>CM039515.1:27082601-27362601 GCA_022432975.1 Begonia masoniana | reverse complement strand
TTGCAGCATCATCTAGCAATTATAGTAAATTCCACCAATTTCTTCTTACATTAACTCAAATTATATAAGTTCTATCAATTAAAAATAGTATAAAATAACTCTAATTTAAAAGTTATCAAATACCCCCAAACTTGAACCATTACTCGTCCTTGAGTGATGCAAAACAGAATCAAAATTAAATAAATTCCCAAGGTAACATTAACAAATGCCATGTAATTTACAAAATATTTCGAAACTTGTAAATTTTTTAAAAATTTCACTATCACATTTAAAATCAACCAATATAGATTTATTTCCCAATGAACTAATTTTCAAAGTGCGTGTGTACTTAAACTCCTCTTGAATTGCAAAGTACAAAAATCCAAACTAAACATCACAATGAATATCATAGAATACCAATTCTTCAATGTCTTTCCTAAGTTAATTAGCTTTCAAAGTTTTTTTTTTTTGTGTAACATAATACACAAATAAATAAGGGGGGTATACAATTTTTATATTGACTTTCTCTACAAGTCACACTACCTTTTTATGCGATTGAAAACATTGGTCATGAAGGCCTCCGGTTACTCAGTAGTGTCACTTAAAGATACATACTCATATAAAATAATAGAGGAGTATAGTCAATAATTGTGCAATGGAGTTCTTCCTAAAGTTCCTCTAATTTATTTCTACCCATCGAGTATCCAACAGGCTCACTCAAAATTGAAAGTAGATTAGAAAATTGCACTTATTCATTTTTTTTTTTGTATAACCCCCGAACTTATTAGTTTAATATTCTGTTTTATGTTTTTTTTTAGAATAAGTCTTTTATTGCTAATTTCCTTTATCAAATATTGAATTGTTATTATCTAACTATAATTGTAAAGTCTAGTAAGGATGATATTTGTAACACCCGACAAGTTGATCAGGTGATTTTCTTAACCGTTTTAACAGGTTATGTTTATTTGATATTTTCGGTTCGAAATTTTATGCCAAAGCTTAATTAATTTCATGTGGTGTTAAACTAGGTTGAGTGACAAAATTGTAATAAGGGTGGGTTGTGATCGATATATAAAGAAAATGGAAAATTTTTAAACCTCACAAATGCCACTGTAGCCGACACTTTCTCCTTCAGTGATTTTCTCTCCCGAGCTCTCGCTCTCTGCCTGCCAGTAATCCTCCCTTCGACGACCAGTTCTCTTGCTATTCCTCGGATACCCTACGCTCGAGGTATGGGTTAGACAATGTAGTTGTCAGTTAGTCATTGAGCTATGTTTCTCAGCTTGGTGTTGGAGTTTGGTTTCTCCAATGGCCGAGTAACGATAGTAACATTTATAATCTGGATTTAGTAATGTCATTTCCGAATCGATTCTGGACATTTAATATAACCAACCCTGATTAATCGTTAGTTGAACCTAGCTGTTTCGATTTTTAGATTTCAGGTTGCACACAGAGAACTAGACTAAGGGATTCGGGAATGACTTTAACTACTAGATCCTAGGATGACTTGTGATTAGGACTTTTAGGATTTTGTTTTAACTACTGCGATGTAAATGTTTTAGGTGAAGAAGTCTGGAGAAAAGGAGCACGAATTTGCTAAGGAAGCCAGGTAAGTGAATGTATTAAGATTTCCGGCCATTAGGGCCCTACATCTTAAGGGTACTAAATTAGTTATGTGTCTGAGGTTTGTTTCAAGTTAGTAAGATGGTCTGTACTTGGATAATTTACGGATGTTTGAGAACTATGTTATGTGATATTCTGATAGAGTCTATGAAGTTGACTGTCTAGTACGATATTTTCCATAGTCTGATGATTTAAGAACATTCATGTCATGCATCATGATTTACTTCTCAAGCATATGAAAATGATTTGTGAGCATGTTTTTCCCCATGAACAAGATATGAGAATGAATACGAAACTTATGCAACCGGATTAAGTGAGGGTTGGGGGCGATTTGGCGTATGTCACTGTCCAAAGAGAAGGACCATGAATACGGCCCGAAAGGGACTATGTACACTTGCACTGTCATCCCCCCTTTACGGCACAAATCATCCCTTAATCCATATGATGAAAGTGATGAACAAGAATACGAATAAGAACAAGAAAAGAGCATGAAACGAACATGATCATGATTTTCTTACAAATATGCATTCTCGTGTACATGTTAGTATTGCATTCCTTACTAAGCATTAAGCTTATAGTTTAAACCTTATGATGTAGGTGACGAAATATCAGGTGAAGATTCCAAATTCAATGATGATGTCTAAGGCTGGTTGCAGGACGGTACTCATGGGGGGAAAGTCTATGGCTGGCAGGCGATTATGACCCGTGGTTATGCTCATTTTATGTCAGTAAGACTTATGAGGAAACTGATGTCTAAGTAGGACAAGATCATGTTTGTTTTTATTTGGACTTGGAATTGTCTGGTTCAACCTCTGAGTTTGAGGATGATTGTAAGAACCTAGGATATCTTGTTTTATATGAGCCTTCCACTTACGTATTCCTGAACGAGTCTATGATTTTTTTATTCGTTTGAGGTTTATGTTTATCAAGTTGAGATTTGTGTGAGTTGTGGTATTTTCTGTTGGTTGAAGTTGTTTGATGATTATAGTGTTTTACTGTTGAGTGATAGAAGTTGGATGAGTGTATCATCCGGCTGACGTCATCGGCAGGAGTTGGATGGTAAGATTGATCGATTGAACCTTCCGGCTGACGTCACCGGATGATGTCGAGAATTGTACTCACCGGATGATATCGAGGAGTTGTACTCACCGGATGATGTAAGCATAGTTTTGTAATCTAGTGACCGGGCGATGTAGTATATTTCAAATACTGGATGATGTAAGTGTAGTTTGTCGTCTAGTGACCGGGCGATGTAGTGTATTTCAAATACCGGATGATGTAAGTGTAGTTTGTCGTCTAGTGACCGGGCGATGTAGTGTATTTCAAATACGGATGATGTACCGGATGATGTAAGTGTAGTTTGTCGTCTAGTGACCGGGCGATGTAGTGTATTTCAAATACCGGATGATGTAAGTGTAGTTTGTCGTCTAGTGACCGGGCGATGTAGTGTATTTCAAATACCGGATGATGTAAGTGTAGTTTGTCGTCTAGTGACCGGGCGATGTAGTGTATTTCAAATACCGGATGATGTAAGTGTAGTTTGTCGTCTAGTGACCGGGCGATGTAGTGTATTTCAAATACCGGATGATGTAAGTGTAGTTTGTCGTCTAGTGACCGGGCGATGTAGTGTATTTCAAATACCGGATGATGTAAGTGTAGTTTGTCGTCTAGTGACCGGGCGATGTAGTGTATTTCAAATACCGGATGATGTAAGTGTAGTTTGTCGTCTAGTGACCGGGCGATGTAGTGTATTTCAAATACCGGATGATGTAAGTGTAGTTTGTCGTCTAGTGACCGGGCGATGTAGTGTATTTCAAATACCGGATGATGTAAGTGTAGTTTGTCGTCTAGTGACCGGGCGATGTAGTGTATTTCAAATACCGGATGATGTAAGTGTAGTTTGTCGTCTAGTGACCGGGCGATGTAGTGTATTTCAAATACCGGATGATGTAAGTGTAGTTTGTCGTCTAGTGACCGGGCGATGTAGTGTATTTCAAATACCGGATGATGTAAGTGTAGTTTGTCGTCTAGTGACCGGGCGATGTAGTGTATTTCAAATACCGGATGATGTAAGTGTAGTTTGTCGTCTAGTGACCGGGCGATGTAGTGTATTTCAAATACCGGATGATGTAAGTGTAGTTTGTCGTCTAGTGACCGGGCGATGTAGTGTATTTCAAATACCGGATGATGTAAGTGTAGTTTGTCGTCTAGTGACCGGGCGATGTAGTGTATTTCAAATACCGGATGATGTAAGTGTAGTTTGTCGTCTAGTGACCGGGCGATGTAGTGTATTTCAAATACCGGATGATGTAAGTGTAGTTTGTCGTCTAGTGACCGGGCGATGTAGTGTATTTCAAATACCGGATGATGTAAGTGTAGTTTGTCGTCTAGTGACCGGGCGATGTAGTGTATTTCAAATACCGGATGATGTAAGTGTAGTTTGTCGTCTAGTGACCGGGCGATGTAGTGTATTTCAAATACCGGATGATGTAAGTGTAGTTTGTCGTCTAGTGACCGGGCGATGTAGTGTATTTCAAATACCGGATGATGTAAGTGTAGTTTGTCGTCTAGTGACCGGGCGATGTAGTGTATTTCAAATACCGGATGATGTAAGTGTAGTTTGTCGTCTAGTGACCGGGCGATGTAGTGTATTTCAAATACCGGATGATGTAAGTGTAGTTTGTCGTCTAGTGACCGGGCGATGTAGTGTATTTCAAATACCGGATGATGTAAGTGTAGTTTGTCGTCTAGTGACCGGGCGATGTAGTGTATTTCAAATACCGGATGATGTAAGTGTAGTTTATCGTCTAGTGACCGGGCGATGTAGTGTATTTCAAATACCGGATGATGTTCAATGGATTACGCGCATTGCACGTGCCCATCGGCGATGTCCATTGGGTCACGTGAAGTGCACGTGACGATCGGTGGATGTGTCTTTCTTACCGATAAAGTCTGCAACTCCATGCAACCCGAAATCGATGGAGTCAGGTGATCTAAGGACACCTTCTCTCAGCCGATTTCCTTATGTGGTTAATGGCTGAACATTGTCGCATAATTCTGCGACTTAGCATGTCAATAGTTTAAAGAAGTCGAATTTATGAAGGGTTCAGTTTCGTCTGATACTGAGATGTTTCGAAGTTTTGTATTTTTTTTCAAAAAAAAATATAATGATATAACATGAAGTAGATAGGATGAAACAGAGAACAAGCTAGTATTTATCCGAAGGATGTTTATGTTTATGTCGCGGCCTTTAATGTGGTCGTTACAACTATGGTATCAAAGCAAAACGGGTTCTAAAATCGATTCTGTAGACTGCCTTCCAGCACTGACTGCAACCTGAGTACACTCCGGCAACTGTAAGTGTTTATGATTTTAGTAAATGTCATTTAAGTTAAGATGTATTTATGAATATTTGTTTAGGAATCTCAAAATGGTAAGAGGTCAGCAAAGAGAGACCATTGACGACAGCAATGTTATTGCTCAGTTGACAGAGTTGGTCATGCGCCAATCTCACCAGATCGAACAGCTGATGACTGCTAGAGAAGAACAAGCAAATTCTAGTTCAAATGCAGCTCAAGATCATGGTGGCGAGCGTTTTCACCGGCTTCGACCGCCGACATTTAATGGCCGAGTTTCAGACCCTGTTTATGCTGAGGAATGGATTCAGAAGATGGAGGGCATGTTCAGGTATGCAAAAGTTGAGGACGAAGATAAGGTTACGTGTGCTGTCTTTCACCTGGAACTTGATGCAAGGCATTGGTGGAACTCAATCCAGAGTACCGCTAATGCAGGAGCTATGACCTGGGAAATTTTTAAGACTGCATTCTTTGACAAGTACTTCAGCCGAGCTGTTCGGGCCAGCAAGAAAATGGAATTCATGCAGCTACGTCAAACCGGTTCTGTGGCTGATTACATCTGTAAGTTTGAGGCACTGTCTCGATTTGCACCCGTCTGGTGGATGATGAGGAGGACAAGATTCACCAGTTTGTCCACGGGCTGAAGCCGAGCCTCTTCCAAGGAGTGAAGACTGCAGGGATCCATAACATACCTTATTCCGAAGTGGCTGCTAAGGCTTTGGAATTGGAAGAGGTAGAGTTGGCAGTACGAGGACAATGTGAACCGCCAAGGAAGTTTTTCAAGGATACTCAGCCACCACCGCGCCAGGGCAGAGGTTGGCAACCACAACCGAACAGAGGGCCATAACAACAGCAGAAAGGTATAAAGAGACCATTCAATCCAAATGATGACCAAGGAAAAGGAAAGCGACCCCTGACCCCTCTATGCCCCACCTGTCAGAAGAACCACTCCGGCGAATGCAAGTTACATTCTGGCCGCTGTTATAGATGTGATAAGGTTGGACACGTGGTCAGAGACTGCCCTATGCCGCCAGACCCGAATCGAGTCAAGGTAGCGCCAAGGGTTTATGCTTTAATGGAGGATGAAGATGCCGAGCAGCACACAGTCATAACAGGTACCATTATGGTTTGTGGTATTTCTGCTTACACACTTATAGATACAGGGGCCACAAACTCGTTTGTATCAACCCTGTTGGTACTTGAGCATAAACTAGAACTCATGCCAGCTGAGAGGTCATTTAGTGTCATGTTACCGTCGGGGAAGTCCCTACATTCTGAGCAGATATTGAAAGGTGATATTATGTCCTTAGGAGATAAGAAGCTATATGTAGAACTAATCGTAATCGATATGAGAGGATATGAGGTCATACTAGGGATGGATTGGTTATTCAGGTATCATGCCACGATAAGTTGTAGGTCTGGATTAGTTGAGTTCCGACCCCTGAATGGTGATCGGTATTCCTTCCAAGCTATCCCAAAAGTAAAATGCCAATTATTTCCTCACTACAGACTCAACGATTACTGAAGAGTGGTTGTGAGAGTTTTCTAGCTTGTGTAATTGATGTTCGGGTGGAGAATAAGGTAAAACTACAAGATATTTCCATAGTCAGAGAGTTTCCGGATACATTTTTGGATGACTTGCCCGGAATACCACCCAACAGAGAAATTGAGTTTGTAATAGATACTTATCCTGAGGCTTTATCTGTGTCTAAGAACCCTTACCGCATGGCACCTGTTGAGTTGAAAGAATTAAAAGTCCAACTGCAGGAATTAGTAGATAAGGGGTTTATACGCCCTAGCAGTTCTCCCTGGGGTGCACCTGTTTTATTCGTTAAGAAGAAGGATGGTTCTCTTAGAATGTGCATTGATTATAGGGAGCTAAACATGTTGACAATTAAGAATAAATATCTTTTACCCCGAATTGATGATCTGTTTGACCAATTACAAGGAGCTAGAGTGTTTTCAAAGATTGACTTACGCTCGGGTTACTACCAACTGAAGGTTAAGGAGAGTGATATACCAAAGACAGCCTCTAGGACCCGCTACGGACACTATGAATTTCTTGTGATGTCGTTTGGACTGACTAATGCGCCTGCAGCTTTTATGGACTTGATGAATCGTGTGTTTCGTGAGTATTTGGACAAGTTTGTGATTGTGTTTATAGATGATATACTAATATACTCATGTACTGAGGCTGACCATGCAGAGCATTTAAGAGTGGTTTTGACGACATTAAATCAGCAGCAGCTCTATGCCAAGCTGTCTAAGTGTGAGTTCTGGTTGGATAAGGTCAGCTTCTTAGGCCATGTCATCTCTGCTGAAGGTATGTTAGTAGATCCAACAAAAATTCAGGCTGTTAAGGACTAGCCACAGCCAAAGAATGTCAGTGAAGTCCGCAGTTTCCTTGGTCTGGCAGGTTATTATAGGAAGTTCATTAAGGGATTCTTTATGATAGCTAAGCCCTTAACTAATTTAACAAAGAAGGACACCAAGTACTTTTGGACTGAAGCTTGTGAAGATGGCTTCCAGACATTTAAGCTGAAGTTGACAACAGCCCCACTATTGACTCTCCTAATCGAAGAAGGAAAGTTTAGTGTTTACTGTGATGCATCCAAAGTTGGTCTGGGGTGTGTTTTGATGCAAGAAGGTAAGGTTGTGGCGTATGCCTCTAGGCAGCTGAAGAGTTATGAACAGAATTACCCCACTCACGATTTAGAGCTAGCCGCAGTTGTTTTTGCATTAAAGATTTAGAGACACTATTTATATGGTCAACAGTGTGAGGTGTTTTCTGACCATAAAAGCCTGAAGTACCTATTCACCCAAAAGGAATTAAACATGATACAAAGACATTGGTTGGAATTTGTTAAGGATTATGACTTTGAAATTAAGTACCACCCGGGCAAGGCTAATGTTGTAGCCGATGCTTTAAGCAGGATGTTGACAACAATGCAGCCTGCGTTATCCCCCATGTCTATACCTTTGAGAACAGATGTACAGAAGTTCGAGTTGGAGATAGTTTCTGAATTGTCAGCCTTACTTGCCGAGGTTTCTATTAGACCAACTATTTTAGATAAGATCAAAGAGGCACAACAGAAGGATTCAAAGGAGAATAATAGTATGATGAGTAAGTTAAAGGATGCCTCTTCAGAGTTTAGTCTCTCCATGGATGGCATTTTGAAATTTAGGAATCGATGGTACATTCCAAGTGATAAGGAGTTGCGTGAGTTGATCTTGGCTGAGGCTCACTCATCTTCTTTCTCTGTACATCCTGGTAGCACCAAGATGTATCGGGACTTGAAGCTACATTATTGGTGGCCAAATATGAAGAGGGATATTGCCAAGTATGTGGAGTCATGTTTGGTTTGCCAACAGGTTAAGGCAGAGCATCAACGCCTAGGAGGTACCCTTCAACCCTTACCGATCCCCGAATGGAAATGGAAAAACATTGTCATGAATTTTGTTGTTGGATTACCTAAGACAACTAAAGGTCATGACAGTATCTGGGTTGTGGTTGACAGATTGACGAAGTCAGCTCACTTCCTATCTGTAAAGACAACATACACGATAGACTAGCTTGCTAATCTGTATGTTCAGGAAATCATTAGATTGCATGGGATTCCGATATCCATAGTCTCTGATCGTGATCCTAGGTTCACCTCAAGGTTTTGGCGGGGTCTTCAAGGTACACTTGGTACAAAGTTAACCTTGAGCACCGCATTTCACCCTCAGACAGATGGCCAATCAGAAAAGACAATTCAGACACTTGAGGATATGTTGAGGGCGTGTGTACTAGATTTACAGACATCTTGGAGTCGACATTTGCCCTTAATCGAATTATCCTACAACAATAGTTACCAGTCCACTATCGGTATGGCACCTTATGAGGCACTGTATGGCAGGAAATGCAGGTCACCTTTATATTGGGATGAAGTTGGTGAAGCAAAACTCCTAGGACCAGAGATTTTACAGCAGATGTCAGACAAGATTGCCATTATTAGGAGGAGAATAGTGACTGCACAAAGTCGACAGAAGAGTTATGCAGACCAAAGAAGAAGAGACCTTGAATTTGTTGTAGGGGATGAGGTATTCTTAAAGGTTTCACCCTTTAAAGGAGTTTTAAGATTTGGTAAGAAGAGAAAGCTTAATCCGTGATTTATTAGACCATTCCCTGTCTTAGCAAGGATTGGCAGTACAATTTACAAACTGCAATTGCCTCCATCACTGGAAAAGGTACATAATGTCTTTCATGTGTCAATGTTAAGGAAATGCATACGTGATCCGACACATGTTGTTGAACCAAATGGAATCGATATCGAACCGACACTAGTGTATGAAGAGAAACCAGTAAGGATTATGGAATTTGCAGTAAAGACTCTTCGAAATAAAGAAATTCCACTGGTGAAAGTCTTGTGGATGAATCATGGTATGGAAGAAGCCACATGGGAACGACAGCAAGACATGCTGAACAAATATCCTGAGCTCTTTGTTTGTGCAATTTTCGAGGATGAAAATTTTGTTTAAGGAGGGGTGGATGTAACACCCGACAAGTTGATCAGGTGGTTTTCTTAACCATTTTAACGGTCATGTTTATTTGATATTTTTGGTTCGAAATTTTATGCCAAAGCTTAATTAATTTCATGTGGTGTTAATGTAACACCCGAGATTAAATTTAAAAGAATAATAAAATATGTTGTTTTAAGTAATTGAGTTTTAATTAATTGAAATGTAAAGTAAATAAATTTGATTGAAATTAAGACGGGGATTAGGTTAATTTAATAACGAGATTTAACGAAATTCGTATTGGTCAGAAACACGGGAGGGCAAACGGTAATTGAGGATTAATTAACGGTTAGTTTTATTATTATTATTATTATTTAAAAAAAAATATATTAAAAACTAAACAGAATAGCCGAAGCTATTCTGTCAAACCCGAGCGGGGAGCGCGAACAGGGGAAAGCCGACGTTCCTCCGACGACGACCGCCGCCGATCTCCGGCGTTCTCCGACCAGACGACGGCGACAAGGGGTTCCGGCCAGTCTTCGCGCACAACCGAACGGTAAGCTCGATTTTTGGCCCTGTTTTTGCTCGGTTCAAGGCCAACGGTGACGAGCTGGAATTGGCTCCGATCACCGGCCGTTTTTGGGTAATTTCGGCCTGAGATTGTCGGTTAGTGGACTGGCTTTCATTGCCTGGTTGTGAGGAGCCCGATTTGGGCGTAAAACAGTGAAGCCCTCTTTAGGGCATTTCTGGTTTTGCTTGTAGTTTGAGATTTTTGGTTAGTTTATGTTAATTAGGTATGAGGGGGATTGATTGGTGAGAAAATTGGTGTGAATTGATGGAAAACCAAAAAGGGGAAAATTTCTGGGATAGGGAAGATTCGGGTTTTGCTGTATTTGACCTAGTTAGAGTCGTTTGTTTTAAAATTCCTTTTGGCATGTTAAAATAGGTTATTAGAGGAGTACGTGGCCGCTGGAATCGTTCGATTCCGATAACCGACGCAAAAGTTATGCACGTTTGAGGTTACGGGTCAGTTTTTACCGAACCCAAATTAGTGGCCCATTTAGTTAGATTTTAATTGGATTAAGTTAGAAATAGGAGTTTGAGAATAGATTGGGGAATGTAAGCTTGATTTAATGAAGTTTGAAGTTGGACGTTGTTATTTTTACATAAATTCGGGTTTTAGAGCTTGAGAGTAAGAAATTGGATTAAGTGTTGTTAGTTTGGTTAGTTGATTTCCTTAGAATCCTTTAGTGTGTTACTAAGTTGAGTTTTCGTTATTTTAGGAAAACGGACGTGTGATTTGGTTGGACGAAGTGAACGAGAACGTATCGGGCAACCAGGTAAGTAGAGGACGTTTGTTTTGCTTTCGGGCCTACACCACGGAACGGTAGGATTTATTTGTTTGTTGTTTGACCGTCTTCCTTGTTGGTTATTTGTTGTTGATGTTTGGTTCTCTTCTTTGTCGGTCAAGCATTGTTGTGGTTGTGTTGGTTGTTTCATTTGGTGTTGTGTTGGTCGTTTTGTTCGGTATGGCATACTTGAAGCATGCATCATTGTATATCACGCTAGGTACGAGCATTGGCATAGTTGGCATTGTGAGTATGAATGTAATCAGATAAGAAAATTTTAATGCATCTCGAATAGGTGCCTTGTCGGGCTGAGGTTGCTGGCAGTAGCACCCCGAGGGGTACTCTATGAGAGAGGGCCTGCTAAAACATGTATTGCATTTCGAATAGTGTGCCTTGTCGGGCTGAGGTTGCTGGTAGTAGCACCCCGAGGGGTACTCTATGAGAGATGGTTGGCTAAAACATTTAATCCTGAATAGTGTGCCTTGTCGGGCTGAGGTTGCTGGCAGTAGCACCCTGAGGGGTCCACTATGAAGGATGGTGGTTCGAGTGTGGCCATCCTAGACGGTTATGGGATGTGTGCCAACTCGTTCCACACGGCTTAAGAAAGATTAAAGCAAGAGTAAAGTAACGAACAGCAAATAAGTACAACTGAGTGATAGAAACTGCATGTGTTAGGTTGATTGCACTGTGTGTTGTCGTGTTATGTTGAGTCAGTTTGTTGAGTTGCATTGGGTGGTGTTGTATCTTTGTGTTGAGTTGTCGTGTCGAGGGGTGTTGTGTTGTTGTGTTAGAGTAGGGTAGTGTGTGCATTCTTCTTGTTATTATTTGTTACTCCGTACTTGCTAAGCGTAAGCTTACGTGTGTGTGTGTGTTCTGTGGTGTAGGTAACGACGCGGGTACAGGTGAGCTATGTGAGTCAGCCAGGACTTGGTAGCAGTCGAAGATGCACGGGGCGTGTCGGTGCGGGCAGTTGTCGGGGTGCCTCGACCATGGTCTTCGGGAGAATGTGGGATTTTACATTTTAGTAGTTTTTTGTAGATGAATGTTTGTAGAAATGATGGAAATGCTTAAATCATTTTGGTTGATGTTTTCGATAGTATTGGTATAGCTATGTATATTTGTGGTATTTAATCATAGTTAAGGGTGATGTATCGCCCTGTACTGTGGACTTTCTTCCTTTATGGATGTTAGTATTCTAGTTTCTCCTTGCTACTATTTGAAGATTTCGTATGTTGGAAGGTTGAGTAGATAATTGAGTAGAGTATTCTGAATCTGGTTGGGATTGAATTTTATGCAGGTATTTAGCATTTTGGAGGCGCCATTTACAGGCGTTACTTTGTCAAATTTTTCGAGAAGGACGCTGTGGTGCCTAACGGTTAGAATTAAGGGAAACTAATGAGTTTAGGCAGCTAGGTATGACTTAAGAGAGTTTTGATAGACTTTTGATAGACTTTTAACGTGGGATTAGTTAGCAAAGTAGCGCTCCGAGCCAGGGTGGGTTCGGGGGCGTTACAGTTAAACTAGGTTGAGTGGTAAAATTGTAATAAGGGTGGGTTGTGATCGATATATAAAGGAAATGGAAAATTTTTAAACCTCACCAACGCCACTGTAGCCAACACTTTCTCCTTCAGCGATTTTCTCTCCCGAGCTCTCGCTCTCTGCCTGCCAGTAATCCTCTCTTCGATGACCAGTTCCCTTGCTATTCCTTGGATACCCTACGCTCGAGGTATGGGTTAGACAATATAGTTGTCAGTTAGTCGTTGAGCTCTGTTTCTCAGCTTGGTGTTGGAGTTTGGTTTCTCCAATGGCTGAGTAACGATAGTAACATTTATAATCTGGATTTAGTAATGTCATTTTCGAATCGATTCTGGACATTTAACATAACCAACCTTGATTAATCGTTAGTTGAACCTAGTTGTTTCGATTTTTGGATTTCAGGTTGCACACAGAGAACTAGACTAAGGGATTCGGGAATGACTTTAACTACTAGATCCTAGGATGACTTGTGATTAGGACTTTTAGGATTTTATTTTAACTACTGCGATGTAAATATTTTAGGTGAAGAAGTCTGAAGAAAAAGAGCACGAATTTGCTAAGGAAGCCAGGTAAGTGAATGTATTAAGATTTCCGGCCATTAGGGTCCTACATCTTCAGGGTACTAAATTAGTTATGTGTCTGAGGTTTGTTTCAAGTTAGTAAGATGGTTTGTACTTGGATAATGTACGGATGTTTGAGAACTATGTTATGTGATGTTCTGATAGAGTCTATGAAGTTAACTGTCTAGTACGATATTTTCCATAGTCTGATGATTTAGGAACATTCATGTCATGCATCGTGATGTACTTCTCAAGCATATGAAAATGATTTGTGAGCATGTTTTTCCCCATGAACAAGATATGAGAATGAATACGAAACTTATGCAACCGGATTAAGTGAGGGTTGGGGGCGGTTTGGCGTATGTCATTGTCCAAAGAGAAGGACCATGAATACGGCCCGAAAAGGACTATGTACACTTGCACTGTCATCCCCCCTTTACGGAACAAATCATCCCTTAATCCATATGATGAAAGTGATGAACAAGAATACGAATAAGAACAAGAAAAGAGCATGAAACGAACATGATCATGATTTTCTTACAAATATGCATTCTCGTGTACATGTTAGTATTGCATTCCTTACTAAGCATTAAGCTTATAGTTTAAACCTTATGATGTAGGTGACGAAATATCAGGTGAAGATTCCAAATTCAATGATGATGTTTAAGGCTGGTTGCAGGACGGTACTCAGGGGAGGAAAGTCTATGGCTGGCAGGCGATTATGACCCGTGGTTATGCTCATTTTATGTCAGTAAGACTTATGAGGAAACTGATGTTTAAGTAGAACAAGATCATGTTTGTTTTTATTTGGACTTGGAATTGTCTGATTCAACCTCTGAGTTTGAGGATGATTGTAAGAACCTAGGATATCCTGTTTTATATGAGCCTTCCACTTACGTATTCCTGAACGAGTCTATGATTTTTTTATTCGTTTGAGGTTTATGTTTATCAAGTTGAGATTTGTGTGAGTCGTGGTATTTTCTGTTGATTGAAGTTGTTTGATGATTATAGTGTTTTACTGCTGAGTGAAAGAAGTTGGATGAGTGTATCATCCGGCTGACGTCATCGGCAGGAGTTGGATGGTAAAGATTGATCGATTGAACCTTCCGGCTGACGTCACCGGATGATGACGAGAATTGTACTCACCGGATGATGTCGAGAGTTGTACTCACCGGATGATGTAAGTGTAGTTTTGTCGTCTAGTGACCGGGCGATGTAGTGTATTTCAAATACCGGATGATGTAAGTGTAGTTTGTCGTCTAGTGACCAGGCAATATAGTGTGTTTCAAATACTGGATGATGTAAGTGTAGTTTGTCGTCTAGTGACCGGGAAATGTAGTGTATTTCAAATACCGGATGATGTAAGTGTAGTTTGTCGTCTAGTGACCGGGCGATGTAGTGTATTTCAAATACCGGATGATGTTCAATGGATTACGCGCATTGCACGTGCCCATCGGTAGATGACCTCTACCGGGCGATGTCCATTGGGTCACGCGAAGTGCACGTGACGATCGGTGGATGTGTCTTTCTTACCGATAAAGTATGCAACTCCATGCAACCCGAAATCGGAGGAGTCGGGTGATTTAAGGACACCTTCTCCCAGCCGATTTCCTTATGTGGTTAATGGCTGAACATTGTCGAATAATTCTGCGACTTGCATGTCAATAGTTTAAAGAAGAAGTCGAGTTTATGAAGGGTTCAGTTTCGTCTGATACTGAGATGTTTTGGAGTTTTGTATTTTTTTTCAAAAAAAAAATATAATGATATAACATGAAGTAGATAGGATGAAACAGAGAACAAGCCAGTATTTATCTGAAGGATGTTTATGTTTATGTCGCGGCCTTTAACGGGGTCGTTACAATATTCCTAAGCAACTAATAAAAGTTTGTGTGATATGAGAAATAAGCTCATGGGAATAAATCTTAATTAATTTTTAATAATGCGTGACAGTGGCATTATTTAATAACTTATTCAATTAGAAAACATTTAAAAATTCATTATTACTCATTTGATATTTGTCACAGCCAACAACCAACTTTTCTACCCATCTTATTGCCTTAGCCTCAAACTTAAAAATTGTCAGTGTCCCTACTGCCAAACAAAATAGAATGCAAACAAAAAGAGGGGGCAAGAACTTCCCTGGATTGTTAGTCTTCATTGTCTGGATCGGAATCAGAGTCTTGGAGCAGCATGGTTGGAAAATGAGGAAAGGTAGGTCGGGGCACAACAAAAGATCTGGTCAAACTCTCGGCCAATGCTCTGTCGCGAAGTTTGCTATAGCTCCAGAATACTCTGCTCTTTCGTTTCATTCTTTGGAGCCTTTCATCTATGTGAAATTGCTGGACCTCTTGTTGGCTCAGTCGCTATTCGATCATGAGTAGAGTTTCTTGTTGTTTGGCTAATGTTTCATCCAAAAGCTTCAAGCCCTCCATAATTTGTTGCTGGTAGACACTCCTCTCTGCTGATGCTGCAGCTTCGCTTGCAGCATGTGGAGCGTGGGTGTTTCGCTTTCTATGTGCTTCCTCCTCAGTAGCTTCTTCCTCCAATTTTTTCAATGCAATCCTTTTTATTGCCGCAGGAGTAATGCCTGATGCTGGTGTCAATTTTTCTTCTGATCTTCATAAATCACTCCAGCATTTTCGCATAATCCTGTTGTGAGAGTGGGAAAGAAAAATTGCCCTTAGGGTCGTAATGCATTAGCACATAAGTATCTATATAAAATCAGTCCCAATTTTATTAAACGACTTTTAATAAAATGATACCAGACTTTTACTTTCGGTAGTAGCTTAATGCAAGGAAGAGAGAAGGATCCAGTTTTAGAAACATCCCAAGCAGCATTGGGTTCAGCGATTTCCTTCAACACAGCTTTCAGGAATGACGGGGAATGATTATCCGCGTGCATATAATATTCATCTTCCACTTCCTCTAAATTACAAAATGAGTTTATCGCGGTCGCCGTCATCTTTACCTTTCGTTTACTGACCCGTGCTATCTAAGATAGCTCGCCTTCAAAGTTGGCGTAAAGTTCGTGAACCAAAGGCGTTATGACCTCTTCCGAAAGAGTACAAAATTTCGTCCAGTGGCGCTCTTGAATTATTGAAGAGACATAGGCCGGGTACCTAGTGTAGGTGCCTTCTGAAAGAACAAATCCTTTTTCTATGGCAAAAGTTTTTTTGTCATACCTTGGTCATATCGAAACTTTACCGTGTCAGAGATGAATTCCGACTTATGCAAGTCTTCAGCAGATTTTCATCCAGAGATATTAGATCTCACGATGGTAATTGGTAATCTGAAAAGGGAGGGAAAATGTCGTGAGAAGCAAGTCTATGAAGAATTGTTGTGGCGGCGCTAGGGTTTCAGAAGAGGAAAGTAAAAATTCGAAAGAGAGGGAGATTTTGTGAAGGCGGTCAATTAACATTAAATAATTAGAAAAACATCTAATTATTTAATATTAATTATTTCACCCTTTATTCCTTTTCTCAATTTTTTTTTAATCTAAGCGGTAAGGTAAACACTTTAAAATTCTAAATAGTAAAATAAAAGCAATTAACTAGATTAACAATTAGACCTATACATTTAATTTTATTTCAATTATCTGTGATGCTACAGCAAATGTTGTAGCATCACCATTATTTTAGACGAAAACTAAAGAAAAAAAGAAGGATACTAGACATTGAGTTGCCTCCTAATAAGCGCTTCATTTTTTTCTAAGTCTTCAACCTGACTTTCCCTTACTTCACGCTTCTTCTCTGTCTTTGAGAGAAATTGACGTAATTTCTGTCAATACTTCTCCATGATAATGCTTTACTCTCTGACCATTGACCTTGAAATTTCTGCCACTCTTTTCGTCCCGTAATTTCAGTGTGTCATATGGAAATATTTCTATGATTTCGAATGGTCCAGACCATCTAGATTTCAGCTTTCCTAGAAACAACTTCATTCTGGAATTAAAGAGCAATACCTTCTGTTCCGTCTCAAAAATCCTATTCTGTATCTTTCTGTCATGCCAGTTTTTTACCTTTTCTTTATAAATCTTTGAATTTTCTTAGGCTCTCATTCGCAACTCCTCTAATTCTTGCAACTGTAAAAATCTACTCATTCCTGCTTGCTGCAAATTCAAGTTCAATGCTTTTATTATCCAGAAAGCCTTGTGCTCTAACTCTATAGGAAGGTGGCAAGCTTTTCCATAAATCATGTTGTATGGAGTAGTGCCTAGATGAGTCTGATAAGTTGTTCTATACGCTCATAATGCGTCGTCTAATTTCTGTGACCAGTTCTTTCGATTCGTATTCACTACCTTCTCCAAAATCCGTTTTATTTCATTGTTAGATACTTCTGCTTAGTCATTGCTTTGTGGGTGGTATGTTGTTGTCACTTTGTGTCTAACTCCATACTTACTCAATAATCCAGTGAAGGATCTGTCGCAGAAATGAGATCCTCCATCACTGATAATCGCTCTAGGAGTTCCAAACCTTGTGAAGATATTTTTCTGCAAAAATTTTAACACATTTTTCCCTTCATTGTTTAGCAATACTACAGCTTCTACCCATTTGGAAATGTAACACCCGAGAATTTCTTTAACGTGCGTAGCCTAGGTTCGACGTAGAATGAGTTGGCCTAGGCTAGAAATGTATGAGAATTTATTGTTGTTGAAGGGTATTAGAAGTGTTATGAGAAGTGAAAGTTGGAAAATTCAAAGGTTGAAAATGTTGAAGTCAAAGTTGTACCAACCAATCAAAAAAATTAATTAAACTTTAATGGAAAGAAAGTGGTGAATTGTTGAAGCCTATCACGTTGGAGAATTCAAGTGTGAAAGGGGGGGAGTAATTTGCAATTTTAGAAAATACTTGTGGAGGAAAATAAAAAGTGAAAAGAAATTTTGGTTAAAAAGACAAAATTGAACAAAATTAATCCATCTTCTCCCCTTTCTTCCCCTCCACGAACCAGCAAGGTTGGCGCCTCCCTCCTCCTCCTTTTCCATAGCTTTTTCAAGAATTAAGGTAAGATTTTAAGTGGGTTTTATGTTTGATGCAACTTAGGATTGGTTTTTAGTGATTTGGAGTTTTTGTGTAGTTGTGTTAGGGTTTGGAAACCCTAGATATGGAGCTACAAAATTTTTTGTTTTTGCTGTGCTTTCTTCATATATTTGAGGGTTTAAGCTTTAGTTAGGTTAGTTTAGGTTGGTTAAGGAGTTTTATTAGAAATTGATGAAAGTGTGTGAAAACCGGTTTTGGAGAGAAAGTTGGCCGAATCTGTTGAGGGGTTTTCTGATTGTCCATGGTGTTTTGATGGTTGATTTGAGTGTTTCAATGGATAGTAGACGTGTAGACTTTTACAGATTGGGGTGGCACATCAAAATCCGTTGAAAAATGATGGAGTTATGACCGTTTGAAGTTTGACGGTCAAAATTGTGCACAATTCGGGTTTTGTGTTTTGGAGAATGAATTGTGTGGTAGTTTTAGTTAAGAATTTCTTTCGAGTTTGTTAGTAAATTACTAAGTTGAGTTTTCATTATTTTAGGTAATCGAGCGAGTAGTTCGATTGGACGATAGAAAATTTAGGAATTTTGGGTTTTGTGTGTTAGGTTGAAAAACGTATGGTTAGAGTATTACTAAGTGATTTCTCTTTTATTATGTTAGGTTGACGAGTGACGATTGGGCTAATCGGGCATATAATTACGAGCACGCACAAGGAATCCAGGTAAGTAGTGGATGTGTGTGGTTTGCCTTCGGGCCTACACCATGGAACGGTAGGAAATTGGTGGTGCTTTGTTTGGTTGTTTTGTTTAGTTTTGTGTTCAGTAATTGTGTGACACGCATCACGGTTTTCAAACTACGAGAAACGAGTTTTAAGCATGGTTTTGCATGGTAAGCTTGAACCGTAAGGGATGGTGTGAGTTGAATCGTAAGGTGGTTTGTGTCAGAGTCGCCTAGTCGCGGTAAGGTAGCACCTACGGGTAACTCCAAGGGAGTTGTCACGTCGCGTTAAGGTGGTACCTGCGAGGGACTATAGTTGAGTCCCCTAGTCGCGTTAGGGTAGCACCTGCGAGTAACTCCATGGGAGTTGTCACGTCGCGTTAAGGTGGTACCTGCGAGGGACTATAGTTGAGTCGCCTAGTCGCGTTAGGGTAGCACCTGTGGGTAACTCCATGGGAGTTATCACGTCGCGTTAAGGTGGTACCTGCGAGGGACTATAGTTGAGTCGCCTAGTCGCGTTAGGGTAGCACCTGCGGGTAACTCCATGGGAGTTGTCACGTCGCGTTAAGGTGGTACCTGCGAGGGACTATAGTTGAGTCGCCTAGTCGAGTTAGGGTAGCACCTGCGGGTAACTCCATGGGAGTTGTCACGTCGTGTTAAGGTGGTACCTGCGAGGGACTATAGTTGAGTCGCCTAGTCACGTTAGGGTAGCACCTGTGGGTAACTCCATGGGAGTTGTCACGTCGCGTTAAGGTGGTACCTGCGAGGGACTATAGTTGAGTCGCCTAGTCGTGTTAGGGTAGCACCTGCGGGTAACTCCATGGGAGTTGTCACGTCGCGTTAAGGTGGTACCTGCGAGGGACTATAGTTGAGTCGCCTAGTCGCGTTAGGGTAGCACCTGCGGGTAACTCCATGGGAGTTGTCACGTCGCGTTAAGGTGGTACCTGCGAGGGACTATAGTTGAGTCGCCTAGTCGCGTTAGGGTAGCACCTGCGGGTAACTCCATGGGAGTTGTCACGTCGCGTTAAGGTGGTACCTGCGAGGGACTATAGTTGAGTCGCCTAGTCGCGTTAGGGTAGCACCTGCGGGTAACTCCATGGGAGTTGTCACGTCGCGTTAAGGTGGTACCTGCGAGGGACTATAGTTGAGTCGCCTAGTCGCGTTAGGGTAGCACCTGCGGGTAACTCCATGGGAGTTGTCACGTCGCGTTAAGGTGGTACCTGCGAGGGACTATAGTTGAGTCGCCTAGTCGCGTTAGGGTAGCACCTGCGGGTAACTCCATGGGAGTTGTCACGTCGCGTTAAGGTGGTACCTGCGAGGGACTATAGTTGAGTCGCCTAGTCGCGTTAGGGTAGCACCTGCGGGTAACTCCATGGGAGTTGTCACGTCGCGTTAAGGTGGTACCTGCGAGGGACTATAGTTGAGTCGCCTAGTCGCGTTAGGGTAGCACCTGCGGGTAACTCCATGGGAGTTGTCACGTCGCGTTAAGGTGGTACCTGCGAGGGACTATAGTTGAGTCGCCTAGTCGCGTTAGGGTAGCACCTGCGGGTAACTCCATGGGAGTTGTCACGTCGCGTTAAGGTGGTACCTGCGAGGGACTATAGTTGAGTCGCCTAGTCGCGTTAGGGTAGCACCTGCGGGTAACTCCATGGGAGTTGTCACGTCGCGTTAAGGTGGTACCTGCGAGGGACTATAGTTGAGTCGCCTAGTCGCGTTAGGGTAGCACCTGCGGGTAACTCCATGGGAGTTGTCACGTCGCGTTAAGGTGGTACCTGCGAGGGACTATAGTTGAGTCGCCTAGTCGCGTTAGGGTAGCACCTGCGGGTAACTCCATGGGAGTTGTCACGTCGCGTTAAGGTGGTACCTGCGAGGGACTATAGTTGAGTCGCCTAGTCGCGTTAGGGTAGCACCTGCGGGTAACTCCATGGGAGTTGTCACGTCGCGTTAAGGTGGTACCTGCGAGGGACTATAGTTGAGTCGCCTAGTCGCGTTAGGGTAGCACCTGCGGGTAACTCCATGGGAGTTGTCACGTCGCGTTAAGGTGGTACCTGCGAGGGACTATAGTTGAGTCGCCTAGTCGCGTTAGGGTAGCACCTGCGGGTAACTCCATGGGAGTTGTCACGTCGCGTTAAGGTGGTACCTGCGAGGGACTATAGTTGAGTCGCCTAGTCGCGTTAGGGTAGCACCTGCGGGTAACTCCATGGGAGTTGTCACGTCGCGTTAAGGTGGTACCTGCGAGGGACTATAGTTGAGTCGCCTAGTCGCGTTAGGGTAGCACCTGCGGGTAACTCCATGGGAGTTGTCACGTCGCGTTAAGGTGGTACCTGCGAGGGACTATAGTTGAGTCGCCTAGTCGCGTTAGGGTAGCACCTGCGGGTAACTCCATGGGAGTTGTCACGTCGCGTTAAGGTGGTACCTGCGAGGGACTATAGTTGAGTCGCCTAGTCGCGTTAGGGTAGCACCTGCGGGTAACTCCATGGGAGTTGTCACGTCGCGTTAAGGTGGTACCTGCGAGGGACTATAGTTGAGTCGCCTAGTCGCGTTAGGGTAGCACCTGCGGGTAACTCCATGGGAGTTGTCACGTCGCGTTAAGGTGGTACCTGCGAGGGACTATAGTTGAGTCGCCTAGTCGCGTTAGGGTAGCACCTGCGGGTAACTCCATGGGAGTTGTCACGTCGCGTTAAGGTGGTACCTGCGAGGGACTATAGTTGAGTCGCCTAGTCGCGTTAGGGTAGCACCTGCGGGTAACTCCATGGGAGTTGTCACGTCGCGTTAAGGTGGTACCTGCGAGGGACTATAGTTGAGTCGCCTAGTCGCGTTAGGGTAGCACCTGCGGGTAACTCCATGGGAGTTGTCACGTCGCGTTAAGGTGGTACCTGCGAGGGACTATAGTTGAGTCGCCTAGTCGCGTTAGGGTAGCACCTGCGGGTAACTCCATGGGAGTTGTCACGTCGCGTTAAGGTGGTACCTGCGAGGGACTATAGTTGAGTCGCCTAGTCGCGTTAGGGTAGCACCTGCGGGTAACTCCATGGGAGTTGTCACGTCGCGTTAAGGTGGTACCTGCGAGGGACTATAGTTGAGTCGCCTAGTCGCGTTAGGGTAGCACCTGCGGGTAACTCCATGGGAGTTGTCACGTCGCGTTAGGTGGTACCTGCGAGGGACAAGTATTTAAAGAAAAAAGGAAAGGATTCAAACCTCATTTAAACCACTATAGCCGACATCCCCAATTCCCGGCGATTTCTTCTCTCCCAAGCTCTCGCTCTCTGTCAGCTGGAAATCCCTCCTTCGACGATCGGTTTCCTTACTGCTTCTCGGTTACCTTGTGCTCGAGGTACGAGTTTGCCAATGTAGCTATCTTTCAGTCGTTAAGCTCTGTTTCAGCTATGTGTTGAGGTTCTGGATTCTTCAATGGCCGAGTATTAGTAAGGATATTTAAAATCTGAATGTAGTAATGTCATTCCGAATCGATTTTGGACATTAAACAAACAACCCTGAGATATCGCTTATCGAATCTGTCTGTTCTGGGTTTTGGGTTTCAAACTGCATAGAGAACTATACTAAGGATTCGGAAGTGACTATAGCTATTAGATCCTAGGATGACTTGTGATTAGAACTAATAGGATTTTGTTTTAACTACTGCAATGTAAATGTTTTAGGTGAAGAAGTTGGAAGAGAAAGGAACTCAGATTGCTAAGGAGACCAGGTAAGTGAATGTACAGGTTTCTTGGTCATTAGGACCCTACATCAAATGATGCTAGGTAGAAACTCATATGATGAATAGAAGTTTCCCTTATGTTACTGTCTATTGTTTATGCTGATGATTAGCTCAGTGGTAAAGTTTCATGTCGAATTGTACCCAGTTCTGTAGCTTGATGATTTAAGAATTTTCATGTCCATGCATCATGAATGTTTTTATGCATATGAAAATTTTTTAAGAGCATGTCTTCGCATGAACAAGATAAGAATATAAAACTTATGCAACGTGAATTAAGAGAGGGTTGGGGGCGGTTTGGCGTATGTCACTGTCCAAAAGAAGGACCATGATACGACCCGCAAGGGAACTATGTGCACTCTCACTGTCAAACCCCCTTTACCGGCACAAATCCCCTCTTAATCCACACAACTTAAACGAAGAATATGATCAATGACTATGAATGATGAATATGATCAATGACTATGAATGATGAATATGATCAATGACTATGAATGATGAATATGATCAATGACTATGAATGATGAATATGATCCATGACTATGAATGATGAATATGATCAATGACTATGAATGATGAATATGATCAATGACTATGAATGATGAATATGATCAATGACTATGAATGATGAATATGATCAATGACTATGAATGATGAATATGATCAATGACTATGATTGATGAATATGATCCATGACTATGAATGATGATTACGAGCAAAGACTATGAATGATGAATATGATCAATGACTATGAATGATGAATATGATCAATGACTATGAATGATGAATATGATCAATGACTATGAATGATGAATATGATCAATGACTATGAATGATGAATATGATCAATGACTATGAATGATGAATATGATCAATGACTATGAATGATGAATATGATCAATGACTATGAATGATGAATATGATCAATGACTATGAATGATGAATATGATCAATGACTATGAATGATGAATATGATCAATGACTATGAATGATGAATATGATCAATGACTATGAATGATGAATATGATCAATGACTATGAATGATGAATATGATCAATGACTATGAATGATGAATATGATCAATGACTATGAATGATGAATATGATCAATGACTATGAATGATGAATATGATCAATGACTATGAATGATGAATATGATCAATGACTATGAATGATGAATATGATCAATGACTATGAATGATGAATATGATCAATGACTATGAATGATGAATATGATCAATGACTATGAATGATGAATATGATCAATGACTATGAATGATGAATATGATCAATGACTATGAATGATGAATATGATCAATGACTATGAATGATGAATATGATCAATGACTATGAATGATGAATATGATCAATGACTATGAATGATGAATATGATCAATGACTATGAATGATGAATATGATCAATGACTATGAATGATGAATATGATCAATGACTATGAATGATGAATATGATCAATGACTATGAATGATGAATATGATCAATGACTATGAATGATGAATATGATCAATGACTATGAATGATGAATATGATCAATGACTATGAATGATGAATATG
Source organism: Begonia masoniana (assembly GCA_022432975.1). Taxonomy (NCBI): domain Eukaryota; kingdom Viridiplantae; phylum Streptophyta; class Magnoliopsida; order Cucurbitales; family Begoniaceae; genus Begonia; species Begonia masoniana. The sequence continues at coordinate 27,338,718 of CM039515.1, read as the reverse complement.
ATCAATGACTATGAATGATGAATATGATCAATGACTATGAATGATGAATATGATCAATGACTATGAATGATGAATATGATCAATGACTATGAATGATGAATATGATCAATGACTATGAATGATGAATATGATCAATGACTATGAATGATGAATATGATCAATGACTATGAATGATGAATATGATCAATGACTATGAATGATGAATATGATCAATGACTATGAATGATGAATATGATCAATGACTATGAATGATGAATATGATCAATGACTATGAATGATGAATATGATCAATGACTATGAATGATGAATATGATCAATGACTATGAATGATGAATATGATCAATGACTATGAATGATGAATATGATCAATGACTATGAATGATGAATATGATCAATGACTATGAATGATGAATATGATCAATGACTATGAATGATGAATATGATCAATGACTATGAATGATGAATATGATCAATGACTATGAATGATGAATATGATCAATGACTATGAATGATGAATATGATCAATGACTATGAATGATGAATATGATCAATGACTATGAATGATGAATATGATCAATGACTATGAATGATGAATATGATCAATGACTATGAATGATGAATATGATCAATGACTATGAATGATGAATATGATCAATGACTATGAATGATGAATATGATCAATGACTATGAATGATGAATATGATCAATGACTATGAATGATGAATATGATCAATGACTATGAATGATGAATATGATCAATGACTATGAATGATGAATATGATCAATGACTATGAATGATGAATATGATCAATGACTATGAATGATGAATATGATCAATGACTATGAATGATGAATATGATCAATGACTATGAATGATGAATATGATCAATGACTATGAATGATGAATATGATCAATGACTATGAATGATGAATATGATCAATGACTATGAATGATGAATATGATCAATGACTATGAATGATGAATATGATCAATGACTATGAATGATGAATATGATCAATGACTATGAATGATGAATATGATCAATGACTATGAATGATGAATATGATCAATGACTATGAATGATGAATATGATCAATGACTATGAATGATGAATATGATCAATGACTATGAATGATGAATATGATCAATGACTATGAATGATGAATATGATCAATGACTACCGGACGATGAAAGTGCTATTTTGTCGTCTAGCGATCGGCAGATGTAGTGTAATAAAGTCACCGGATGATGAAGATGTTATTTGTCGTTTAGTGACCAGGTCATGTTTTAATTATACACGTGAGAAGCACGTGTCCACCGGATGATGTCCCCTTATTTCACCGGATGATCTAAAGAGTCTCTTTACCAGATGATATAAACATGGTTTTGTCGTCTAGTGACCGATAGATGTGGTTTTATTCCTCAATCGGCAGGTGCAGTCTAAAGGTTTAAGTTTCCCTTCACCAGCCGATACACATTGCACTACCCGCCGGCAGATGCGTAAAGTATTCCTTTGCCGAATGATGTCAGTGAATTACGTACCACATTTTGAGTTAAGTTATGTTTTAAAAAAAAATATACATTACCGAAAATGAGTAGAATTTGCGTAATAAGAATTAAATGATTAAGAAAGATATGGTTTATGTGACGATCCCTCTGGGGTTGTTACAGTTGCCCAGTCGCGTTAAGGTGCGATGTTAGCATGTGTGATGAGCTTCGGTTCTGTGAATGAACAATGAAAAGCAAACGAAACAAGAGCAACTGAGCGAGTAGAAACTTCATGTGTTAGGGGTTGTGTTGCATTATGTTTGTCGTATGCATTATTCCCTACTTACTAAGCATTAGGCTTATGTTTTGTGTTCCGTGGTCTAGGTGTAGACGGGAGTACAAGTGAGGGCCTAAGGAAAGCTAGGATTGGAGCGCAGTTGGTGATGTACAGGGCATGCCGATACAAGTAGTTGTCGGGGCGTCTCTATCATGGTCTTCGGGGAGTTGTGGGTGATGGTTATTTTGGTATTTTTGATGTATCTGGTTGGTTATTGGGAGATTTGATACGTGTTGGCACGTTGTTTTTATAAAGGTTTTCGTAATGAATTTTTAAAGATTTCGAGTTGTTGGGTTATTGAGTAATGGTGGTGGTATTTTGGGAATTTAAACTATATATTCTCAGGTTTTATATTGCAGGTTTTGATTTTAAAGGATTTAGGCGTTATGCCGTCCATATTGAATTTAAAACAAACGACGTCGGGTTTAAGTTCGCTATTTTTATTAATATTTGGTTGAAGTTGGTTTTCTAAAATTTTTACGGGATTTGAAGCTTTGAGTGTCCGAGAGGTATGGTTAAAGTTTCGTGATTTTTGGAGGTGTTTGGGTTGGAGAAATATGAGGAAAAGTGGGGAAAGGTCAAAAGGGTCAAAATAGCAGGTTTTTAAGTGTTTTGGGTCGAGAAAACCGAGGAGGCCCGATCGATCAGGCCTCGGACCGCGACCAGTTCGCGGTGGGGCGCACAAGCACGCCCCAGCGCGCAGGTTCGTGCGGCGCGAGCAGCGCGCGCACAGCATGCGCGCATGGCACTCTGCCTGGTGCGCGCGCGGCGCCCAGCGCGCGCCCAGCGCGCGCCCGGCGCCTCTTTGAGCCCATTTTCATTTTTTTTCTTTCAAATTTTCACTATTTCTACAATGTTTTGACCTGACATTTTTCGACGTATTTTAAACGTATTTTGGACCCGTTTTCCAATGAATTTCGAGGGTTCGAAAAACCCAAAAACGAGTTGTAAAAATTTACTAAAATTATTTAAATGATATTTTAAACGCGGGATCGGTTTGCAAACGTAGCGCACCGAGCCGGGGTGGGTTCGGGGCGTTACCGGAAACATAATCGACTGCCAAGAGGATATCTTGGTTCCCATGAGATGCTGGGAAGGGTCCTATGAAGTCGATCCCCGAAACATCAAAAACTTCAATCTCCATGATGTTAGTCAGCGGCAACTCATGTTTTCTTGATATGTTTCCTACTCTTTGGCACCTGTCACAACTTTTCACAAAATTATTAGCATTTTTAAAAATTGTAGGCCAGTACAAACCTGATTGCAGAACTTTCGCGGCTGTACGTGTTCCTCCATAATGACCTCTATATGATGCTGCAGCACTTGCGCCATTTCTTCTTGTGGTATATATCTTCTCAGCAACTGGTCTACGCATTGTTTGAAGAGGAATGGTTTATCCCAAAAATATTACTTCACGTCTTTCAAGAACTTCCTTTTCTGCTGATAATCTAGGTCGAGAGGGATGATATCACTCACAATATAATTGACAAAGTCTGCATACCAAGGCACTGGAGATACATCTAATTTCAACATCTGTTCATCTGGAAATGTTTCCTTGATACTCTCTCCAAGTTGTTGTTGGCTCATATTTTCCAGTCGAGATAACTGATCTGCAACTTGGTTTTCACATCCCTTTTTGTCACGAATTTCTAAATCAAACTCTTGAAGCAATAGCACCCAACGGATTAATCTTGGTTTAGCATCCTTCTTCACAACCAAGTACTTGATTGCTGCTTGATGGGTATACACAATAACCTTTGTTCTTATCAAATATGCTCTGAATTTATTAAATGCAAACACCACTGCAAGTAGCTCTTTTTTAGTAGTCGTATAATTCTTTTGAGCTTCATTTAGAGTTTTGCTAGCATAATAGATGGAATGGAATACTCTATCTTTCTTCTGTCCCAACACTACTCCCACAACATAGTCGCTTGCATCGCACATCAGAATAAATGGTGAAGTCCAATCAGGTGCTGCTATCACAGATGTGGTGATCAACTTCTATTTCAACAAATTAAACGCTTCCAAACAATCCTTGTCGATGTTAAAAGAAGTTTTCTCTAGTAACATGCATAGAGGTTTAGAAATTTTTGAAAAGTCTTTGATAAAGTGGTGATAAAATCCTGCATGTCTCCAAAAGCTTCTAATCCCCTTCACTATCTTTGGTGGGGGCAATTTCTCAATTATCTCCACCTTTGCTTTGTCCACCTCCAACCCTTTCTCTGAAACTCAATGCCCAAGCACTATTCCTTCTGAAACCATGAAGTGGCATTTCTCCCAGTTGAGTACCAGTTTGTGTCCATGCATCTTTTCAAAACTTTCTTCAAATTCTTTAAACATAAGTCGAAAGATTCTCCCACAATGGAGAAATCATCCATAAATATCTTCAAACACTCTTCAACCATGTCTAAAAAGATGGACATCTCCAGAAAACAGTAGAATTTATTGCTTGCCAACCTGTCCAACATTTGATCGATAAAAGGCATAAGGAAATGATCTTTACGTGTGGCCTTATTTAGTCTTCTGTAGTCCATGTAGATCCTCCATCCTGTTACAGTCCTTGTTAGAATTAATTCATTTTTTTCATTGGATATCACAGTTGTTCCTCCTTTCTTTGGAACGCATTGGACTGGGCTAATTCAAGAGCTGTCTGAAATAGGGTAAATGATGTCAGCATCTAACCACTTAAGAACCTCCTTTTTCACCACTTTTTTAATCATTGGATTTAACCTTCTCTGCTGCTCTATAGATGTACTATATCCCTCTTCTAATAGTATTTTGTGCATGCAAATACTAGGACTAATCCTCTTTATATCTTTTACTGTCTATGCGAGAGACTGTTTATGGCTTTTCAGAACATGTAATAATTATTGCTCTTGCGTGGTTGATAAAGCTGCTGAAATAATAACAAGTCCTAGGAACACTTATTTGAGGTGAGATGGCATTTGTCTAAGTTCTAATGTCGGTGCCTCTTCACTCGATGGTTGAAGAATCTCTCGGCTATCTTCTGTTCTGATTAGTGCCTCAAACTACTTTCTATGGTTGTGAGAAAGTTGTTTTGCTTCTTCTGCCTTTATTTCTTCTGATATACTAAAACAATCTTATTCATCATAAGGACACTTCATGGCCTTCAAAACATTGAAGGTGATCTGTTGATCATTTACTCTCATAGTGAGTTCACCTTTTTGCACGTCAATTAAGGTTCTCCAGTGGCCAAGAATGGTCTTCATAACGTCAATTAAGGTTCTTTCTTTTCTTGGACAGAACATCCTTCATAAATTTTGCACAGTTGGGCATTTGTTCAAGTGTTTCCACCAAGGGCACATTAATATGGAGCTACTTAAGAACATCAAAAAAATTTTAAACAATTTGTCCTGAGTGTGTTTATGTAGTCTTTAAGGAAATGGTGGTGGTGGCTTCTGGATTCTTAACTCATCCTGCTGTTGCTGTGGTGTTGCTGCAGCATTCAGCATATGGATTACTTTTTTCTGTTTCGTCTGATTCTTCTTGTTCAACCACCGTGTTTTGATTTCTTGAATTCTCTGTTTTCTGTTGCTTTTTTAGAATTTCTAGTTCTCTTCCATTCCTCAATACTATGGCCTTGCAATGCTCTTTTCCTGGTCTCTGTGGAACTTCATTGTCACTTGGTAGTTGCCCTGTAGTTCTTGTGCTTAAAGATTGAGCCAACTACCCCATTTGTGTCTCCATATTCTTCATTGATGCAGCCAAGTTCTGTAAGATCACATCTGTCTTAGCAGCATATTCTCTGGCGAAGCTTTCTGATTGTTCTTGATGCATTGATGTATGAGTTGGCTGTGAGAAACCTTGCTTGTAGTTTTTTGCAGATCTGTTTGGTGTTATAACGTTCTGCTGCTGCAAATTCCATTGAAAATTTGGATGTTGTTTCTAACTAGGATTGTATGTATGCGAGTAAGGATTATTGTTTCTATTATACCCCACATAATTTACAGATTCTCGGTTAGTAGGGCATGAGTTGTCATCGTGATTCTCTCCACAAAAAATGCATGAAACTTCTCTGGTTGTCGGCTTAGAAGGTTTGTTCATCACCTTGATCGCATTTTCCATCATAACAATCTTTGCATTTAAGGCAGCAACTTCATTTAAATCATAAACCCTAGATGCACGCCTTATAGAGTGGTTTATGTCTGAAGGCCACTGATAGCTGTTTACTGCCATTCTCTCCAGCAAGTCATAAGCTTCATTGAAGGATTTAAAAAGAAGTGTTTCGTTTGCTGCAGCATCAATAATTGATCTTGTCTGGTCATTTAGTCCATTATAAAACGTTTCCAGCTGAATCCAGTGTGGTATCCCATGATTAAGACATTGCCTTAATAGTTCTTTAAACCTGTCTCAAGTCTCATACAACGATTCACCATCTTTCTGTTGAAAGCTGGTGATTTCGTTCCTCATTCTTGCATTCCTCACTGGTGGATGATATTTCATAATAAACTTCTTAGGGAGATATCCCCACGTAGTAATGGTGTCTGATGGAATGTTGTTCAACCAGTCTCTTGCTTTGTCTCTTAAAGAATATGAGCAAAGCTTGAGCCTCAATGCTTCGACAGAAACTCTAGGAAAGCTGAATGAGTCGCTCACTTCTCCAAAAACTTTGACATGACGGTGCGGGTTGTCGGTGACCATTCCACTGAATTGCCTAACTGTTTGAAGTATCTAAAACATAACAGGTTTAAACTCGAATCTAATAGCACAAAGATCTGGTCTCACAATACCAAGGTTCAGATCATCAAGTGTAGGGATAACAAAATCTTGAATGGGTCTGTCTCTGTCATCAATAATATGTTCAGCATTGTTTGTTTCTTCCTCTAGATTAGCCATATTATCTCCTCCAATAAAAGGTTGTTATTGCTGTCTTCTTCTCGACCTGAAATGTTCGCTTGATTTTTGGATCTATTGGCACAAGATCCTAGTCGTTTTCTTCGTCAGGCATCAAGTAAGGATTCCTGAAAAAGAAAAAATTAGAATAAAATAAAATAATTATAGCAAAATAACATAATTAAGAAACATCCCGACAACGGCGCTAAAAACTTATTAGTGGTTTTATACACCCTAACACAAGTACACGTATCGCTAACGAAGTGATAAAGTAAGTAAAAGTCGATCCCATGAGGATATTCTTAACTAAATTAATTTTTTGCTATAAAATTCTATTAAAAATATAATTGAGATTACTGAAAATAGATGAGTAGCAAGAAATGATAAAATAAAATTACTTAAAATTAAAAAAGACTCAAATTGAAATGAATTAAGAAGATCAATATGGTAAAAGCCTTGGTTAGGGTTGATTTTCTCATTACATATATTTTACCACTGATGCTATAGCATTTATCACAAAACAGCAAGAATTCATAACATTTCTAGGGTTCTATCGAATTGCCTGGATAAATCCGTTTCAGAATTTTCTTTTCAACTTTGAAAAGGTAAAAACTTAATCTGATTTTCCTTGTAATCATATTCTTAACGCCAAATAAATTAATGTTAGCAACTTTACAACAAATTTAATTTATTTAATTACTCATGCACCTTACAATTCCTATTTACCTATCGATATAATAAGAACATGTGACATTAAATCTGCCTATCGACACAATTCAATTTACGCAATAAAAATCATGAGCAATTGTTCGGTGAAAAATATGTAACATTCATAGATCAAAATAAAAATATGTAATAAGTACTTTCTCTCCTAACCAAGATAGAAAGAAACTGGCCTAAAATCATGATAATAGAAAAACTAATAAAAATATTCAATCAAAGAAAAGTATGAAAAGTAGAAGAAGAAGAAGAAGCTTGGTTGACGTCTCTGCAGCAACCAAGAATCCTCTTTTCTCTAAATTGCTTATTTTTCCTTCTCGTTCTGCATGCTTAGTCTTCTCCTCTACGTGTGTAGTGTCTTCTCTTTTCTTCCTCCAGATTCCTTCTGACATGCCAAGGAGGCCCATCACAAGATCTTAAAATAGGGCCCATAATTTACTTAGCAATTTTACTGATGAGTTTGCTTTTCTTGCAGGCCTGGATCTTACAGTGGACTTCACTTGGGAGCCCAATGCAGAAAATAAGGATTAGCCAGTTCACCTCCTCACTTGGAGCATTCAAGTGGAAGCATCTAGTGGTCCAATGAGAATTTGTCTTCCCGGCCCTCCAACTTTGTAATTTTTGTTTTGAACTTATTTGGCAAACTCTAGCCTTTTTGTATGAACTAATTATAATTGCATCATGCATTATATTTTTGTTAGGATTAGATGTATGATGGTGGATGATGGGTTGAAGACTTAGCCAACAAAGGAGAAAAGCCTTTAACAAATTGGACCTAAATGAAGCTTTAGCACAAAGAAGAGCCCACACTTGAGGTATGAAATTTGCAGGTACAAATGTTAGTGGCAATATGGATCAAGGACTTGGCAAAATCTCATCCATTGGTTAAGCAAGGGCTCGGATCAATTGGAGCATGGTTCTGGTGTGCGCGGGCAGCAGTGTCGCATCGGGTAAGCGCGCGCGGGCAAGCAGCTGACCATCTGATGAGGCACACGCTGGAGCATCAGGTGGCGCATCTGGCTGTTGATCATGAGGCGTGCACGGATCGCCATCTGGACCACTGATGGCTCGCGCTCGGTTGCTTTTCCACCATCAGATTGACGCGCACAGGATCGATCACTAGCACCGTTGATGGCGCGCGCTGGACAACACCTCTCCCTTGGATTGGCGCGCACACCAGCCTCATCCTTGCCATCGATTGCATTCTTCATCCAAGGGTTGCCATTCACTCTTCAATTTTGCCAAACCCCTAATCATCCCCCCTAGGATTTTCTATTTAAGCATAGCATTGGTGTTTGTAAACAACTTTTGCCATTTTTATGAGATTTCTATTTCCCTAACCGATGTGTTAGAAGACCTTCGGGTATTTTTTCGATTTTCGAATCGAGTGGAGAAGTCCTCCATTGTTCCCCTAGCTTTGGGTTTCTAGGTGAACTCTTACTATTTCCCTCACCTTTTCTCTCTTGAGAGTTCAAGTTTTGAGGAAGAAAACTAGGCCAACGGTGCTCATTTTCCTTCGAGAAAACATGCACCCGAGAGCACACGTAAGATAGCTCCCGGTCCGCCAAGGGTATTTCTATTTCCATCTACATTTCTTACACTTATTTCCATCTTCATTTCATGCTTATGTTCACCTCTCATATTCGGCCACCATCACACACATTACACTCTTGTTATTGTTAACATTTTCATCACCATCTCTATACTTATTCTCCACGGATTTGCACCCACCATCACTTGGTTTCTTGCTCTATTTTCTTTTACATTTCATGCATATTATTCCTCTTCATTCTCGGCCACAACTCACAACCTCACTCTTCATTTTTTTGTTGCATCATTTTCTTCCTTTTCTACCATTTCTCCACAGTTTTGAGGTAATCACTAACACCCGAGCACTTTGATATATTTTGTGGGTTTTACACGGCCCTTTTTCTAAGGGCCACCATGTCCCCTTCTTTAAAGTCTCCCCTCTTCACTCCGTAATTCAATAGCCAAATCCCCTTTTCTTTCCTTGATTTCTTTCGATTATTTTAGGTAAAATAATCTCCTTAAGTGATTTTATTTTTCTCTCTCTTCATAATCTTCTTCCTTTTAATTTGTTTTTCTATTAAAACGCCAAACTTCTTTTTTTGTATTTTCCCGCTAATAAATCAGCATTCAAATAAAAAAATATAAAATTCAAATTAGTGATGTGAATCTGCTTGTTTTTCCGAGAATATGCATGAAATACATTAAATTCAACCAATGTCTTGATGTTGCAGCATCTTGCAGCAATTATATTAAATTTCACTAATTTCTTCTTACATTCACTCAAATCATATAAGTTCTATCAATTAATATAGTATAAAATAACTCTAATTTAAAAGTTATCAGTTATGCATTCGAAGACTGTGGACTTTAAAGGTTGGGAGTCCCTGGAGATCCAAGAGATTTTCAATAGAATCGGCTTGCACGAGGTGTATAGTGTGCGGGACGAAAGCTGTGACAGAATTGTTCGCCTATTTTTTTGAAAACTTGACATTTAGCGGGAGGTCAGGAATTATAAAGACGTACATATTGGGTACGGAGATTGAAGTTACTCCAGAGACGGTCAATGAGTTGATCGGGTTTGCCGGAGAAGGGATAGAGATATACTATCATGCCTCCCGGGACTATCCTTTTATCGGATCGGACGAGGGAGTACAGTTCATGAGGCAAATTCATCGCAACTCTAACATTGTGGGTTCGTGAAGCCAAGATCCAGAGATTTGAATCTCAGAACTCGGGTCATTCACAACATGTTGTCCCACACCATCCTACCGCGGCATGGACATAGAGATCTCATGAGTTGCATGGATCTCTATGTCATGAAGAAGTTTTACAGTAGGAGGCAATTCGACCCCAAGTTCTTGACTTTAAGTCACATTTGTGAGATCGGACGGACACATAACAAGAACCAGCCCTACGACACGTTGATCCAGAAGATCGTCCAGCGATTCCAGATTGAGCTCCCTTCTGGAAAGCAGATGAGGACACAGTGGCCCACTGACGTATTTGATAGACTTCATTTGATTCGGATGGGCCTAATTGAAGTCGACGGGACGTGGATGGAGAAGAAAGATCAGAGAGCATCCACCTCTCAGGTGTTCATATCGAGGAAGCCCCATCGCAGCCAAAGGTACTCTGCTTGAAGTGAGACAAACAGAGTCCCATAGAGAGGTGATGGAGTCTTATAGACAGATGATGGAGTCTCATAGACAGATGATGGAGTACCTTAGCGGGATGATGGACCACCAAAGAAATACGAGACAAATTATCCAGGATTGGATGGAGGCCGATGATAACGACGTCTAACCGCCCTCTCCGTCATCTTAGTTTATGTTTTGTAATTTACTTTATTAAATTTAGTTTAATGTAATTTATTTTGATGTAATTTAGTTATAGCTACAAAAGTCTAGACTGTTTGATGATTACAAACTTGTCATTTGAATATGCAAAACTGTTTGAAATTAGCTATGGGGGAGTCATAAAACAAAGGAAACTCTGTCCGATTTTTCAATTTTCTTTTCATTAAATTACACATTATAAAAAATTAATTTTTAAAAAAGGCCAAACGATATTGGATTGGCTTGAAAATTTTACCGTTTGTTCACCAAACCATGGAAAGATAATAGGAAAAATCTTTGATTTTCTAGCACTTGTACGATTTATTGTCATTGTAGCGAATTACATCATAAAACATACTTACATTACACATTATAAAAAATTAATTTTAAAAAAATACCAAACGACATTCGATTTGCTTGAAAATTTATCCGTTTGTTCACCAAACCATGGAAAGATAATAGGAAAAATATTTGATTTTCTAGCACTTGTACTATTTATTGTCATTTTAACGAATTACATCATAAAACATACTTACATTACACATTATAAAAAATTAATTTAAAAAAATATCAAATAATATTCAATTTACTTGAAAATTTGACAATTTGTTCACCAAACCATGGAAAGATAATAGAAAAACTTTCGTGATTTTCTAGTACTTGTACAGTTTATTGTCATTATAGGGAATTACGTCATAAAACATACTTACATTATAAATTATAAACAATTAATTTAAAACAAATACCAAACGATATTGGATTTACTTGAAAATTTGACCGTTTGTTTACTAAAACATGGAAAGATAATAAATTTTTTTTGTAATTTTCTAGCACTTGTACGATTTATTGTCATTTTAGCAAATTACATCATAAAACATACTTACATTACACATTATAAAAATTAATTTTAACAAAATACTAAACAATATTAGATTTACTTGAAAATTTGATCGTTTGTTCGCCAAATCATGGAAAGATAATTGAAAATTTTTTATGATTTTCTAGCACTTGTACAATTTATTGTCATTTTAGCGAAATACATCATAAAACATATTTACATTACACATTATAAAAAATTAATTTAAAAAAATACCAAATAATATTGGACGAAGAATTGTATGACTATATTTGGGCTGTACTTTGTTATATCGGCCTTTTCAAACCAGAAGGACATCGCAAAGCTAAGCTTAATACTTGCAAGACAGGTTTGAAAAAATTGTCAAAATACGTTTCGTTAGATTATGAAAAGAGTAGAGTACTCGATCACATTGATGGATCTTTCGAGATTGATGAAGCAAAACATATATTAAATGAGATTCGTTCTAAAAGAAAGAGGCGGTGAACAATGTGGTAAACATAATCTAACTTTATCGCATGTTCACCGCCTCTTTGTCTTGTAACGAATCTCATTTAATATATATTTTGCTTCATCATTCTCGGAAGATCCATCAATGTGATTGAGTACTCTACTCTTTTTATAATCTAACGAAACGTATTTTTACAACTTTTTCAAACTTTCCTTGCAAGCATTAAGCTTTGCGATGTTCTTCTGGTCTGAAAAAGCCGATATAACAAAGTACAACCTGAATATAGTCATACGTTTCTTCGTCCATAGCCGTGTGTAGAAAATTCCTGCACATAATAATAATTATATTTAGAAAAATAATGAAAGTGTGTTTATGAAAATAGGTTGAACTATACCTTCGTCCCGTGAAATGTGTGGAAACTCATAAATGTATCTTGAGAAGCAGAAGCAAAAGCAGCGCCTGAAGTGGATCTCCTGTCAGGACAAGTGCGACTATTATACCCGTGACGTCGACATATACGAAACGCCATCATAGATATTTTCTTAGAAATTGTCGACCTTGACTGCTCATCGACATCGTGCACTCTATTCTTCTTCGACTTACCAGGTTGACGCCTTCTCTCAGGGCGGAATGATTGGGTTAATTCCGTGTACGGGCGGCCACATGTCAATGCCATTAATGGAACGAATACAAGTTGAGTACATCTCTACATATGTCGCCCGGTGATTGTGTCGATGAACGAAATTTTCCAGTTGCAATCTCATGAAATACATGCATGGAATGGAATGCACACATGGAATTCCAGTAAGACCCCACCTGCAACAGTTGCACACGTCTACATTCAGGTCAACAACGTATTGTTCCTTGCCATTGCTTACCTCAAATCGTGCACCTCCCGCGAACACAACATTCCAATTTTGAGCTTCACGTTCTAGTTTCCCAAACTTTTTCTTTATCTTAAAACACATAAGGTCTGTAGACAAGAGCATCTTCTCGTATTTTTTTACTATGCGAGTTATCAATGACTTTTGAATCATCTCGAACAAGGTTAGGATCGGTTTGTCCCTGGCCGGCAATAGAACTGCATTGAGCGACTCACATAAATTATTCAAGCCCATATCGCACTTGGAAATCGAGAAAAATGCATGATTAGCCCAATAACTAGGTGAGGTATTAGGCCCGCATTTGCAAAACAAGCTCAAGAATCTCAAATGGATTGTAGCTCCTTGGAATTGGCTAAACTGAGGAAATCTCAAATAAAAGATAAAGATGAACAACCAAATGTGCTCCAAATGAAACAAAATTTTATGTGAGATTAGTGGAGTGAGTGAAATGTGTGCTGGTGGAAGGCGTGGTCTAGATTCGTTAAGAAGAAGAAGATTTGCAAACTCCAAGAATCGGCTAATAAGCAATATTTTGAGCTTTTGGCAACGTTTCTTTCCAAAGAGGAGAAACCAATTCAATGGACAGAGTTTGTGGCCACTTCTTGCTATTTTCCACTCTCAAGAGAATGGAGAATAAGATGGTTGATGCAACCCTTACGAGTTACCAAGCTAGAAGAGAGGTTTGGGGGTGCAACCCCTCGGTTGATGAGCAACCGAGCCTTACCTTGGATGTTCTCCTCCAAGCTTCAACCAAAATCTGTGGATGCTTATTCAAAATCAGCAAAAAATCTACAAACACCAATAGCCATTATTTATAGACCTAATGGTTGTTGGCTAGGGTTTAGAGTGGGTTGGGCCACCATTTGGGCTTCCTTGCAAGCCATGTGTTTAAGTGAGCTAAACCTTTAACCAAGCCACATCTAACCAACCATACATCTAGTCCTAAATGTCTAACATGCATGCATATAATAAAGTTTAACAAGAAGGCCAATGTTCGCCCAAATAAGTTTAAAATGAAAAAAGTTACACGATTCACGGCTCGAGAAGACAAATTCCCATATGAGCATCATGGTCTCCTTGTTTGAACTTCCAAGTGATTAGGTGATTTGGTTGGTCCATGTCCATAGCTTTAATCTCCCACTTCAAGTCTCCCAAGGTGTCCTCCAAGCCTTTGCACGATCTATTACCTGCAAAAGAGATAAGTGTGTAAGTGCATAGGTTAGTTAATTTATGGGTTTGGGCTTGAGACCGTGTAATGGGCCTATGAGGCACATCATCCTCCCCAGGTGATTGAAGATTTGACCTCAAATCCTTTAATTCAGTCCCCTTGAAGTTTTCTCCATCGCTTATATAGGGTGATAGGTCCAGGACGTTGAAAGTAGCCAATACTCCATAATCACCCGACAATTCAATTTTATAAGCGTTGTTGTTTATTCGCTACAACACCTTGAATGGTCCATCTGCTCTAGAAAGTAACTTAGATTTCCTTTGATCGGGGAATCTCTCTTTCCGAAAATGCAACCAAACCAAATCCACTTCATCGAAAATAACTTCTTTTCGACCTTTATTTACTCGCTTAGCCGCACTCGCATTTTTCTTTTCGATGGCTTGACGCATGCTCTCATGTAATTTCTTAACCTGTTCAGCCTCGTTTGCTCCTGATGGGTTGGCCAGTTCATTAATTGGTAAGGGAACAAGGTCCAACGGTGTACATGAATTAAACCCATAGGCAACCTCAAAGGGAGTTTACTCAGTAATGGAATGAAGGGTGTACATGAATTAAACCCATAGGCAACCTCAAAGGGAGTTTACTCAGTAATGGAATGAAGGGTGCAATTGTAAGCAAATTTCAATCCTGAAAGGACTACATCCCAACTGGATAGTTTCTTACCTACAATACTTCGTAAGAGGGAGCCTAAGGTCCAGTTAACAACTTCTGTTTGCCCATTAGTTTGGGGTGGAAAGATATGCTAAAACACAATTTTGTCCCCAACTTCTTCCACAAAGTGGTCCAGAAGGAGCTCAAAAATTTAGTGTCCCGGTCCGACACTATAGAATGTGGTATACCATGCAGGCGAACGATCTCTTTGAAAAATAAAACTGCCCTTGAGCAGGCATCATCCTTTTTTGCACAAAGAATGAAATGTGCAATCTTGGAGAAACGATCCACAACGACCATGATTGAATCCTTATTATGAGTAGTCTGTGGTAGAGATGTTAAACAGGCAAGCTGGCACGGGCCGAGCTTGGCCCAGGTCACACAGGCGGGCCAAGCTGAGCTTAGACATCCCGGCTTGCAAGCCCTTCGATGACCGAGCTCAACGAGCCTTCTCGCGAGCTGCCTCGTCAAGCCCAGCTCGAGGCCCTGAGTTCTCTCTGACGCCCGACAATCGACAGTCTCTGACTCTCCAATGGCTCGGTCAACCCAACTCCGATGCCCAGGTCGAGGCACTCTCCGGCACCCAGGCCTTCTCCGATGCTCGACAGAAGAATTTCAGTTTGGTTGACTTCAGAATTCTGCGTCTGTGTCTCTGTGATTTAACTTCACGGGAATAGAAAAGACATCAAGTTTCATTTCTCCGGACGAATAGAATTGGATGCTCTATAGCTAGTGGGAGAGAGGACTGGAGTCTGGAGATATGTTGGTTTGTTTGAGTGAAAGGCAGAGGCGATGAATCGCCACTAAATGGCTGATTGATCGGCTCTGTAGTATGTTCAAATTTTGAGAAAGAAATGTCAAATGATAACAGAAACACAGCCAATTGATCGGCTCTCATGAGTGATTGATCGACAATGTTTGTGCGCAAATAATTGATAATAGAGACATGGCTGATCGATCGGCTATTTATCAGCGATCGATCGGCCCTAGCTCCTTAAGTTTTGCACAAATAATATGTTCAAAGCAAGTGTCGACCCATAATGTACCCGGTTGACACCTAAACAATCCTTTTATTCAGAAAGTGTCGTCTGAAAACCCTAACTCTCGAGTCTCGATCCTTCTCTCTCTCGACTGTCATCGGCTATTTTCGATCACATTGACCATTCCAAGTCTACTCCACTTTCTTCCGATATTCATATCCTCTCTTCATTTTATACCTCCAATGGCTTCATCATCTCGCAGCAAACTTACCATTCACAAAAAGAGATCAAAGAATGCTACTCCACCTGCTGAAATTGAGCAACAACCTACGTGGCCTTCTTCTTTATTCAAGAATTCTGATTCATTGAAACGGTATGATGATGATTTCTAGTTCAAACCCCTGATTTTAAGTAGAATAGTGGAATTCTATGATTTATGTAGTTTAAATTTGGAACAGCCATTAAAGGCTTTGAGGTTATATAAGTTGTTCAATTGTGATGGTCCTTACTTTGAAACTCCAGTGAGAATGTTCTACATAAATTTAGAACATTCTATTAGGCCTCTGAAAATTATTAGTTATGTGTATGAAAACACAGAGATATCCCCACTTTCAATAAATACTATTTTAGAATGTGAGTTCAATAATGAGGCTGCATGTTATTATGAGGCAGCTAAGGATGCTGATTTTATGGGCACTAATGAAGGAACTAAATTTTTTAGAATGATTGTTAACGATCCAAATCGATTCCTTCCGTTGAAACTAAAGGCTAAGGATTTAAATATACGTGCACAACTCATCCACCACATGATACATACAATGTCTTACCAAGAGATGGACATAGAGATCATATTAGTGGGATGGATCTCTATGTTTTGTATAAAATCTTTTGAGGAGAATCATTTAATGTTGGGTACGTCATTTTGAAACGGACGCTGCAAGTATTCAACAACTCTGCCAAGTCCTTACCCTTTAATCTTTGAAGATTTTTTAGGTCAATCGTGTCCAAATTCCTATGTCGGAAACTCGATTACCTTTGAAGACAACTGACATCTACACCACTTCCTCTCTAGCAAGAATGGGGATAGTACTCAATACGACTGTGAGTGGATTTTAAAAGGAGAACAAGCTGGAGCATATGAAAATTGACGAGGGTGGTCATGAGCCAAGACAAACTTCTGAACCGCCCTCCAATGCATCTAGAGGAAGCTTCTCTCACCTTGAGGAAAGGGTAAACACTTTAGAGGCAAGTGTAGCCAGCATCGGCACCGCTTTTGACTCCTTTCAGAACCTGATTCTCGATCGCTTTGATCAGATGGACGCGATGGCAACTGAACTCCATGAAGAATTCAATGAGGTTCACTAGCATCTTGATTATCTTCAAGATTATTGGGATGACAGAGTATACCCTCCAGCCGATCCTCCAATCAATCCTCCAACCGATCCTTCGGACGATCCATGTTACTTTCCATCCGAGTGACATTTTTTTTTTGTTTATGTGCTTCTCTTAGTTTATGAAAATTATTGTTTGTTTGTAATCCTTGAATACTGTGTTACTTATTTTCTTTCTTGTACAATTGTAACTTTTGCAATGTTTAAAATGAAATGTTATTTGTGTTGAATGACTGTAATTTTTTTTTATAAGTTGGTGGCTTAGTTTGGCCCATTGAAGTTGAAGACATGGAAGCCCACATGATGACCCATCATTCCCATTCCAAGCCCAAGCCTAAGCCCACCATTAGGTCTATATATTCATGGCATTGGTATTTGTATCTTTTTTTTGGTTGATTTATGAGCACCCACAGATTTCTCTCTCAATAGAAGAAGAAGCTTGGAGCAAGGAGCTTCCAAGGTAAGCTCGGTTGACAACAACCGAGGGGCTGCGCCCCCGAACCATTCTTCTAGCTTGGTAGCTAGTTGGAGTGGATTTTGCCACCTCCTTCTCCACTCTTTTGAGAGCGGAAAACAGCAAGGAGTGGCCTTAACCGATTCCTTGAATCGAGTTATCTTCCTTGGAAGAAACTCTTGCCGGAAGCTCCATTGAAGCACTCACCGGCCGATTATCGGAAAATAGTCCATAAATCCTTCATCTTAACGAATCTAGAACACGATTTTCACCAGCACACACCTCACTCACTTCACATGATTCACCTAAAATTTCATTAAGTTTCGAGCACGTTTGATATTTCTTTTACATTTTTCATTCTTGGATTTTACTCGAATTTGTGTCACCCGGAGCTAACGGTCTTCTTTCGAGTTCTTGAGTCCTATTTACAAGACGGAGCTCATCAGTTAGGCCTGTTTTGCGAATTAGAAGTTTTATTGGAACCACAAGGATTTATTAGAATTTTAGTGGGTTAAGGTTATGTTGAAGAAAATCAAATCATAGGTTAATTAGTGGAATTAAGTAAAGGGTTATTTGGAAGGGCGTTATGGTAATTTTTACAAGGAAAAAATTATTAAAAACCTAAAATCTCTCCCTCCCTCATGATTTCTCTTCCCCAACCGCCCTCTCTCCCTTTCCCTTGGCGTTCCTTCCTCCCACGAGCCACGGTTCTCCTCCAAGCCGATTTCCTTCCTCCGTTTTCTTCAAGATTCAAACCCTACGTGAGTATTAGATGATTTATTTGTAGAGATTTTTTATTTAGGATTATATTTCGTTAGAGTTATTGATTTAAGGTTGAGATTTATTGGGTTTTAGTTAGAAATCGATGGTGTTGTGTTTTAAAGCTCATTGATGATACATTTATTGCTATTGAAGTAGTTAGGATATATTGATGGTGATTATTTGTTAAATGGGGTTGATGTTGGTGGTTGGATTGATTAAATACCATTGTTGTGAGTAGAGTTAAGTTATGCACACTAGGTGTTTGATAAAATGCCCGAATCAGATAAGTTGGATTTTTAGGAAACTTCCTTAGCTAGGATTTTGCTAGTTTCGAATTTAGATTATTTAGGATTGATTTTAACGTTGAAATATGAAGTGTTCTAGGTGAAGAGGGCATAAAGTGAAGGCACGACGTTACTAAAGGAGCCCAGGTAAGTGAGTGTGTTAGAACGTTGGCCGTTACGGCCCTACATCACGAGGGTACTAAGAGTTTAGTATTTATGACTGTTTGATGAGTATGGCTTGTCGGGATTATGATACGATGAATGTTGGATGGCTTGTTTCTTATTGTATAGTGTCCTTACCTCTCTATGTACATTCATGTTCATGCATCATGGTTTTCTCTAAAAGCACACAAAAACGTTTTATGCATATGATTTAAGTTAATAAGATAAGAATATGAAATGTATGTAAATAGTTAGGCATGGGATGGGGTAAATTGGCCATGATTTTGTTCTTGAGATTATGTGTACGGTTCGCAGATCCTCCCGCTGGTGGCGGTCGGACTGGCAGGACGACTCACGGATCCTCCCGCTGGTGGGGGCCGGGTCGACACTGCATGGTCAATTCGCAAATCCTACTACTGTGTGGTCCGGACTGGTCGTTACGGTTATTGTCCGAGATGACCACGATCACGATTCCCTTGCCACTTCCTTGTGCCCCCCTCCCCCCCCCCCCCCCAACCCAAAACAAGTGGAATATGAAATAAGATTATGAACATGATTTTACGATACATGCATACATGGTCATTCACGTATATGTTTACATTCCTTACTAAGCATTAGGCTTATAGTTTAAACCTTTTGATGTAGGTGACGAATTTGAAGGTGAGGACCTCAAACCTAATGACGAAGTCTAAGTCGGGTTGCTGGATGGTGCTCATGGCGGAATTTTGTTGCTGGGTGGCGATTTGACCCGAGGGTGGTGCTCCTAGTAAGTTTTGGTAAAAGTTTACATTATGAAAAATAGGTAGAAAGGGATTTTCATACGATGGCAAGTACTAGGATGGTTGACGGTTTTCCTTTTTATGATTTTAAGATAAATTTATGACTAAGGTATTTTCACCAGTTTTGTCTTCCGCTACAGTCTAAACATTTTGTTCTTCTATACGATGGATGGTTTAGGGATTTAAAACTTCTCGTTTGAATGGTTTAATTGAGTTTTGGTTGAAAGATTTAGGAGAAGTTGTGATTTATTTGTTGTATGTTTAAGTTGTTAGAAAGGAATTTGTAGGAGCATGTTTCTAGAGGGGTAGCCGATCGATTGGCCAGAGGGGTGGTCGATCGGCTAATGCTGTTTTGGCAAAATGAAAAAAGCCGAGAGGTTGCCGATCAATCAGCAAAGAGGAGCGATCGATCGGCAACTCGTGTCTCCTCAAAGACAGAAAGCCAGCCGAACGATCAGCTGATTTTACCGAACAATCGGCTGTGCAAAATTTTCATCGGGCGAACGATCGGCTGTTTTGGTCGATCGATCGCCCCTTTTTATTTTCCGTCTCTACCCCTCTCTTTTCCTCTAAAACCGAACGCATCCTTCTCTTTTTCCTTCTTCAAATCCATCAATGTTTAATTTATTTTTAAAGGATTTCAAATGAGTATTAAACTTGGCTCTCAAAACTTGGCTCTCAATCGTTTTAGTAGAGTTTTCTTTGAATAGTTTTCTCTTTATGTTTCAAAAAAAAAATACGAGTCAAGAATAAGAACACGAACACGATTATGTAACTCGCGGCCCGTTGGGTTTTGGGTTGTGAAAACTTGTGATATCAGAGCACCTGGGTTCTAAAATCATTTTTACAGACTGTCTACCAGCACAAATCGCCTCATGATTACTCTCCAACAACTGTAAGTGTTTACAATTTTAGTAATGTCATTTGAAGTTAAGTTGTGTTTATGATATAATTAGGATTGATAAGATGGTGAGGGGACAACGTGAAGGATTCAATGAGGAAAGTAACACAATTGCTCAACTAACGGAATTGGTTCACCGCCAATCTCGTCAGATTGAGCGGCTAGTGGCTAGAGAGGAGCAAGGGAACTCTAGTTCAAGTGCAATTCATGACCAAAGTGGCGAGCGATTTTGCCGACTTCGACCTCCGACATTTAATGGACAAGTTTTGGATCCTATTCATGCTGAGAAATGGATTCGGACAATTGAGGACATGTTCAAGTGTGCCAAGGTTGATGAGGAGGATAAGATCACAAGTGTTGTTTTCCACCTTGCTCTGGATGCGAGGCATTGGTGGCACTCAATTCAGAGCACTACTAATATGAAGACTATGACTTGGGCATGGTTCAAGACGGCTTTCTTTGACAAGTACTTTAGTCGGGCGGTTCGGGCCAGCAAAAAGATGGAGTTTATGCAGCTGCGCCAAACCGGTTCTGTGGCAAACTATATGTAACACCCGAGATTTTTTTTAAGGAAAGAAATTAAAAGTATAATAAGATGGTTGTTTTAATTAATTTAAAAGAAATAGCAAAAAGAAGGGAAAATAATTAAAAGTGACTTAAACAGTTTATTAACGAAAATTTATAATTTGAGAACGGGATTTAACGAACTTAACGGAATTTCGGGAGAGCAAAACGGTAAATGAGAATTTAATTAATGGTTAGTTTTATTAATGTTATTATTGATTATTATTATTATTATTATTATTATTATTATTATTATTATTATTATTATTATTAATAAAACAAAACGAACAACAGAATCGATTCTGTTGTTCGTCGAGCCCGACGCCGAGCGAGGAGCAGGGGAGGAGGGGGAGAGGCGCAAGGCGATGATCGGCGGAGCGAACACCGGCGTTTTCCGGCACTCTCCGGCCAGACGGCGGCGACGAGGGGTTCCGGCCTGTCTCCTCGCACGAACTGCCCGGTAAGGCTCGGTTTTTCCCTCTTTTTGCTCTGTTCGAGGCCGAGGGTGACGAGCGACTTAGAGCTCCGATCACCGGCCTAAATTGGTCACCTCCGGCGTGGGTTTGCCAACCCTTGGACCGGCTATGGTTGATTGTCAGTGAGGGGCCCGGTTTTGGGCGAAAATCAGAAAGCCCTCTTTAGGGCATTTCGGGTTTTGGCTTGTAGTTCGAAATTTTTGGTTAGATTATGCTAATTGAGGGTATATGTGGTCGATTGGTGTAGAAATTGATGAGAATTGAGGAAAAATTGGAAAAGGGAAAAATTCCCGGTTTAGGCAGCTCGGGTTTTCTGAGTTTTGACGTAGCTATGGTCGTTTGTTTTCAAATTCCTTTTGGCAGGTTAAAATAGGTTATTAGAGGAGTACGTGGCTGCTGGAATCGTTCGATTCCGATAACCGACGCAAAAGTTATGCATGTTTGAGGTTTCGGGTCGGTTTTTACCGAACCCAAATTGGTGGCCTGTTTCATTAGGTTTTTGTGGATTAGGCTAGAAATAGTAGTTTGAGGGTAATTGGTGAATGTATGCTTAATTTGAATGAAGTTTGATTAATTGTAGTTAGAGTTAGCTTAAATATTCTTTAGAAGTAAATAGTGATGCTTAAGTGAATTTTGCGAATGTGATAGGTTACCGAGTGGGGAAATGTATATAGCCAAAGCGAGTAAGTGCGGTGCCAGAGTTCAGGTAAGTAGAGGACGTTTGTTTTGCCTTCGGGCCTACACCACGGAACGGTAGGATTTATTTGTTTGTTGTTTGGCCGTCTTCTTTGTTGGTTAAGCCTTGTTGGTTATTTGTTGTTGATGTTTGGTTGTCTTCTTTGTCGGTCAAGCATTGTTGATGGTTGATTGCTTTACTTTGTTCTGGTCTGGTTAAGTATTTGTGAGTTGGCTGCTTTGTTTTGTATTAAGTAATGTGAAAATGAATTTCCTTGTTGTGGTTGTCTGGTGTTGTTAGTTCAGTGTTGTTTGGTAATTGTTTGGTTGTTTTGTTCGGTAATGCATTTTTTTAAGCATGCATCATGGTATAGCACGTTAGGTACGATTAGTGGCATTGATTGGCATTGTGAGCATAAATGTAAGCAATTAAAGGTAATTGTATTTGCATCTCAAATAGGGTGCCTTGTCGGGCTGGGTTGCTGGTAGTAGCACCCCGAGGGGAACTCTATGAGAGGTGACCGGCTAAAACTAGAATCCTGAATAGGGTGCCTTGTCGGGCTGGGTTGCTGGTAGTAGCACCCCGAGGGGACCTCTATGATGGATGATTGGCAAAACTAGAATCCTGAATAGGGTGCCTTGTCGGGCTGGGTTGCTGGTAGTAGCACCCCGAGGGGACCTCTATGATGGATGATGGATGATTGGCAAAACTAGAATCCTGAATAGGGTGCCTTGTCGGGCTGGGTTGCTGGTAGTAGCACCCCGAGGGGACCTCTACGATGGATGATTGGCAAAACATGGAATTCTGAATAGTGGGTCTTGTCGGGCTGGGTTGCTGGTAGTAGCACCCCGAGGGGACCTCTATGAAGAATTAAAGCAAAGAACAGCAAATTAAAGCAATGAACGTAATCAGATAAAGTGAATTGTAAAAAAATGCATCTCGAATAGGTGCCTTGTATGGCTGAGGTTGCTGGTAGTAGCACCCCGAGGGGTACTCTATGAGAGATGGCAGCTAAAACACTTATTGCATTGTGTGTTGTCGTGTATTTTGAGTTAGTTTGTTGAGTTGCATTGGGTGGTGTTGTGCTGTTGTGTTAGGGTAGGATGGTGTGTGCATTGTTATTGTTATTATTTGTTACTCCCTACTTGCTAAGCGTAAGCTTACGTGTGTGTGTGTGTTCTGTGGTGTAGGTGACGACAGCAGTACAGGTTAGAGCTACGAGGAAAGCTAGGATTGGGACGCAGTCGTTGATGTACGCGATATGCCGGTGCGGGCAGTTGTCGGGGCGTCTCGACCATGGTCATCGGAGATGTGGGGTTTAATATTTTGGTGGTTATTGTAAATGTTTATTGTTGTACATAGTTAAGTTAAGGGTGATAGGTCGCCCTAACCTGTGGATTTTCTACATTTGGGAATGTTAGTATTTTAGTTTTCCATTTTTCTATTATTGGAGATTTTGTATGCTGGATAGTGAGTGATTAGCTGAGTAAGAATATTCTGGATCTGGTTGGGAATTGGTTTGTGTACAGGTACCTAGCATTTTTGGAGGCGCCATTTTCAGGCGTTACTCTGCCGAAATTTTCGGGGAAAACGCCGTGGTGCTTAGCGGTTAGGAGTAAGGGTAATTAGCGAGTCTAGGCCTAGTTTAAATTATGTTTCAACGTGGGTTTGGTTAGCAAAGTAGCGCACCGAGCCAGGGTGGGTTCGGGGGCGTTACAAGATGGTATCAGAGCATAAATGGTCAAGTCGTTCAAAGGATTACCCGACAATGCCGGCCGCCGTGCAACGTGCTTCACCGACTGTAAGTATTTCTTTAATTTTAGATAGTTTATCTTTAAGATTAGATTGTTTAACTCCTGTTTGTTTTGGAACTGTAATAGATTAGAACATTCCGAGAGTACCGAGACAACTTTGGTGGATCCCTTAAGCTAATTCATAGACATGTGTGTAGACATAGTGAACTGATAGTTCGAACAGCTAGGAATTTATTGAAAGGGATAGTCGTTAGGAAGAGTGTAAGTTGTGTCATAGCATGAAAAAGGGTGAGGACATGTTGGGTTGAATGTAAAGCGAGGTAGACCTTAGGATGAGGGAGCTATGTATTAACACAAATAACCTAGATGTTTGTAAAAATGGTACGCCTAGGATTTTACCCTTAAGGAAATATCTTAGGAGAGATAAAATTTGGGATAGATAGAATTGGGGCCTAGTTAGCAAACCCTTGGGAGTACTAGGAAGTACTACGATAAACCAGATAGAAGTTTGAAATTTAGAACGACATTATTGGGAGATATCTTAGATCGTCGTAATGTATTCGAGTGTCTAGCTTATGTATTCGAGTGTTTAACTTGAGTAAATTGGTATTCGGTGGAGGAAGATTCTAATAAATTTTATGCAAGAAAAACCAAGAGGGGAGCCTAGCCTAAGTTAAGTGAGGTTAACAATGATAGAGACTATTGAATGTTAAAAGGTATAGGTGATATTCGTTAGGAAAAATGGTTAGAGCTTAGGGTATAGGTACTATCTTAAGGAGCGTAAAAGTTTCAACCAGCATTGTATAGAAGAAATGGTGACTCGTCGAGGAATAGGTAGGAAATTTTTATTTTGGGTGGTATTTAAGCTACAACAAGTTTGCTAACAAGGAGGGTGTTGGGTGACTTGTTGTAATGAGAGTTAGAGAATATTTGAACCGAGTTGGAAGACTAAAGAGAGTAGATTAGTTAGTAAATTTTGAAGAGAATCCTGAAAAAAAAAGTTAGATAATTGTATTAGTGTTAAGAAACTTAAGAAGAAATTAGAAGTCGTAGACTATAGAAAGAGGAAGGTTAGAGTTCGAGGTCTGAACCTTAAGTAATTAGTAGTGTAAGATCTGAGGAATTAGAGAATTTCGAATAAGAGGAACGGGGAATTGCACGAAAGTGTTTGAGTGATTTAGGGATAATGTTAAGTTAGAAAGTTCAATGTTCGACTCGTATGTAACGAAGTCGAAAATGCTAATGTCGTAAATAGACTAAGCTAGAGTCGATAAGCTTAAGAGTTGGGTATAGAGTTGATAAGCTTAAGAGTTGGCGAGTTTAAGACGAGTAGTAGTAGAGAAGAACGATTAGATGATGTCCTAGATTTTGGACGGACATAGGAGAGAAAGAAGTGATGAGATTAAAGGTAATAAATGTGTAAGAATATATAGTTATAAAAGTTAGACGAAGTTATACGTTTGAACTATGTTAGTGGGTGAAGAGTAAGAAGTGAGGTAAGCCATTGATTCTTTAGAGTGTGAAACTGCGGTATTTAGAGAATATCAGATAGAAGTTAAAGTGAGTGTAGATCATTTAAGGTATTTGGGTGCTGAGTTTGAGTATAGTGAACGTGAGTTAATAGGTATTTCAGTCAAATGATGTTCACTAATATGATTTAAGTTGGGAGGTTTCAAGGGTTGAAGACAATGGGCATTAAGGATATGTTGTACCAATGGGCATTAAGGACAATGGTTAGTTTTCAAGGGTTAGACTATTATGTGAAGAGTTAGGAACGAGTTAGTTCCGATCTAAGAATTTATTGAGGTTAGTAGGTATTGAGGTACGAAGTGTACTCATTGGTATCTTAAGATTTCTCGATTTGGGGTAGCATGAAGGATTATAGTGGTTTGTGCGTGTTTAGTAGACACAGAAGTAGAGAAAAAGATCAAATTGAAAATTCAGTTAGAAGGGTTTTGAGGGTATGAATTAGATTATAGTTAGTGAACGTGTGAGTATTCGGGTTAGAGCGTAACCGATAGTTGAGTAAGGGTATTGAGTAGGTGAGATGAGATGAATACATCGAGAACTAATAAGGCTACAAATTTTGAGGACAAAATTTTTGTAAGGAGGGTGGATTGTAACACCCGAGATTTTTTTAAGGAAAGAAATTAAAAGTATAATAAGATGGTTGTTTTAATTAATTTAAAAGAAATAGCAAAAAGAAGGGAAAATAATTAAAAGTGACTTAAACAGTTTATTAACGAAAATTTATAATTTGAGAACGGGATTTAACGAATTTAACGGAATTTCGGGAGAGCAAAACGGTAAATGAGAATTTAATTAATGGTTAGTTTTATTAATGTTATTATTTATTATTATTATTATTATTATTATTAATAAAACAAAACGAACAACAGAATCGATTCTGTTGTTCGTCGAGCCCGACGCCGAGCGAGGAGCAGGGGAGGAGGGGGAGAATCGCGAGGCAATGATCGGCGGAGCGAACACCGGCGTTTTCCGGCACTCTCCGGCCAGACGGCGGCGACGAGGGGTTCCGGCCTGTCTCCGCGCACGAACCGCCCGGTAAGGCTCGGTTTTTCCCTCTTTTTGCTCTGTTCGAGGCCAAGGGTGAGGAGCGACTTAGAGCTCCGATCACCGGCCTAAATTGGTCACCTCCGGCGTGGGTTTGCCAACCCTTGGACCGGCTATGGTTGATTGTCAGTGAGGGGCCCGGTTTTGGGCGAAAATCAGAAAGCCCTCTTTAGGGCATTTCGGGTTTTGGCTTGTAGTTCGGGATTTTTGGTTAGATTATGCTAATTGAGGGTATATGTGGTCGATTGGTGTAGAAATTGATGAGAATTGAGGAAAAATTGAAAAAGGGAAAAATTCCCGGTTTAGGCAGCTCGGGTTTTCTGAGTTTTGACCTAGCTAGGGTCGTTTGTTTTCAAATTCTTTTTGGCAGGTTAAAATAGGTTATTAGAGGAGTACGTGGCTGCTGGAATCGTTCGATTCCGATAACCGACGCAAAAGTTATGCATGTTTGAGGTTTCGGGTCGGTTTTTACCGAACCCAAATTGGTGGCCTGTTTCATTAGGTTTTTGTGGATTAGGCTAGAAATAGTAGTTTGAGGGTAATTGGTGAATGTATGCTTAATTTGAATGAAGTTTGATTAATTGTAGTTAGAGTTAGCTTAAATATTCTTTAGAAGTAAATAGTGATGCTTAAGTGAATTTTGCGAATGTGATAGGTTACCGAGTGGGGAAATGTATATAGCCAAAGCGAGTAAGTGCGGTGCCAGAGTTCAGGTAAGTAGAGGACGTTTGTTTTGCCTTCGGGCCTACACCACGGAACGGTAGGATTTATTTGTTTGTTGTTTGGCCGTCTTCTTTGTTGGTTAAGCCTTGTTGGTTATTTGTTGTTGATGTTTGGTTGTCTTCTTTGTCGGTCAAGCATTGTTGATGGTTGATTGCTTTACTTTGTTCTGGTCTGGTTAAGTATTTGTGAGTTGGCTGCTTTGTTTTGTATTAAGTAATGTGAAAATGAATTTACTTGTTGTGGTTGTCTGGTGTTGTTAGTTCAGTGTTGTTTGGTAATTGTTTGGTTGTTTTGTTCGGTATTGCATTTTTTAAGCATGCATCATGGTATAGCACATTAGGTACGATTAGTGGCATTGATTGGCATTGTGAGCATAAATGTAAGCAATTAAAGGTAATTGTATTTGCATCTCAAATAGGGTGCCTTGTCGGGCTGGGTTGCTGGTAGTAGCACCCCGAGGGGAACTCTATGAGAGGTGACCGGCTAAAACTAGAATCCTGAATAGGGTGCCTTGTCGGGCTGGGTTGCTGGTAGTAGCACCCCGAGGGGACCTCTATGATGGATGATTGGCAAAACTAGAATCCTGAATAGGGTGCCTTGTCGGGCTGGGTTGCTGGTAGTAGCACCCCGAGGGGACCTCTATGATGGATGATGGATGATTGGCAAAACTAGAATCCTGAATAGGGTGCCTTGTCGGGCTGGGTTGCTGGTAGTAGCACCCCGAGGGGACCTCTACGATGGATGATTGGCAAAACATGGAATTCTGAATAGTGGGTCTTGTCGGGCTGGGTTGCTGGTAGTAGCACCCCGAGGGGACCTCTATGAAGAATAAAGCAAAGAACAGCAAATTAAAGCAATGAACGTAATCAGATAAAGTGAATTGTAAAAAAATGCATCTCGAATAGGTGCCTTGTATGGCTGAGGTTGCTGGTAGTAGCACCCCGAGGGGTACTCTATGAGAGATGGCAGCTAAAACACTTATTGCATTGTGTGTTGTCGTGTATTTTGAGTTAGTTTGTTGAGTTGCATTGGGTGGTGTTGTGCTGTTGTGTTAGGGTAGGATGGTGTGTGCATTGTTATTGTTATTATTTGTTACTCCCTACTTGCTAAGCGTAAGCTTACGTGTGTGTGTGTGTTCTGTGGTGTAGGTGACGACAGCAGTACAGGTTAGAGCTACGACGAAAGCTAGGATTGGGACGCAGTCGTTGATGTATGCGGTATGCCGGTGCGGGCAGTTGTCGGGGCGTCTCGACCATGGTCATCGGAGATGTGGGGTTTAATATTTTGGTGGTTATTGTAAATGTTTATTGTTGTACATAGTTAAATTAAGGGTGATAGGTCGCCCTAACCTGTGGATTTTCTGCATTTGGGAATGTTAGTATTTTAGTTTTCCATTTTTCTATTATTGGAGATTTTGTATGCTGGATAGTGAGTGATTAGCTGAGTAAGAATATTCTGGATCTGGTTGGGAATTGGTTTGTGTACAGGTACCTAGCATTTTTGGAGGCGCCATTTTCAGGCGTTACTCTGCCGAAATTTTCGGGGAAAACGCCGTGGTGCTTAGCGGTTAGGAGTAAGGGTAATTAGCGAGTCTAGGCCTAGTTTAAATTATGTTTCAACGTGGGTTTGGTTAGCAAAGTAGCGCACCGAGCCAGGGTGGGTTCGGGGGCGTTACACTATATCTGTAAGTTTGAGGCATTGTCCCGATTCGCACCCCGTCTAGTGGATGACGAAGAAGACAAGATCCACCAATTTGTTCAAGGGTTGAAGCCAAACCTTTTCAGGGGAGTGAAGACCGCAGGGATCCATAACATACCTTATTCTTAGGTGGCAGCTAAGGCCTTGGAACTGGAAGAGGTAGAGATAGCGGTGCAAGCACAACGCGAGCCGCCAAGGAAGTTTGTCAGAGATGTGCAGCCACAACCACAGTAGAACAAAAGGGGTTAGCAGTAACAACAAATAGGCATTAAAAGGCCCTATTACCCCAATGACAACTGAGGAAAAGGAAAACGACTTCAAGGGGCTCCTCGAGCTCCTCAGGCTCCTCAAGCTCCACTATGTTCCACCTGCCAGAGGAACCACTATGTGAATGCAAGCTTTACACAGGCCTATGTTTCAGGTGCGACAAGGTTGGCCATCTGATTAAAGATTGTCCTATGCTGCCGGATGCAAACCGGGCGAGGGTGGCGCCTAGAGTCTTTACCCTGATGGAAGATGAAGATGCAGTGCAGCACATGGTCATAATAGGTACGATTTTGATCTGCGGTGAACCCGTGTATACACTTATTGACACGAGGAGCTGCTCATTCTTTTGTAGCAACCACTTTTGTATGTAAGCGTAGTCTATGGTTCTTGCTAGCTGATAAGCCATATAGCGTCATGTTACCGCCGGGATAGTCCTTACATTCAGAACATGTAGTAAAGGGTGACTATTGTGTCAGTAGGAGACAAGAAGTTATATGTGGAATTGATTATAATCGACATGAAAGAGTACAAAGTTATCTTGCGGATGGATTGACTATTCAGACACTACGCCACAATTAGTTGTAGGTCTGGACTAGTGAAATTCTGACCCCCCGAATGGAGATCGGTATTCCTTTCAGGCTATTCCGAAAGCGAACAGGATGCCAGTTATATCTTCGACCGAAAGTCCAAAATGGGTAAAACCGATTCAACTATATTTACTATACAAAAGGACAAAAACATACTCATTGTGCAGATTTATGTTGATGATATCATATTCGATTCAAAGAATGTCTCACTGTGTGATGAATTCTCCTCCCTAATGCAAGGTGAATTTGATATGAGTATGATGGAGGAGTTAAAATTCTTTCTAGGTTTTCAGATTACTCAAAATCCAAATGGTATTTTCTTCTGTCAAGAAAAATATATTAAAGAGTTCTTGAAGAGATTTGGACTGAGTTCTTCTAAGCCATCTAGAACCCCAATGAGCACCACTACAAAATTGGACAAATATGAAAATGGGTTAAATGTAGATATTAAGAAATATCGAGGAATGATTGGTTCACTTCTATACTTAACCATTAGTAGACCTGATATTCTGTTTAGTGTGTGCTTATGTGTTAGATTCCAAGCCTCTCCTAAAGAATCTCACTTAAATGCAGTTAAAAGAATATTCAAATATCTAAGTGGAACTTATGATTTAAGATTGTGGTATCCAAAAGGTACATCATTCGATCTTGTAGGATATTCTGATTCTGACTACGCTGGATGTCTTGTAGATAGGAAGAGCACTAGTGGAATGTTCCAATTCTTAGGAGAATCACTTGTTTCTTGGTACTCCAAAAAGTAAAATTCTGTGGCACTTTCAACAGCTGAAAATGAATACATTGCTGCCGGTAGTTGTTGTGCACAAATGCTTTGGATGAAACAAACTCTAGAAGACTATAATCTGCTCTATGATAGGATTCCAATTAGATGTGATAATACAAGTGCCATAAACATCTCAAAGAACCCTATCCAACATTCTAGAACCAAACACATAGAGATTATATATCACTTCATTCGAGATCACGTTCAAAAGGGTGATATCAATTTGAAATTCGTAAACTCATCCGATCAATTAACTGATATCTTCACAAAACCTTTAGATGAGAAGACTTTTAATAATATTCGAATTCGTTTAGGTCTTATTAGGAGTGAAAAACCTTAAACGGTCGACATCATGTGTTCGTAAAAAATTATATCTCTCTGGAATAAACGGTTGAAAATTTGAGATATTCTGAAATGTATCGACCGTGTCAATATATGAAGCGGGCGATATGGGGAACAGTCGATATACGCATCGGACGATATCTGTTCTTAAATCCTTTAAATTAGCATTCGGATTACAGAAACCCTACTTATCGTCCAGAGCGCGAAAGCTTTCAAAAACCTCTCATCTTCTCTTGTCTCTCTGACGATTATTTCTCTCGTCTCCAGTCACTCTCCGACTTTCACCTTCGATATTCGGCCCCCTTTTTTTTAAAGAAATTTTTTTTTTCTCTTACAGCAAATTACTCTTTTGGTAATTTCTGCTCAATAAATGACATCCTCCTCCAACGTCGGGTTAACTTTTTCAAGGAAGAAGCAGAATAGTGCACATCAAATAGATTTTCAACCTATTGTGCAACTTCCTTCTCTTCAATGGCCTTCTCCGCAGTTTATCAATGAGGCTGCATTTAAAAGGTATTATGAAGATTTTGAAGAGAAGCCTCTAATTAAAAGTAGAGGAGTAGTATTTAAGGACCTTTATGGGTTATATCTGGAGAAGTTTCTCCATGAAATGCGGTTATTATGACTGTTTGAACTAGGCACATCTTACTGCGAAACACCAATTAGAATGTTTTATGCAAATCTAGAACACTCCACTACGCCTCTTGTAATCCGCAGCTATGTGTATAGAAGGCACATCGAGCTGACTCAAGAAAAGATTCATGAACTGCACAATTGTGAGTTTCTAAATGATATGCCTAAATATTTTGAGATTTCAAAAGATCCTCCCTTCGTTGGAAAACCAAAGAGACTTATTTTAGCCAAAGAAATTTCCAAGGATCCAAACAATACTTCCTTGAGGCTCAAAGGCAAGGATTTGCATATTAGGGCCAGAGTCTTTATCAAATGATCAATTACAACATCCTTCCAAGAGATGGCCATCGAGACCACGTCAATGGCATGGATCTTTTCATTCTTTATAGGTTCTTCCGTAAAGAACCATTTCACATTGGAAGCATAATTCTAAAACGGATGCTCCAAGTTGTCAAAACTGCATCTAAATCTCTTCCATACAATCTTCTCTTGATGAAGATTTTCTATAGATTTGGTGTTCAATTGCCGGCCAGAGACGAGCCAATTTTGTTGAAGAACACTGATCATTTTTCTGCTTCCACCTTGCTGAGAATGGGAATTGCAAGAAATAAGCAAGGTGCTTTATATGACAAAGAAACACGGGGAGGTGTTTCCAGAAGCAATGCCTCTCAGGCTATTCCTGAAAGTCGAAAGAGACGAAGAGTACTCTTGGAGGAGGAAGAAGAGTTTGATCCTCAGGAAGATTCTTATATTCCTTCTTTTGATCCTCCTCAGATTCAAGGGTCTCACATTTCAGCTCCTCCAACTTGCTCGGACTTTCTTCCAACAGCTACTGAGGGATTTCATGATCAAAATTTCCTACTTGATCCTCTGGAAGTTCAAGCAACTGCTCTTTCACATCCCTTCATTCCAATTCTTGCTCCTTCACCAACACAGGCTCCTAAATTGTCAGCTCGTGTTCCTCCTCGAACTAAAGGTCGTCTCAATCCTCCTGTGAGGAATTCTATTTCTGAGGAACAATATCATGAGCTTAGGGCGTGTATAGAAAGCCTTGGCACAGCCATCGAATCCTTTCAGTCCCTTTATATCTCCCAACAAGATCACTTTAAAGCTTTCCTTCTTTCCAAACAAAAACATTTTGAAGCCTCCAGCCTCTCATAGATCCGTCAACTCGAAGCCACCACCCTCTCTCGGTATGATCATTTCGCAGCTACTATTCAAGGGCTTAACGATCGTATTGCTCAAGCAGAAAAAGAACAAAGTAATGCTATTAACGTTGTCATCTCTTTCATTAGATTCTATACGAGTCATTTGGCAGATCAATTGCGACAGGAGTCTGACCGGGTTATCACTCACATTGGATATCTTAGCACATATTTGGCTAGAAGTGATAGTGAGCCAACTCATGTGGATGAAGGTTTGGACGAAGGTGGAGAGAATCATGAGGTAGTTCGTCCAGCTACTCCGGCTGTTCCTTTGGGTGATGAGTCTTTGGCTGTCTCTCTCAGTGCTGTTGGAGATGATGTAGCTCAGGTTGTTGTTTGTGAGGACGAGTCATTCATTGATCCAGCTAATGTTGCTCAGCAAGGTACTGCTGTTGGTATTGCTGGTCCTGGTGATATTGCCATGGATGAACCTGTTGATGAGAGAGAGTCTAACGTTGGTGTACAAATGGAAGAAGTAGGGGATGCAGGGGATACAAATGATGGAGAAAGAATTCCTCATGTTTCTCTTGTTGCTCATGTTCTAGATGAAGAAACAGCAGATGAGTATCAAGATGAACCTATGTTCTGTGCGAAGGATTTCTACGCACGCATGAACTAGGATGATGTTTCTTCTGATGTGTAATCAAATCCTCCATTCTACACTCTGTATCAGATAGATAGTTTAGAAACTTAGGACTATCTTATGATAATCATTTAGCGCTTTGAATTCTTCTCACTATTTATTCCTCACACTTGTGTTGTGTTGAACGACATTCTCGTCTCTTACACTGCTTGTTTATATTTTTTTTATAATGTCAAAAGGGGAGAAACGTATGATGCAATTGGTTGAATGCATAGAGTATGGGGGAGTATATATATTGTTAATTGAGAAAAACAGAATAGCACGGGGGAGTATATGTTTAATCATTTTATATTTGTCAACATAAAAAAGTAGGAGATTGTTAACTTAAAATATGTTTAAGTCTAACTATGTTTTTTATTATTGTGATTAACGTGAAATATATAAATTGATGATTGTAAGAAATGAATGATATTAATAATTGCAGTTAATTAGGAATGCCCTTTTAAAAAGGATATTATGTTTTCTAACATTTTTGATTAAGTGTTGTTAGTCAAGACTAGTACATACATAATGTTAACCAGACGTATAAGTCGTTCGCCAAAAGGAACATCGACCGCTGTCAAAGCAAATTTGAAAGTCATCCGCCGATATATCAACTGGTCAAAGCAAAGTCGACTGCTGGCAGAACCAATTGAATATCGACCGATACACTAAAGCCAGAAGTCATCCGTGGGAATTATGTCGACCGGATTTTGAAGTCTACCGAAATCAATGATGACCAAAACCAAGAATGATTCTGCAACAATAAAGTCGAACGAAAAAAGAAGTCGACCGAAAGTCCAATATGAGAATGCTCTGCAAGATCAATGTCGACCAAACAAAGATTTCGTCCACTAGGATAACATCATCTGAATTAAGAAGTCTTCCGCCGAAAGTAATATCGATTGCAGACCACAACGACTAGCTTTCTACGTACGGATTCTTCACAACGGTCATATTTTTGGTACGGAAACAAGGAGTCTTCCGAATGTGAAGCAGATTACGGACGCCAGTATTAATAGAAGAATAGAAGCTCGAGAAACGGGTTGTTTTTCTTTGGATCATTTTTTTTCTCTTACACATCCTTTGGCGATTACGAAAATTCCCAAGAGCCTTCCTGTGAAAATTCCTCAGCTCTCTACTCCTCTAAAAGATCAAACACTTGAGATTTCTTTATTGAGGGAGTGTGTATTACTCTTCATTAAAAAATCCTATCTGTGAGATTGTAAAAGGGTGAAACCCTTTAGTGATATTGTAACGGGTAGAGATTGACGCCCGTGAAGATCAATCTAGTGTAAAAGACAGTAGATTGACGCTTGTGAAATTCGATCATAGAATCTCGTTGAAGAAAAGAAAAGAAACTTCAAGGAGGAATCCTTAAAGTGTGAACGTAGGTAAGGTTGGCCGAACCACGTTAAAAACTTAGGTGTCAATCTCTCTCTTTTACATATTACTTACTTGTTTGTCTATTATTCTTCTAGTGATTAAGAAGACTACACTAATAAAAGTAACTGGTTGATTTATTAACTTCATAAGTAAGTAAATTAGCATTAATCGAAAAATGTCTAATTTACCCCCCCCCCCCCCCCCTTCTAAGTAACTAATTGACCCGTGATAAATTATTAAGTCACGAGCCGGAGACTGTTTAGGAGAACGGTCAGCCCTTCTGTGGAACGTCCGACCGTTCTCAGCCCTCAGTTACCAACAAAGGGTCAAAAGCCCGGAACCATCGATTGTTTTCGCAAACTGGGCGACTGTTCTCGAAGAGAGGTCGACTGTTTACGTTAGAACAGTCGGCTGTTCTCCAGAAACAGCCAACCGTTCTTGAGCACCGTGCACCGCACGTGCAACGGATGGTGTCCACATCCAACCTGTGTCCGATCCGACGTGTCAAGTGCCACGTGGCCCTGGAAATAATGGACGGCCATTTGTCGAAGATCAATCGTCCGTTATGTGGCGTTTTTTGAGAACGACGGCAATCGACCGACCAACAGAGTTTGATTTGTTAAGTTTTTAATAATTTAAAATTTGAATTGTTAAGATTGAAAGTTTAAGTTTTTTTTTTAAAAAAAAGCAATACTTTGAGTTTTTTTTTTTATTTTATAAAAACCCTTGTATAAATGATCATCAAACATTGCTTTAACCGTAAAATCTTATTCTTACGTGAATTACATGAGTTAAGAAGACACATATTATATAAGTTTTCTTCCTTCACTTTACTTGAACCGTAGTTAACAATGTTTTTGTTAGATTTTGATGCGACACAAATTCTAGTTAGGTCAGGCTGGTAAAGTCCATGTTCAAAATCTAATTAAAATTTTGCTTTCTTTATAAATTAATGTAAAACATAATCGCAAAATTCGCAGTTGTTTTTCAATTTTCGTAGTAACTTTGTTCATCTCACGTGATATTTTTTTCTAAAAAAATTTTTCTTCGTAAATTCTGGTGTCCTATGTTCATAGTTTCTTTTCCGGCTATCGTTCAATTTTTAACGGTCTTGGATTGTTGATCTTTCATATCCATATGCTTTCTTCCTTACCCTTTGATCATGGATGCCTTAAACAAAATATAGAAAACTGAAAGGGGCACCATTATTGCCCATCCCAAAAATACAGAATTTACATTTTGATATTTACACACTAAAGCCCAACAAACCCATATCTTATGAGAGTCTAACATTATGGTCTAATTCATTGAACAAAGCATTCTTTCATCTTTTGTGCTTCTCATATTTGAGAACAAAGATGTGATTCGATTCGAACCCGAATCAAACAAGACCTTAGAACATTCTGAAACATAAAATTGCCAGTTATGTCACTATTGTAATTTAGATTATCTAACAATACAAAAAATATATATATTGGACAACGTTATGTTAATAAAAATTCTAATATGATGTCTTCTCCACCTGGTTTAACGAGTAGGTGGCAGCAGAGATGACTCTCAAGGCCATAGCTCATGATTTACTGACCTCCAATGAGGCATGGAGACAACCTAGTTCAACAGCATCCAGGATGTGATGCAATGACTAACTAAATCATCTAATACATCTTTGGTAAGAAAATAAAACTCTTCCTTCCATATTCTTGCTCAGCTGCAAATATATAAACATATATCTTCACCTGAAGAATGTTGTCTAATTGTTAGCATATCATAGAAGAAATAAGAGTCAAAATAGGCGTTTGCAAGTAATCATTTTTTTGAGAGTGAGGAAAAAAAGAGGTTGAGAGAAATGACCAATGAAAATGAATTAAAGATCATACTGCGTGCCATGAAATCAGAAAGTTTTCCATGTTATTACTGAAGTCTTACCAGTTTTCAATCTTAATACTGAAAATAATAATATACTTGGACACTACAGCAAGAAAATGGTGTCCTCTGTCATGAACAGCAAATAATGACCACTATTTTCGGCTAATTCCTTCAAATAGAGTTTAACATCAACAGAAATAAAAAAAGTGATTAAGTTACAAGATTTTTCAAAAGATCATCAAGCATGTCAACGGAATTTTAGAGCTAGATTCAGGCACAACAACCACAAGGTTTATCAATAATCCAATCCAAATAAAGTTGTAAGCTTAGAAGTAGATTGAGAAATACATAAGCGAGCGATGGTAAACTAATTCATAATGTTTTATACTCCTATACTGAGAAAAAGCTAGAATGATACTCTATTTAAGAAGAGTAAAAGTGTGTTTAATGTAGCGTACCTTGGGACAACTACTATGAATTTTGATCATCTCAACTATCATTTTATTTCTTCCAACCGTTTGCTCCGATCTTGTAAATCCTCATTACGTTATTGGTCTTTCTTTATTATTTATCAACATGCACGTTCCTTGTGATATAGGCAGAACGCAGGCTATTCCACAGCATGGTAAAACTGAGGAAATTTGAACTTCTTATAAAACGAGACCTAATATTTTACAAGAGCGGGTAGGGAAGCATGAAGTTCGGCTAAGCACTGAAAGATCCAACTCAAAAGTTGCTCGCTTGGCAGTTCTAGGAGGAGTTCTGCCTGCCAAGATAAAATTAAAAAAGAATAAGAGAAAAAAAAATGAACTCCAATACTAACTGGCTATACGGAATAGGAATAGGATAAAAATATAGATCTATGCTGATGGCGAAAACTGAAAATGGGATCACCAAGAAGGACAACCGATTGGGCGTAAAAGTCGAACAACAGCATTAATAAATACCATAAGAACATTTGGACTAATTGACATAACTTCCTAATATTTTATTTCTTCAATAATATCTTTTCTTTGATGTGGAACAGAAAAACGAACCTGCCTGAAATCAGAACGATATATACTGTGAGAATTTCTACAATATTTGCATATTCTCAAATATTATAATAAAGAATTAAAGATAGGGTGCATAGAAAACTACACGGCAGCCTCTTAACGTGATTTTCAACCTGTATCTGTAATCAGGGGAAAAGACTGCACAACACAATCGATGATTCATCAAAAAATAAACTTTGATCAAGAGTATTGTTAGGATCAACAATGAAAAAAGCAAACCACATTGTTGCGTCTTTGGGTAATTATAAAAAACCAATCGAATATTGTTTATTTTAAAAGGACAAGACCGTCAAGAATCAGAGGTCTGATATCATTTCTTTTGTTGTAGTAGTTTTAGAAACCAAATAAAACTAATGACACCCACCCAGAAGATTCTCCTAAGTTCTGGAAAATCAAGATAATAATATGGAAAGATATTCCACTCCTAAAAAGCAAATAGAAAAGAAAAATTTGACGTTACCTTGATCTGACTTCCCTCAAAAGACAAACATTGTCTATAAACATCAGATGACATTGAATCCATAATCAGCTTGAAAACAGTCTTGTTCATGTTTGTTTTCATGTAAACTGTCTTCCCAGAGGTATATAATCTATTAATTCCGAGATCAGCTGACATTCTCCTCACATAAAGCTTCTTCAGTAGCAGCCCCATGGAAAGAGGCTCTTTTCCGTATTGCCGCCTAAAATTTTCCGTGAATTGCATTAAGCTCCAAATGTCTTTCTCAGCAGCTTTCTCAGCTTCATTCATTATTTCCATGGGGTTCTCCAAATAATTTATATATTCAGAAGGTAAATGGGTGTTTGTATTTATATCAATCTGGAAGGAACAAAAAAAAAGCATTAATCCAAAAAAATAAGAGCGTAATTCTATATCTGGAAAAACACGACGTTCTAATTGTATGATAACTTTTAGAGAGGGAAGGAAGGAACAGATAAAAAATGACCATGGTTTAGAACATTTTTGAAACCTTAATTTGTCTGCTGTCTAAGACAAAACAACCATTGAACATCCTTATAATCTAAAGCTTTTTACACCAAATTTGGATTTTGATTCCACTTCTTAATAACTGCCTAAATTTCAAAGGTCTGGATTTCTAATACGGAGGAAAAAATCATGAGTATATTTTTATAATAAAATAAACTACCTGTACTGACTGGTAAGAAACTGAAAATACACGGTGCTCATCAACCTGGAAATGACAAAAAAAATACAATTAAGTTCAAAACAGATGGACAATTAGTGGAGCCACATATTCTCAAGGAGTTCTAAGCTAGATAACTATGGATGATGGGTGATTGTTCTCACTTTGATGTGTGCAACATATAAATAGGACACAAGCTAAATACAAAATTGAGAGATTTCAATAACCATACAGCATTTTACATTGTTGAATTTAACCAGCAAGATAAAGCAAAATTGTAGGTCATTCAGAGCAACACAAATATCAGTATCTTCTTCAGGAAAATCAAAATAAAAGAGATCACTAAGCATTACAAACCTTAGACAAGCTCTCAAAGAGCATTTCAAAGAAGAGATCAATCCCAACGTTTCCAACATCCCCAGTCTGCTGCTCCCCAAAAATGGTACCAAATCCCCTTATACTCATATCTTTCTCTGCAAGTTGAAAACCCTGCCCTAGTTCCCGACATTCTTCAAGAGCTGAAAGTCTCTCCTAAAACACGTAAACATAATCAATATTACATTACCCAAATAGAAACAGAAAAAAGTTCCATCAATACTCCACACCAAAGATTAATTCGTAGGCTACCTAAGAAATTCTTAGGTACCCGTTAGGCCCCCGATTAGAGTTACATATACTAAGCACGAGAGGATTGTAAGTGTGACCCAAAAAGAGTAAGTTTAGAAGCATGAAAAAAAGCACAGCATATGTTAGGGAGATTTGAGCGTAGTTTGGGGAGTGTTTATTTCAGTAGTGGAATTCTGTTAGGATTTTCCTTGTGAGGAGAGTGAGGCGAGGTCAGGAGTGATTTTTCTGGATATTGTGAAGTCCTAGGGGGAGCTCACGGGCATCTTGAATTGCCTGTGCAATTCCTCCATAGTTGTTCCTAATCAGATTATACTCTTTTATTTCTCCGTGTTTGTTCTGTTTTTCTGTGTCCTAAGGCAGCTCTCAGTACCCTGCAAAGGTTTTTTTAATAAGGAGAAAAATTTCACACGTACCAGTGCCTGATCAGATAATAATGATTTATCAGGGTAAAATAAGTGTGCATGAGCTTCCTTGTCTGCTCTGCCCACCCTTCCCCGCAACTATCATGATCACAAAAAAGAAAGTTAGAGAAACAGAATCTGTAAATAGATAAACAAAGCAGATATGCAACAAAACAAAATGAAAAAACCTGATATAGTTGTGCTAAGCCAAACTGTTGAACATCTTGAATAATGATAGTGTTTGCATTTTGAATGTCAAGACCACTTTCTACTATATTAGTGCATATGAGAATTTTAATGTCCCCAAGTGAAAACTTCTCCATGGTTTCTTCAAGCTGCTTTGAATATTGCTGCAGAAAGAAGCACCGTAGAGAATTAATAAAATAGATTTTATCAAATAGCAGAAATGAACAGATAATGCTCTAGTAATTTACCAGCACAAATTCTTTTTCCCTTGCTAAGGAACATGAGATTAATGAAGAGAGAGTAAAGAATAAAACAATCAAGAAAACCTTTAAAAAAGTGAGAGACAAAATAGTGGACAGCAAC
Source organism: Begonia masoniana (assembly GCA_022432975.1). Lineage (NCBI taxonomy): Eukaryota > Viridiplantae > Streptophyta > Magnoliopsida > Cucurbitales > Begoniaceae > Begonia > Begonia masoniana. The sequence goes on along the minus strand of CM039515.1, from coordinate 27,298,242 downwards.
ATAATCAACTTCATATTCAAGAGACAAAAATAAATATATATGTACAGGTCTAACCATCAAGTAATTCCTAGAAAATAGAATTGGCTAAAATAACCTAGGGAATAAAATAAAATACATATGTACCGATAAAATTAAATTACTATAAACAAGAAACACCTAACAACACTAATTTATCTAATCAGTGCGTAGTCAGAGAAGTATATCTTAATACTCTCCCTCAAGCTGGAGCAAAGATGTCAATCGTGCCAAGCTTGACTAGAAAATCTTCAAATACTTTCTTGAAAAGTCATTTAATAAGAACATCTACTAGTTGTTTAAATGTTGGAACAAATGGCATACAAATTTCCCCTCTGTTGTGCCTTTCTTTGATGAAATTACGATCAATCTCCACATACTTTGTTCTGTCGTGTTGCACTGGATTATGTGCAATGCTAATAACTGACTTGTTGTCACAAAACAATTTTATTGGCTTATCAGTCTTGATCTTTAGTTCTTTTAGAATACTTATAAGCCAGATAATTTCACACACTCCTTGAGTCATTGCTCTGAACTCAGCTTCTGCACTGCTCCTCGCCACAACATCTTGTTTTTTGCTCCTCCATGTCACAAGGTTGCCCCATACAAAAGTGCAATAAGCTGATGTAGACCTTCTGTCAGTTACAGAACCTGCCCAATTTGCGTCTGTAAACACTTCAATCTGTCTGTTTTGATTTTTCTTGAACATAATGCCCTTGCCCGGACTTCCTTTGAGGTAGTGTAGAATTCTGTAAACAGCCTTGTGGTGATATTCAGCTGGACAATGCATGAATTGACTTACTAAGCCTACAGCAAATGCTATATCGGGTCTTGTATGAGCTAAGTAAATCAGTTTTCCCACTAGTTTCTGATATCTGACTTTGTCTACAGGTACCTCATTCTTATTTCGACTGAGCTTATGATGAGGATCAATAGGTGTTGAGGCAGGCTTGCATCCTAGGAGACCTGTCTCTTTGAGGAAATCGAGGACATACTTCCTCTGAGATATAGCAATCTCACTCTTTGATCTAGCTACTTCTATATCGAGGAAGAACTTGAGATTTTCCAAGTCCTTAAGTTCCAACTGATGAGCGAGAAGCTTCTTCAATGTTGCTAACTCCATCTCATCGTTTCCTGTCATTATTATATCATCCACATACACAATTAGAATAGCAATTTTACCTCCTGTAGTGTATTTATAGAGTAGTGTATGATCCGATTGAACTTGTGAATAGCAATGCTCCTTGGCAGCCCTTGCAAACCTTGCAAACCATGCACTGAGGGGATTGCTTGAGGCCATATATGGACTTCCTTAGCCTGCAGACTTTCCCTGCAACACTTGCATTATCAAAACCTCGGAGGAAATTGCATGAACATCTCTTCTTCTAACTCACCATTAAGAAAAGCATTCTTAACATCAAACTGTAAAAGAGGCCAATCTAAATTAGCAGCTAGTGAAAGTAAGACCCTAACAGTGTTAGGGTCAGGTATTTTGACAACTTTTTTCAAAGCCCAAAATAGGTATTTTGACAACTTTTTTCAAACTCTAATGCTAGTGGATGAAATAGAAATGGATTTTGATGATTTGGAATGAGTTTTGATGCTTTGAAAATAGATTTGATGATTTGAGTTGAGAAGTGTCGTTTTTAGATCGGTTTGATGATTTTAGGTCATGCAGGGGAAAGAAGGTGAAAACAGCTCTCTGGACAAAATCCAGAGAGCTAGTGGATCGATCGCCAGAAAGGGGCGATCGTTCAGGTAATGGGTGATACAGGGATGGAAATTGTATAAGTCTCGGTTAAGTATTCTAGCAGAGAAATGTTGTCCAAAGTTGTCGTCCAAAGTTGTGGGCGATAACGTCGACCAAAGTTGTCGTCCAAAGTTGTGGGGGATAACGTCGACCAATAGTAAGTGTTCTGGTGTTAAGTTTTCATTAAGAGTTCGGTCGATGTTGGGCAGGGAATATTAAATTAAGTTGTTAAGTTTTATTTGAGAGTTCGGTTGATAAGTGTGTATTTTACACACTTTATTGTATTCTTTAATACTTGAATTGATGAGTTTTACTCAAGTATATGAAAATTCTGATATATTGGTGAGTGTGTAGAAAAAAATTAGAGAATTACAGGTTTCGGTGAAATCAGACCAATTGTCGATTCGATCGGCTATTTTAATTATTTTAATCTCAACCGTTGATCAATCGGCTATTGGAGGTGTTTGAATCTGGACCGTTGAAGCTTGTTTTAATCTTAGCCGTCGAAGATGATTGTGGGCTGGGCTTCAATTTAATTGATAAATAGGTTATATGTTAACCTAATTAAGATTCATTCAGAAAGGAGGGAAAGCAGCCCTAGCGAGAGACAAAGAATGAGGCAAGCGAGACGGAGACCGGAACGGAGCGAGAGCTTCGAGAATTGATTTTCAGCATAGTTTTTCTTTCCCTTTCTCTTCTAAACTATGAACATCTTTGTTATTCTTGTTGTTTTTCTTTATTTTAGTATGAACTAAATTTATTTTCTAGGATTATGATGTAACTGAAACTCGACTGTTTAATATTTCTAATTTAGTTTTTATTTTCCTTTTTCCGATATCGTGTTGAGTATTCTTGTCTGTTCTTCATGCTTAATTTTGCCTGATCACCAAAGTTAAGATTTTTAGAGTTGTTTCAAAAGACGGAAGTTGTGAAATAACTGGGCATTGATGAGTTTACCATAAACTGATTCTAGACTAGGGATAGCTAGGACTTTTATGTAGTTTTATGATTTTCTGCACTTAATGTATTCAACTAATTTGAGTTTGAGACCGGGAGGTGATAATTTGTTAGTTGGATAATATTATTATAGCCTGGGAGAGAATAATAATTAAAATAAAAAAATCATTGTCAACACGTAGGATTATGAAATATTAACTAAATTAGGGATATTAAATAGGAAAGTGGATGTGAAATCAGAATCCCTAGATTCTTTCTTGATATTTACCAAATCTTTAATTATTTTCCTGCCATTTATTTTAGTTTCCTAATTCGTTTATTTCAATTATTTTAGTTATTTAATTGTTTAATTTAAAATCAAATCAAAATCAAAATCTTTTTTATAAAAATTAAAGTGTTTTAGTCCAATTAATTTAAAATTAACTTAATTTAATATTTTAGTAAAATTATTCTTCGTGGGTTCGACTCTTACTTAAAAACTATATTACTTGTGCGACACGTACACTTGCGTATCACGATTTTTCGCAACATCGGTCGATAACGTCGACCGATTAGTCAATGATTTGGTTGAAGGTATTTAGTAAGGAGTTCGATTGACGACATCGACCATTTCAGGGACAAGTTCGGTTGATAACGTCGACCATTTCAGGAGAAGTTCGGTCGATAAGTGTTCTGTCGAGAACGTCGACCGATTTTGGTCATTGTTGACATCTACCGATTTTGGCCAGTGTTGATATCGACCGAAGAAACCCGAGAGAAGTTAAGTGTTATTTATCTCAACCGATGAAACCCGAGAGGAATTAAATGTTAAGCTAGGTTATAGGCGTCGACCTGAAACCAGGTTTCACTGTTTTTCATAGAATGTAAATTAAATTACATTTTAGTACAAGGTTTATATCTTCCGCTGAATAAGGTATATAGTCTTTATATGTGGATAGATGTGGATGGAATGACTGAGTCTATTCTCTCACAATTGATGAACGAATGAAATGGGAAATGAATTGATAAATGAAAGAAACAAAAAATGAAATGAAAGATGAAAGTTTTAATTTCACGTGATTTTTAAGAATAGTTAAAAGGTGAAATTAGGAGTGACATTTTTAACCCTAGATGGTTCCCACATGTCACTATGAATAAGGGAGAAAGGTTTAGATGGCATGTATGCTAAAGTAGGATAAATAGATCTCTTACGTTTAGCAAATTGACAGATCTCACATTGAAAAGAACCAACATCTGTATTTTTTAATAAAGTAGAAAATAAATGTTTCAAATAACCAAAGCTAGGATGACTAAGTCTATAATGCCATAATATAATTTCATTTTCTAAAGATAAAAAACTAGAGGAACATGGTTTCTGAACTTGTTTACTCGAGAAGCTATCTGAGGCAAAGTAGTAAAGACCATCATTTTCTTTAGCATTGTCAATCATCTTCCCCGAGCATTGATCCTGAAACACACAACCGGAAGACCCAAATTTGATTAGATAGTTAAAATCATGAGTTATTTTGCTAACAGACATTAGATTACACGATAAGTTAGGCACATGAAGGACATTGTTTAAGGTAAGGGAAGGTGAGACAATGATAGAACTTTTTCCAGCAATTGTAGACATTGAACCATCTGCAATTTTGACTTTTTGATTTCCAGAATAAGGAAAATAAGTTGAAAACATATAAGAAGAACCTGTCATATGATTAGTGGCCCCTGAATCAATGATCCAGGGCTCGGATTTATCTAATGTGACACAAAACACAGCAGGATGAGTACCTTTTTGCGCTAAGGAAGATGATGCATTGGAAGATGGATTGGATGTGGTATTAGCAGACTGATATGAGCTCCATAAACGATACAATTGTTCTAAGTTTTCTTTGTTGAAGAAAGAATTGTCACTAGATGACTGAGATGCTGAAGGTTCATCATATGAGACTTGGAATCCTCCTTTTCTGTCACAAAATGATTTGTTGGCTAGAGTGAAGTCAGCAGGCTTGCCATGTAGCTTCCAACATTTAGTTTTAATATGCCCGAGTTTATGACAGAACTCACAAACTGGCTGATCTGAGCGCTTAGGACCGCTATGAGTGGACTTATCAGGCTTAGTGATCATCAATGTAGAGGTCTATGATGTAGGAATGATTGACTCATGGCCGAGCATCACAAGACGACGACTTTTTTCTCTGCGTACTTCAGTAAACACCTCACGAGTACTTGGAAGAGGATCTCAACCAAGTATCCGTCCCGCACCTCATCCAAGTCTTTGTTTAGGCCTATCAAGAAATCGAATACCCTCTCTTTCTTGACTGCTTTCTGAAATAAGGTACTATCATTTGCACAGTGCCACTTGTAATCACAGAATAAATCAAACTCTTGTCATAGAGTTTTGAGGTCAGTGTCGTACTGTGTTACACTTTTCTCTCCTTGTTTGGCCTTCCTCAATTAAGTCTTGATCTCAAAGAGTTGTCCTGCATTCCCAAAGTCAGAGTAGGTCTCCTTTACAGTCTCCCATATATCATTCGCGGTTGGAAGAATAGATAGGTCCGAGCAATATCTGGCTCCATTAAATTCACAAGCCAGGACATGACCATTGAGTTCTCAACCTCCCACTTGTTATAGCTTTCACCTTCATCTTCTGGTTTCACTGCAAAACCGGTGAGATACCCAAACTTGCCCTTCCCTTGAACGAAGAGCTTGACGAACTAAGCCTATTGAAGAAAGTCACCCCATTTAACTTCTGAGAAGTAATATTAAAATTCTGAATAGAATCACCAGTGATGTTCAAAATTTTTTCTATCATGGCTTTTATGAATGACCAGTAAAAAAAAAAACTACAGTTTTCCTAGGGAGTAATTATACGTCTTGTGGAGGTAGGAGACTAGCACAGGCAGGTCCAGGCAGTCAAAGTAAAACGAGTTGCTGGAGAACGACTGGGAGGTGCAAGTCAGCGACTCTGCAGGAAAAACTTGCACAATCCAGAAGACAAAAGCCCCACATACACCAGAACAAAGCGAACGAATGATACTAAACAGAGCGAACGAATGATACCATACACCAGAACAAAACGAACGAAGGAGGTGCGACGTTCAGAACTGAGCGAACGATGAAAGTTCGACGTTCAGAACTGAGCGAACGATGGAGGTTCGACGTTCAGAACTAAGCGAACGATGGCCGACTGCTTCGCAACGGAATGACAGAGGACGACGCTTCTACAGGCGTTCTGAACAAAGTGAACACGACTGATTGACTGAGAAGCATCGACGGGAGAACGATGGAGTGACGTCGACTATCACTCTTCCGTCAGTCGGCGGCTATGACTCGGACGGCGGGCTGGCTCTGATACCATGAGAGACAAAATAGTGGACAGCAATAGAATCAACTTCGTATTCGAGAGATAAAAATAAATATATCCATGTACAGAACTAACCCTCAAGTAATGCCTAGAAAATATAATTGACTAAAATAACTTAAAAAATAAAATAAAATAAAATACATACGTACCGATAAAATTAAATACTATAAACAAGTAATACCTAACAATACTAATTTATCTAATCAATGCTTAGTCAGAAGCATATCTTAATAAAAAACATAAAAAAATATCAATTCACAGCTAGCTCTTTCCAATTAGGAACCACCAAGAAATAAAGATATAAACAATTTGAAGAATAAGCTCATTTCCATATGAAAAATTTAATTTTGTCGGATAAAGCTGAAATTGAAAAAGATTAAATTATGTCTGACAGACTAAATCCAGAAAATTAATAAAAACAGAACTATATTGATAAAGAAGGTTTTCAAGCTAATAAGCAATACAGAGAAGCTCAAATTTTTCCTACCTTCTTTTCCTTCTTCTTTTCCTTACTAACAGTTCATTTGTATTCCCTTCCCCCATAGACTAACCCTCAAGACACGTAGCACCTCATATGCTTCCAGCTCGGGGAAAACTGGACACCCGCAAACCAGAAAGGAAGAAGCCGTCGTAGCCGAGGGAAGAATTGGAAAGTCCGTTGTGTAATTAGTTTAATTTTTTTTATAAGAGTAGACATTTTAATTTGAAGCCTTAATTTTCATCATTTAGAGCGACATCACTTTTCACTAGTTTGTCGGTTTATAAGCATCATCTTCAGTTATGTTCTACATGTCTTTGCATACACAACAACTTGGGGGAATCTTCTAAAAACTAGACGTTAACTATCTTCAATTAAATCTTTTATTGGAGTTTTTAGGCTGCCTGTTTGGATTGGATCGTTTATTATAAGATTGGAACATTTATGCATGGGTTTCAGATGTTTTGATGGAAAACTCGGTGTTACTGATTAAACTGTCGTATTGACCTTGTTATAGCTCATTTTTTATAGTTGAATCACTGTCTTAAGTTATTGTTGCTTTGGTGCCATTATTTGACAATAAAAAGTGTGTTCCTCAAGTGAGACATTCGGTGTTAGTGAATTGCATATAAGTTGTGGCTATATTGTCTAAACCATGGTTCATTCTGTTGAAGTTGGAGCCTTAAAAAATATCTAGTAAATTGGACTTTGACTGTGAGTGGTTTTGGCAAATAGGCTTCACATTGACTCAATATTGGAGATTGATTTGATTGGTGTTATGGTATTGAGTTAAACCGTGGTGTTCTTTGTGGTATTGAACTTGATTTGTGAGAGTTCTCAAAACCTATTGTCCGCATCAAAAGAGATGGGTGGAAACACCATAGAGATAGGCGGAGACACCTTAGAGATGGTTAGAGACACCAACAAAAAAAAACTAACTATGAGAAGACACCACAAAGAAGTTACAGGGAAATGAGCCTTGAAGAGCTGATACCAGGTTAACATAATTGAATTTGTTGAAAAGTTGTGTATTTTGTATTGATTAAGGTTACATAAATACGGAATCCACTTTACATGCATAAGAAAGTTATTCGTAGAAATAATAAACTTTGTTTTAGCTCTACAATTTTCTCTAGTGTCTCCAAACAAATACTTTTAATAGAACAGATAAAAACATAAATCACAAAGTCAAAACATAATGTGGCCCCACAAACATTATCAAGCACCAATTAATGCTAGAATAAAGACCAAACATTACTTAAAAGAAGCGTTTCCTTGTACACCAAAATTGAGAAAACATATTTTAACTTCTTACTATATGAGATGGTTATAATTATCATCACCGAGTTATAATCTTGTCTCTTCAGCGATTTGATTTTGAGCTAACACACACGCCAAATGATGCATCAACAACTTTCTGTGATTCTAGACATATAATTTTAATTTCTCAAAAGTTGAATATCAAAGAAAAATACCTTTCCATGAGCAATCGCAATCTCAATATTTGGAAATGCGTGTTCCAGAAATCTCATCACTTCCTCGAGTCCTATTAGAAAACAGTATCATTTAAATGCTAACAAAAAAATCTAAATAAACACCATTTATATATCATTTTAAGCTGACATCAAGAAAAAAAAATTTGTTACTTCATGTTAACAAGTAGAGTTAAATATTATGAACTAGAAGTTTTAGAAGTCATTAATACAGTATGTCGAGATATACATATGATAACAGAGATAATTAAAAATGTATACGAAGAAATGACATGGGAAGTCTATCAAGAGACTACGTATATCAAATACAATGAAGAGAGTTATCGTTACCTTTAATTCGAGGCAAGACATAGAAAATTTGGCCACCACGGTCTAGCTCGAACTCAATTGCTGATATTACTACTTTCTTGCAAAAAGCAGCTAAATGGGTTTTAATCGGCACTCTTTCAGGAGGTGGAGTTGATATCAAACTGGAGAATGGGAGCAACATATGGAAAGTTACTTAAATAGACTAAACTTTGTATTGCCTACCTCTTCGACAGTAATTTTGATTGTGCATTGAATATTAATTAGTTTATTGAAATAAAATGCATTCTAGAATTGATGAAAATAATGTTATTAAACTTGAAAATCTCCTGTCAGGGCCTATATTTAGAAGTATACTGTGATGGAAGCACATGACCAATATAATGAGTGCAGAGACTTCTACCAAATTTTAAAAAATTATCTTTGTATATTCGCTTTCTCATTGATATTTTTAGTTTGTTGCTTATATATATTGTGCAGTGAAATATAAATACCATAGTCATCCAACTCTTTCAGATCAAACTACAGAACAAATATAAGCAGCAACCCGAATGATTGTATTACCTAAGCAATCTAATTAAATCACCATTCACTTATAAATATTTCCAGTGAATTTTCATTACCTAGTGTCACGAAAGCCAGTCAAGGCAAGATAAAGAGTACGAGGAATGGGTGTTGCCGAGAGAGTAAGAACGTCAACTGAAGTTTTAAATGAAGCAATTTTCTCTTTTGTTTGACACCAAATCTCTGTAAGACAAAAGAACCTGCCCTTCAACCAAAGTACTAAGTTTTGGATATCAATAAAGAATCAATGACCACAATAAACAGCACAAACATGAGACTGAGACCTGTTCCTCGTCAACAACTAGAAGGCCTAAATTATTATACACGACCCGATCTCCGAGGAGCGAGTGAGTCCCAACTATGATGTCCAGCTGACCTCGTTTAATCATGTCTAAATGTTCCTCTCTCTCCCCTTTTGTCTGCATAACAGAGTGATTCTGGGTTAGTCTCTGGCTCTGACAGTTATACATGTTTCCAAAGAATTTGTTCCAAAATAAAGAGGAAAATCAAAATAAACCTCATCGTCCAAGCTACTAGTGACCGTGTGTGTGCTAAAGAGCAACCCAACCAACACAGCTCTAAACTATAAGCTCCTTTGTTGCTATAAAATCTTACAAAAAAAAAGCTTGTCAATATGAAAATCACAATTACATAACACATAAAGGGTGTTATTAACACGTAATTTAGGATTTATAAGAGTAAGGAATGGAGTTTTACTCACTTTATGACAGATTTCAATTTAAATAACATACAAAGATTTAGCCTTTGCATTTCTTTTTTTACAACTATGTCAGCACAGATTGGTATTGAACCCTGTACCTTTCACCCAACAGAAACTAAGTAAATTTGTCTAGTGCAATATATTATAGAATCAGTCGACTGACAGTTGATTTAATACCTGAAACCTGCTCAAAAGCCCAACTTTGACATTCTGAAACATAGAGAACCGTTGCGAAATAACCTCAAAATGCTGCTTGGCGAGTACAATTGTGGGAGCTAGAATCATAGCTTGCTTTCCTACTGAAACTACACAGAGAATGGCACGTAAAGCAACTTCAGTCTTGCCAAATCCAACATCCCCACAAATCAACCTGTCCATTGGAGTTTCCCTCTCTGTCAAATCCTTCTCAACATCAATGAAAGCCTGTGATGATGGTGCATTTTAAGAGAAAGCAGAATCCACGAGATTACTTGAATGTTGAGAACAATTTGACATTCTATTATATTATTTTTAGCATTTGAAAGATTCATTAAAAAGAGCACAAAGTGAAAATTGTTGGGGAAAAAGAGAATATTAGCATTTTAAGCTAATAATTTAAAGTATTATATTAGGCAAAACAATATTTAATGTACCTGTTTCTGGTCAGGTGTAGGATTGTAAGGAAACTGAGCTACAAATTCAGCAACAACAGAACATTTTGGATATGGACGCCTCCTTTGTTTCAATCTATGCAAATAAAGCTCCATCAAGTCCACAACCATTTTCTGAATTGCAACTTTTCCCTTAGTCTTTCTCCTCTCCCAGACACTTGTATCGCTCAATTTGCTCAATGTCCGAGGTTTTTTTGTTTCACTTGGGCTGAAGGATAACAGAATATAACAATGAATAAAACCTATCACCAATTATGCATGTGAATATGAATATAAGTATATAACAACCCAAGTAGTAAGACAGACTCCTAGAATATATGTCTGTAATTATAGATAGGTCACTAATGTGTCATTAGAAATTTTTTTAGCAATCTGCTCCAGACTTTGCTAACTTTTATCAAACTTACAGAGCAAAGTTTTATATAATTCCACAATTGGTCTTAAGTTTCTTTTTTCCTATCCGGGTACTCCAAGCTTTTTTCTTGTAACAATGAGAAAAATGGCATCTGGATGTTATTTAAAAGAAAGGAAATTCATTAAATTTCTTTTTTGGATATCACCTAATACTGGTCGAGTTCAAGTCTTCATCTACGATAGAAAATTAACTTCAGGCCATGCTGTTAAATCTAGGCATTGATGGTTGAACTTTCTTTTATGTATGCTATTAAAATGTAACATTGTTCGTCTGACATAAAAATTCCATGTAAGTTTTTAGACTATCAAAATGAAAATTTCTTTCAAATAATTCCACTGATTTAACCAAAAATCTAAATTTTTGTTCAATGATTTAAGTTAATCAATAAAAGTCATAGACGAGCCTTGACTATGTCATCAATTTCCAGAGTTTAAAAGGGACCTCAGTAAAGCCTCATCAAAGATTATAGGAGAAAAAACCATTAACGAAATTCAACAAAAAAAAAACATGTCAAATAAAGAATTTCTCGATCATAGAGACGTACAGGCTATAGCGGTAGAGCATTCGGGAAGCTTGATTAACAGGAAGCTTAGCCATCCCATCTGCGTACTCTATGAACACATACTCAATTGACTGAGAAGAAGACTTAGTAACATCTAGTTTAATCCCGACAAAACGGCCTATTCCCACCTTCTTATGCACAACATAATCTCCAGAACGCAGGGTATACGGATCCACTTTGTAACTAAATCCAGAACCATCTTTTCCTCCTGAATCACCCTTCAACTTCAAAAAACCCCTCTGCTGTTGGTCCTTCACCTGCCTAATATAACGTTCCGCCTCTTCCGAATCCATAGCCTTCCTCGTAGACTCTCTGGTGCCATGGTAGCGGCGAAGTCTATCATTCAGAACGGAAATGGGGTCGCGCTCAAAATCAGCTTTCTCTTTCACGTGTTTGACTGATTTGGATAGGGAAAGAGAGAGGCCTTGGGCATAGGCAGAAGTGTAAAAAGAAAGAAGTGGTTTGGTTCGATGGGGGCGAGAAGAGTTGGGGTCGAAGAGAATCCATAGCCGAGGAGAGGAGCTGAGCTTGAGAGTTGGAGGCAGATGAGTGGAAGTAAAATTGAAAATGTCGGATAAGGGATGAAGAATCGCCATTGGAGGAGGTCTCACTCTTACAGCTTGGCGAAGATGGGGGGTTTGGAGGGGTTTTTGATATCAACGTCTAAACACTTAACCGTTGCGTCGTTGGCCACGTAGCAAGGCTAATTGCTTACATGGGCTTATCAATTTTTTTATTTGGAAAATATCTAAATGTAGTATAATTGTTTAATTACCATTATATCCCTTCATTTAAATGGAATGATAATGATCGTATCAAATAATGATTAATGTTATTAATGTAATAAATTAATTATTTATAATTTATTAAATTAATTGTACAAATACATGTCAATAAGTATTTTAAGAAAGTAAACACAACATTACACAAAATAATATTGCCCCCCTTGCCCAAAAAATGTATGTACTTATATAATAAGATAAAGTTTCTTTTAAACCTAGGAGTTAGGAGGTTACACATATGATATCTTAATGTTTATTAACAATAACTCTCCAACTTTACATCAAGAGCAAATTAAATCTTGTGATTAAAAGATTGTGAAAAAAACATGTGATTGTAAGAGTTGAATTTTTTTTTTTCCCCACAATTGCTTCAAAACACATGTAGATGACAGGTAGAATTAGAAATTTTGCATTGAGCTAGCTGCAACAGCGGAGATGATTTTAAGCTGTAGCGATTAATTACATAATGGGCTACCACCTTTATGATTTTGTTTTTCATGTCTAGTTCTAATGAACGAATAAGTTTCCGTCCCGAGTAAATAAATTTCTCTTCGATTTACATATGCAGAAGATTTACTAGTTGTAACCTATTTGAAGCAAGCAAATGTATTATGAGAAAAAGTGCTTTAAAACCATAGGATTAAATTAATGTCTTATACATATACTCAATGTGTCAAGACATTTTTACTTTTCTTCTCGAGTTCACGTTGCTTTATACTAATCAGAAATACGTCAATGCAAGAGCACCGACATAAAATTATGGACCAATAAACCCAAGATCCGTTCCTTTGGTTCAAACATACACTTTAGAGTAAATATGACGAACTTAGTTTAAAGACGAGTAAGCTCTAAGATTTGCAACAAATCAAAACAACCACGAGCATGTGTAATACCAAAGTAGCCATGATTATTGTTGCGAAATATATTCCATAATATTTTGATTTATAAGTGTCTTTGTTATATCAAAGTTTTGTAATATTTTATTCATAATTGTAAGGTTAATTAGATATTCTAAGATTACATTGGAAGCTTACTATAGGATTACAATTGCGTGAATCAAGAAAGAACACAAATTTCTTCTCCTAAATTATCTTTAAGATTTTATGTCATGGTATGAGAACTTAAGCTCTTATTCAACTGTGAAAACCTCGAGTAGATAGTCTAGTCGTGCAGCTCGTGACTCGGTTGAGGTTCACTTTTTGTTGTTGACTCGTTAATCTTGGTTCCTCTGGCAGCTTGTTAAGATCCACGAGCCACATTTTTTACGGCAACTCGCAAGGTTCATTTGACAAGTTGCGCCAAAATTCACACCTCCTTCGACTAGCAGGCTTTGGCGAATTAGTCTATCGATATGAAAAAACAACAATGCTAAAAAAACAATTAGAGAAGTTGCCCATAACCGCTTTTATGGCAACCTCAAATTAGCGATGTTGAGACCTTGTACCCACTATGGAATAACCATGAACCATCAGACATGGGAGCACTCTCACCCACACGTCATATCACGAGATGTTAACGCAACTCAATGTGCATCTCGAGCAAGTATGATCTAACATGAGGTCTTTGATGGCAGTTGTCCTTCCTCTCTTTGCGACATTGTCCCTTGTTCACATCGCTCCTACCTCGAGTCAACCATGCAAAAGCATTGAATTTTGTAACGTCCCTACGTTTGAGCTTATTCGGCTAAGGTGATTCGCAATGTCGATGTTGGCTTGACATAGCATGTAGCATACCATGAAGTAGTTCGCTTAGGGTAGAGGTCTCCAGCGCGGTAGAAAACTGACACTATGACAGCTCCTTAAAGGGCTGTTTGAAACACCTTCATTCTGATATAAGTGAACATCTTTTTTATGGTAGGTCTCGTGCAACCATGTTCGAACGATCGAGGGAACATGCACCAAACCTCCAATTCCGTGTTTAACTCCAGTTCTAGTTCGATTTTGTTCACCCTTGATGCCAACTGCATTGCATTAGGCTACAACACAACAACAATGCTTTGGCTTAAAATATTGAATTACTTATAGATCCATGCTAAATAAATTTTTAGTGTTATATTTGAAACATTATTAAGATATTTACATCAACTAAACATCTCATTCCACTAATAGAAAATACCAAGCTTAAAACAAATTATAAAGTCTTAATTTTGAAATTTAGCTCGATTCATGTGAATAAAGTTGAGTTATTGTTTTAGATTGATTACAACACGTACCTTTCAAATCTATGCTTATTTTGATTGGTAGGAAAGAAAGAGAGGAATCCATGTGACAAGAATAGGATATGTCATCCAAGAAAAAGCTCCTCGCAAGAAACCTCTCGCCTTCCTTCTTTTCCATTTCTGCAACAATTTCACCTCCATCTCCAAACCCTAATTGACCACTTATTGACACTGAATCCCTCGTTTCCGCGAGGGTTTCTGATGATCTTGTTCCTCCGTTTTTTGTTCCTGATTTTTGTACAGACGTGAGCTTTCTTCGAGCAATCCGTTTCTGTCTAATCGTGAAGGGGTATTAGGGGGGGTTTAAAGCTAAGATCGGATAGTTGGGTTTCTGGGTTTAGTGATTGTTTGAATTGTGAACCATGAGTGCTCAGAAGAAGAGGAATTTCCAAATTGAAGCGTTTAAGCATAGGGTCGTCGTGGATCCGAAGTATGCAGAGAAGACTTGGAAGATTCTCGAGCATGCGATTCATGAAATTTACAATCATAACGCAAGCGGTTTGAGCTTTGAGGAGCTTTATAGGTTTGCATCTTTGCTTGTTTGTATAAATTTTTTCGCTTGTTACAAGCTATATTACGTGAAAAAACATCGATTTTTTGCTTGCTCGTTGCCAGATTTTGCATTTGATGTTTCGATATGGACCCATTTTGCATATTATTAGAAGTATTGTGTTTTTCTTTTTCTATTTGACCATCTTTCTTATTTGACTACATCGTTAGGCAGGCAGTAATATATTTTATCTTTATCCAGATATAACGTTGTACACCTCAAGTACGAAAATTTGTTTAGTTTCCAGTTAAAAGAAGATATTTCTTCCTAAAATTAAAGTAAGCTACCGCTTCAAACAGTTTTTTTTTTTTTTTTTTTCCTTTAATTTTGTTAAAACTGTTTATCAAAAGGTCATCTTGTTCTACAGACGTTTAAGCATCTGCTATATTCAGGAACGCTTACAATATGGTGCTGCACAAGTTTGGGGAAAAGCTATATTACGAATTAGTCAGTACCATGACATTTCATCTGATGGAAATATCAAAATCAATTGAAGCCACACAGGGGGAATTGTTTTTGGAAGAACTTAACAGGAAATGGGCTGATCACAACAAAGCATTGCAAATGATCCGAGATATATTAATGTACATGGACAGAACCTTTGTTCCGAGCACACATAAGACACCAGTCCATGAGCTTGGATTGAATCTATGGAGGGATGTCGTTATACACTCGAGCAAAACTCAGGCCAGGCTTCGCGATACACTTCTTGAGCTTGTGCACAGAGAAAGATGTGCAGAAGTTATTAACAGGGGCTTAGTGAGAAATGTTATCAAAATGCTTATGGATTTAGGTCCTTCTGTCTATCAAGAAGACTTTGAGAAACCTTTTCTAGAGGTTTCAGCAGACTTTTACCGTGTGGAATCTCAGAAATTCATTGATTCATGCGATTGTGGAGAGTATTTGAAAAAGGCAGAGAGACGACTGAACGAAGAGATAGAGAGAGTGTGTCATTACTTGGATTCCAGAAGTGAGACCAAGATAACTAGTGTTGCTGAAAAAGAGATGATAGAAAATCACATGAATAGATTAGTTAACATGGAAAACTCAGGCTTAGTAAAGATGCTAGTGGATGAGAAATATGAAGATTTGGGAAGAATGTATACCTTGTTTCGCCGTGTGTCCAGTGGACTCTCTCTTGTAAGAGAGGTCATGACATCTTATGTCAGGGATACTGGCAAGCAGCTTGTCACTGATCCAGAGAGGTTGAAAGACCCCGTTGACTACGTGCAACGCCTATTGAACTTGAAGGATATGTATGACAGAATCATCAGCTTGGCATTCGGCAATGACAAGACCTTTCAAAATGCTTTAAATTCTTCATTTGAATATTTCATTAATTTAAATGCTCGATCACCAGAGTTTATTTCATTGTTCGTGGATGACAAGCTTCGTAGAGGATTAAGAGGGGTTAGCGAGGAGGATATAGAAGTAGTACTTGATAAGGTTATGTTGCTTTTCCGATTCCTCCAAGAGAAAGACGTATACGAGAAGTACTACAAACAACATTTGGCAAAGAGACTTCTTTCAGGAAAAACTGTCTCTGATGATGCAGAGAGAAGTATGATTGTTAAGCTTAAAACAGAGTGCGGATATCAATTTACTTCTAAGCTTGAAGGTATGTTTACTGACATGAAGACATCTCAGGATACAATGCAGGGATTCTACGCTAAACCCGGTGCCGAATTGGGAGACGGTCCCTCCCTTGCTGTCCAGGTCCTCACGACTGGTTCATGGCCAACTCAGCCCAGTAATACTTGCAACCTTCCAGCTGAAATTCTTGGTTTATGTGAGAAGTTCCGTAGTTTTTATCTGGGGACCCATACTGGAAGGAGATTATCTTGGCAAACAAATATGGGTACAGCTGATTTAAAAGCAACATTTGGAAAGGGTCAGAAGCACGAACTGAATGTCTCCACTCACCAAATGTGTGTGCTCATGTTGTTCAACAATGCTGATAGGCTCAGTTATAAGGACATTGAGCAGGGAACTGAGATACCTGCCTCAGACTTGAAAAGGTGTTTACAGTCTTTGGCGTGTGTGAAAGGGAGAAATGTTCTTCGGAAAGTGCCCATGAGTAAGGACATTGCAGAGGATGATGACTTCTTCTTCAATGATAAGTTTGCAAGCAAGTTATATAAAGTGAAAATTGGAACTGTGGTTGCACAAAGAGAATCTGAGCCTGAAAACCAAGAAACAAGGCAGAGAGTGGAGGAAGATAGGAAACCCCAGATTGAAGCAGCGATTGTGAGAATCATGAAATTTTGCCGAGTAATGGATCACAATAATGTTGTTTCAGAGGTCACAAAGCAGCTCCAGTCACGGTTCTTACCCAACCCTATGCTTATTAAAAAACGAATAGAGTCGCTTATTGAACGTGAGTTTTTAGAGAGGGATACCACAGATAAGAAATTGTACAGGTACCTTGCTTGAACAAAACTTCGTTGTTATCAATATCTGTCAAGGCATATTTCAGATGCTTGTTATGTTGTCCTCCATTTGCCAATTAGGAATGTTATATGTTCAATTAATGCATGCTCGGGTGAAATTTCAATAATGTCATCCTTGAAAAAGCTGCTGCAATATTCAACCTTTTGGCATATGTTTTATTGGCTGTGCATAATTCTGTTCTGTGTTAATAGCTTTACTGTTGGGATAAGTTCATTCTGGCAAATCTAACTATATGGTATTGGGATGCTAAGAAATTAGATTTCATGAATATCTATCTCTGTAAGGGGAGGAGCTAAACAGCTGTACATCTTCTTCTGAACGTCATGATTGTAACTTCTTTTTGGGGGTATCAGTATTAAATAAGAGAGGAAAACAGGCTTTTATAAACTCTATTTCAGCATTGAACTGAGTTATGACGAGCAACCGAGAGCCTGGTGAGTTCGATTATAAAACTCACTTACTTTATACTTTTTAGCTGAATTTTGTTTGGGATGTTCAGATTATCTTGTTTTGTGTTTAATCTTTAGAGTGCTTGATTTGTAGAGTTCTTTATGGGATTTGGCAGTTAACTTTGTAGACTGGGAGTTGAACTTTATTCTTGTGAATTTGTACTTCATGCACCTAAACTTATTTAGTGGATGATTATTTTCATGAATATATCTATCTCTGTAAGGGGGAGTTTGCAATCTATTTTCATGAATATATCTATCTCTGTAAGGGGGAGTTTGCAATCTATTTTCATGAATATATCTATCTCTGTAAGGGGGAGTTTGCAATCTATTTTCATGAATATATCTATCTCTGTAAGGGGGAGTTTGCAATCTATTTTCATGAATATATCTATCTCTGTAAGGGGGAGTTTGCAATCTATTTTCATGAATATATCTATCTCTGTAAGGGGGAGTTTGCAATCTATTTTCATGAATATATCTATCTCTGTAAGGGGGAGTTTGCAATCTATTTTCATGAATATATCTATCTCTGTAAGGGGGAGTTTGCAATCTATTTTCATGAATATATCTATCTCTGTAAGGGGGAGTTTGCAATCTATTTTCATGAATATATCTATCTCTGTAAGGGGGAGTTTGCAATCTATTTTCATGAATATATCTATCTCTGTAAGGGGGAGTTTGCAATCTATTTTCATGAATATATCTATCTCTGTAAGGGGGAGTTTGCAATCTATTTTCATGAATATATCTATCTCTGTAAGGGGGAGTTTGCAATCTATTTTCATGAATATATCTATCTCTGTAAGGGGGAGTTTGCAATCTATTTTCATGAATATATCTATCTCTGTAAGGGGGAGTTTGCAATCTATTTTCATGAATATATCTATCTCTGTAAGGGGGAGTTTGCAATCTATTTTCATGAATATATCTATCTCTGTAAGGGGGAGTTTGCAATCTATTTTCATGAATATATCTATCTCTGTAAGGGGGAGTTTGCAATCTATTTTCATGAATATATCTATCTCTGTAAGGGGGAGTTTGCAATCTATTTTCATGAATATATCTATCTCTGTAAGGGGGAGTTTGCAATCTATTTTCATGAATATATCTATCTCTGTAAGGGGGAGTTTGCAATCTATTTTCATGAATATATCTATCTCTGTAAGGGGGAGTTTGCAATCTATTTTCATGTATGATATTGGAGGAGCTAAACAGGCTGTACATCTTCTTCTGAACGTCATGATTGTAAGCTTCTTTTTTTGGGTATCAGTATTAAATAAGAGAGGGAAAACAGGCTTTTATAAAACTCTATTTCAGCATTTGAACTGAGTTATGACGAGGCAACCGAGAGCCTGGTGAGTTCGATTATAAAACTCACTTACTTTATACTTTTTAGCTGAATTTTTGTTTGGGATGTTCAGATTATCTTGTTTTGTGTTTAATGCTTTAGAGTGCTTGATTTGTAGAGTTCTTTATGGGATTTGGCAGTTAACATTTGTAGACTGGGAGTTGAACTTTATTCTTGTGAATTTGTACTTCATGCACCTAAACATTATTTAGTGATGATTAAACAAATTAGATCTCACGGTGTCCTTTATATTGTATGTAAACCATTTAAATACCTTAAATTTGTGAGAGAGAGGGAGAGGGTATAAGAAGTGTACAAGGAGACTATAATTGTTTCTGCTTCAGCCATCTCAAATGGAGAATATCAAATTCAAAATCAGTAAGTATAGCATTTGGTTGTGGAACAGCTGGTAGACATCTCACTAGTAAATGGTGGCGAATCCCATTTCAAGTCAGATTTCCAGGCATCATCAGAAGACAAACTGAAAGGAAAATCGATCGATGTCATTGGGTTATTGTCACCCGCTTCATCTCCTTTCCTCCTCAATCCCTCTTCATCATATTCAGTCATCTCATTTGAGAAACTAATCGAAAATGCTTTTGGCTGCTCTTGTACACCTCCTTCAAACCCCACACTGTCTGCACCCTGAGTTAAATCAATCGAATTATGAAGTGAAAACCCGGGAGCAGAGTTGAATGCACACTTGTTCGAACCAGAAACTTCGAGTGGAGGTATCGTAAAGCCGTTGCAAAAGTTTCCCTGAAACAGAGGAGGGGACTTGCAGCCTGGATGGTTAAGATGTTTGAAGGAGGGAAAGTCTACAGCAGAGAAGCTGCTGCCATTGGAGACTTGCTCGAAATCGAAAGCCGAACTTATTCTGGGTGTGCTAGAAATGTTGTCAGAGATCAACTTTGTAGTAATACATGGTGTTGTAGGCTCTAGTAATGAAGTCATCCAGCTTTGAGAAATAGCTCTTTGTGACATAGAGCTTGTCTTCTTGAATATCCTACAAATTGCCCAAGAATCCTACAACATCAACAAACCATTCAAACTTCATTTGCAGTCCAAAAGATCAAAAGTACGATCACTCGTAATAGAAAATATTTAACCAATTCAACGTGGATAAAGCTACGACGATCAGTACTTTACACTCTAATAATCACATAAGTGTTTAGCAGAAAACATCAATCGACTTACATCGGGTGGAAACGATTGGTGGGAGAAGGACGAGGGAGGAACAGAAGGCGGGAGGCGAAACTCGTGCATCATCCAATCGGTTTTGAACCCTTTGGCTGCTCGGCCTCTGTAGAAGACAAGGGATTTCTTGAGGCCAATGCAATTGGTGGCATCAGAGGATGAGTAAATAGGCCTGTCTGTTCCAGTTGCCTTCCAAAATCCAGCTCCAGTCACTCTATTTGGCCTTGCACTGTTTCTATATTTTCTGTCTCTTGGGCAGTAGAAATACCACTCTTTCTCCCCACTAGCTGCCACCTCTTCAAACATCCATCCAAACCCATCATTACTTTAAGCTCTAATACATCTGCATATAGAAAAATGAACAACTTACTTGGCAGATCCCATGGATCATACTTGTAGATATCGACTTGCTTTATCAGCTCGATCGGAAGACGCCTCTGCTGAATCTTCCTCTTGAGATAAAACCCAATCAGCTCCTCGTCTGTCGGGTGAAACCGGAAGCCTGGCAGCACCACGTCCTCTGGCTTTTCGGCTTCTACCCTCTCTTCCATTTCCTCTTCTCTCTAGAATCAAGTGTAGATGAGAGATGATGGGTGAAGTCTTGGAGGACGTCTTGAATGAAAACCTCAAAACTAGAAAGATGTATTGTTTTCTGAGAAGTTGAAGAACCAATACCAAATAGGCAGTAGTCAAAAGAATGAGACTTTCTAGCAAGGCTCTTCAAAGCCCCATTTTATACCGTGATTGGTATGACTCAAAATATTAGAATCTAAGTATTATTTTAATGGGATCCAAAACAGCAGTCTAGACCTTTATTTCTTTCTCATTCTCACTACTTTTATGAACTATTTATGGCATAAACTATTACAAAAATCTCTCATTTTAAATTAAGACAAAACTGCTTTCAAATTATGATTTCTCTATTTTAGTTGGCCTTTGACTTGGACATCTTTTTATTAATTTTTTTGTTTAGTCTAATAGAGCTACACCGAAGCCATTCTTATTCAATTTGTGTTAATTTTTTTAGATAGAATATGTGTTTAATTCTTATAGTTCATGTAAGGACCCCTAGCCTGCGGACGCACTGCCATTGACTGGGCTCGGGGCCCGCGGACGCACCGCCATCAACCCGGTCCAAACTCATGAACTTCTTCTTCTTGGTAAGGAGTTTTATGTCTCCCCAGTGATTCGAACTCAGGTTTCAAAGCAACATATGCCAAGGGAGCACATAACTGGTACCACTTGAGTTCCCTTTGCATATGTTGTGCCAAAGGAGCACATCACTAGTACCACTTGAACTCCCTTTGCATATGTTGTTTGGAGGCCTGGGTTTGAATCACTAGGGAGACATAAAACTTCTTGTCAGGAAGGAGAAGTTCATGAGTTTGGGCTGGGTCGATGGCGATGCGTTTGCGGGCTCCAAGCCTATTCGATGGCGGTGTATTCGCGGGCTGGGGTCCTTACAGTTCAAGGGTCATTCCAATTTAGTTATCATTTATTAAGTAATTTTTTATTAATTTAAAAATAACTAGATCTATCTGAACTGTTTTATTTATATTAAGTATTTTAACTAACACATAAATGATATGACTGAAACGTTGTGACGTGACTTTTTTTTTTTTATTAAATTTTGTGATGAAATCATAATGAAGATTATTTAAAAACAAAATAGAAGTTCAATAACAAAATTAAAACAACTCATAAAGTACAGAGACCAAATTGTCACAATGTCTGTCACTAACTCGATTATACATAACATTCGCGGTCAAGGTAAGGTTTGGTCGGAGTTTGGCCTGCCGGCGCTGCCCTAAGCTATAACATCGTAGCATCCCTCGAAATTTCAATCGAAAAAAGGGATTGGCCCAATGACCAGCTCAAGATCCAATACCTCCTTGGCTCGACCTCGACTAACGCCTCGTTGAATTCACGGTGTCTATGGATAGAATTGATAATAAAAATTAAATTTTTTATATTTCAGACTTGAAGTTCCTTTGCATTTTTAATAGAAATTGTAAAACTATAAGCTATAATAAATAAGAAATTATTATTTTTTCAAATCTCATTAATTTAGAAAAGAAGCAAATGATGTGATAAAGTGACATAATCTCGAATTAAATTACTTGGAACTTGGACTGTTGGATTGAAAATATAATCAAATCATATTGAAAAATCTAAATTAAAAGTTGAAAATTATATAAACTAATTGCAATTTTAACCTATTGGGTCATACTCATAGCTGATTTACTATTCAAACCTTATCTTATATGATCATAGAATCATAAGATAAAGACATTATTATTTAATACACTACTATTGGAATCATGTAACATCAATTAAATAAAGACCCATTTGTTTATTTGCTAATTGTGTTTCTAATTTGGAAGCAAAAGGAAAAACGGCAATGCAAAGACAAAAACGACTAGTAATGTTAATCTTTTATGCTAATTTATCGATTATCTATTAATGCAATTAATAAATAATTTTATATTTAAATTATTAAGAGTTTCAATCAAGAACCATTAATATTGCTAATGATTTAATCATAATAATTATTTTACTAGTAGTGAAATTATTTTTGTTTTAAATAATTTTCACTAATGCCAAATGATATATTATAAATAATTAAAATAATAGATAAT
Source organism: Begonia masoniana (assembly GCA_022432975.1). Taxonomy (NCBI): domain Eukaryota; kingdom Viridiplantae; phylum Streptophyta; class Magnoliopsida; order Cucurbitales; family Begoniaceae; genus Begonia; species Begonia masoniana. The sequence goes on along the minus strand of CM039515.1, from coordinate 27,275,351 downwards.
CTCGTCGTCCAATCCATGGTCACGCCTAGGCCTCGGTGCGACAATTGACCCAGCCCAGACCCACATTTCCAAAGTCGAGGCGACCCACTAATGAGGCTGACTTATGGCGACAAGTGAATATCGCATAACTAACGTCCCATAGTTAACCTTTCGTTTTTCAGGATCATTGATCGACCATTTGGACTATACTCTTGAAAATAAATTACAATTTAACATTCATATTTTATATTTGAGAGCATATCTATCATAACATAAGGGTAGATGACATGTATCAATGTAAAATTAAAGCTTAATCTTTCATTTTTTAAATTATTGGCAGACTATTTGGACTATGCAATGATGAAGGACAATACACTTGTAAATAAATTACAATATGTCTAATTTAGCATTCATATTTTGTAGGCAAGATCACATCATAACATAGTATATTTGATTAATTAAAATGTTATTTTATAATATATGTAAAAAAAACATATAATGGTCCTAATCTTTAATTAACAAAGTAAAATGTGTCATCTCCTAGAAATTACATGCACAAAAGAGACGAACAAAACAAGACAAAATTTGAAACTCAATGTTCACACCTATTCCCTTCTTACCAAATTGGAAATAGCAAGTGAATGTCTGCAAAATATTTTGAAAATGGCTTTTCAAAACTGTTTTCTAAAGCCTAACCACCCTTTTTTTTATACCAATTATTATTTTTAACTTTTAATGGCCCGTGATCATGTAATTGCAAAGGCTCAACCAATAACAAGAAAGTTGTACAATCTCATGTTATTTGAAAAATATGAAAAAGAATGATTCGTACGCATGATTTTCCGCACTAACTATATTCATTCATACCTTTAAAGATAAAACACAAATAAAATCGTGCAATATTCAACCAAAAACGAATAGAATTACACCACAAAACTTTCCGTTTTACGGCACAAAATTGAAACAAAGAATCGACTTTCTACTATTAAAGTTTAGTTGGTCAAAAAAAAAAAAAAAGAAATGGGAAGAACAACATTATTAAAACAATCAAAAACTAAATCCAACACTTAGACAAAGGTCTTCTAACTTTCATATCTACTCCAGAAATACTTGTTGACAATTCAACAGATTTTACACATAAACAGTATAAAGATAATCTGAGGCCAATTAACAAAATCTTTGCTAAGAATTTAATGTCCATAAAAATGTGTAGATAATACCAACACTAACCTTTCTCCAATTCAATGCGCAGGTCCAAGATCTCAGTTCCCCTCTGAATCTTCAACCTTACTTTATCCCCAACATTATACTCATCCAACAATCTGGACAATTCTGCTTTGTTTTTAACCTGATCACAAATAAGATGAGAAGAGAAATTGATTTCCTAGTCAACATTCGAGTAAGTTGAAACAGCAAAGAGCGAAAAAGTAAATATTTTACTGGCTGGCTTCACGGTTTCTACCATAACTGTTAATTGCGACATTTACGACCTCAAATTAACATATCCATTGCAATATCCACCTTCCATCCATCTTTTCTTTCTCATGAGAGAAAAGCCCCCTAAAGATTATAGATACAAAACGAGAAAGGATTGCGCACATATATATTTTGACAGAACATTTGACGAAAGGGACGAGAACTACAATAGCAAATACTAGTTTAAATGTTTAAGATTAAATGATTGAAAAAAGTGTTTGATCCATCAAATATGTGAAGGGTAACTACGCAAAATAATAAGTATGTGTAAAGAAGGAACTTGAGAAATTGGTGCTTACTAGAATCATGAATTTGCCAAAAACGACGAAAACAAAGAATATGAACGATTAAAAAAAATAAAGTTAAAGCATAATAGTTATGAAAATATTTTTGAACAAGAAAAACTCACAGGCTTATCATCAATGGCAACAATAATGTCTCCAAGAATTATGTTACCGGTGAAACCCCTTGTGGTTGACATTAACCCCGCCTTGGCTGCTAGACTATTTCCAGGAACCTGAGGCATGAATTGATGGATTGTAATGAATTAATGTGAGTAGAACTTCGAATTGTCAAGCAAAGGCAAAATACCTGAAGAACAAGAGCACCGTTTCGAACATTAAGTTGATTTGCTACAAAGTCGGAAGCAATCTCCACATTTATACCAGATCGAACAACCTAAAATGGATGAAAAAAACACTCAATGATTAAGGAAAAGACATTGAAAACAATAAATAGAACAAATAATTGGGATTAAAAGAAAATTTTTTACAATGTTGTTGATTGCACTTACTTTACCAAATTGAATCAACTGAGGAACAATCCTCACAACGGTAGCAGACGGAATGGCAAAACCAACGCCAGCAGATGTACCTGCCAGAACAGAGAAAGTACAGCATGTAGTCAATTACATAAACCTTACGCGCATTTCTTCATCATAAAATGAAATGTAACATGTCAAAAAACTTATACCCGTCTGAGTGAATATTGCAGTATTAACACCAATCAAATTCCCTCTCGAATCAATAAGAGGACCTCCACTGCGATTGTTACAAAAAAATGTAAGAAGGCTGAAAATGGTACAAAAGAGAGACTTCGACTGACGTCTCAACTACTGTTTTCTGCTATGTTTTTTTTTTTCTCAACAAAGAAAGGAATGAAATGAAAAAAGGGGAATGTTTTAAAGGTATTTGATGAATCTGAGACGAACCTATTGCCAGGATTGATGGCTGCATCGGTTTGAATTCCACCCCCAATGGTAACACCCGTCTTACTAAAAATGTCACGGTTCAATCCGCTAATAACTCCAACGGTTAAGGTGTGGTCGAAGCCAAATGGATTTCCAATCGCTAAGCATTGTTGCCCAACTTTAAGAGAATAGGATGTTCCCACCTTTATTGGCTTCAAAAGATCTTTAGGGGCTTCTACCTACAGAAATAAACACATTCATATGTCCTATTGCATTGAAAACCAATTTTCATGAAGTGCAGCTGAGAGTTGATCAATAATGATTTTAAAGACCATAAAATCTTATATCCAAGTATTAACTATAGAAAAATTTAATATATTTTCAGCTAAGATTTTAACATAAGAATTAATAAATAAATGCATAAACTAATAAATTTAACAACAATCAGGACTTTACTTAATTATGAGCAGGTTGCAAAAACTAATTGAACCCAGCTGACGCACTAAGTGAAAGTCATTATACCTTAAGAACAGCAAGATCCTTCGAACGATCTTCCCCGACTAATTTCCCCTCAAAATTCTTTTGTACCCTTTATTATGAAAAAACAGAAAATGAGGAACTCATTAATAACATGAAGGATAAGGCTAAAACTTCATTCTCACCCATCTGATGCTAGAATATTAACTCGGGCAACAACATCTCCAGCATTCGGATTTCTTGACAAAGCATTTCCAATGACTGTGAAGTAATAAGAGTAAAAGTTAACCAGTTATGAAGCATGTGAATTTTCTCGAGAAGATTAGTTACATCTCATGGAGATTCCTAGCCAGATACGTTCATCTATTCTTTAAAATTCTCCATTAATTAGCTCTTATACGAAGATCCTACCTATTATTTTAATTCGTTCAGTCTTACCATGATAATTAGTTACTATGTTCCCCAGTTCATCCCAGACAATTCCAGAACCATTTCCTTCAGGGATCTGCCAAAGCACAAAATTACCAAATTAATGAATCAAAGCGTAAATGCAGGAAGATTGTTCGACTTAAAACAAAATAGAATTTAAAATATGCTGTAAAAGGAAAAACATACTGGTTGAATTGATTAAAAAGTACCTCAATCACACCCGTGATATTTAGCTGGGGGCGCAATGTCACGTCAAAAATGTTGACGACAGAGTATGTATTTTTCTCAAAAAGTTGGACAATCCTTTCCTGAATATGGACTTTTCATCACTACTTCCAAGTATAAATAATAATTAACCACGCAAGAAATTACTCATTTAAAACTTAAGAAATGTACCTCGGTAGGGAAGAGAGTTGCAGATGGAAGGACAACAGGAGTAACTTCTTCAATGGTTACCGATGGATCTCCCAAAGCTTGAGCTGCATAACAAGCAAATAGAGTGATAAAGATCAAATTCTTTCGATGATTTTCCCAAAACAACCTAAAGTGTTGAAAACAAGCTAGCCTAAGCAAGAGTCCGTCAGCTTTTAGAGAAAGTTGAAACCAAAGACCAGACTTCATCAGACTTAAACTAGACAAGGGTAACATTAAAGTAAGCAAAACTCATTTGATTCCTCGGATTTCATATAAATTCACTTGACAAGGCAAACTACCATTAAATTAGCTATAATGATACAATGAGTTACAGAAAAGAGTACTCAACCAAAATTTCTTCTTGAAACTAAATTTGAAGTTTTAAACAATAAGAAAGTTAATTGAATGTTAAAGCAAAGCTAAAACAGAGCAGACCTGATAAGTACCTTGAAGAATGACACCATGAAGACAGAAATAAACTTCCAAACAGCAACCTCCGAGTCATAAAAGGAATATTGCTGCATATTACTGTAGTTAAATCCTTAATGTCGTCTCTTACAATCCTAAAAGATAAAACAACCAACATAAACTTCTTGGTCACTGAAAACCCAACATTGGGAATTGCAGAGTAAATTTACAAGCGTCAATCCACAAGTTTTCCTTGATAAGTTGACTAAAGAGTAGTAGCAACCCTAAGAGCTCAATAATTAAGAAAATCAAAGGTTTTACTCAAATTTTTATATTCCTAATGCCTAATGGTGGAATGGTTTCTGCGACTTTCTTTCATTCTTATCGAAAAATTTCTAGTGCATAGTCTGAGATTAGTCGAAATTCTGAAAAACTCTTTGAAAATGCAACTCGACCTTTTCGAGAAATCCAAGAAACAAGTACATTAAAAACATAAACAATGGCGCTTGAACAAATAAAATAGTAGCAGAAATCTATTCCCACCAAGCAGTAAGGAAGAGGGTAAAGAGGGAAACCTTTGAATGGAAATGGGTGGAGGGGTTAGCAGAGAAGGAGAGGAGACAGACGAAATGCCATCAAAGAAAAGCTCCCGCCGACCCAAGAATCGGGTGGGTGTAAAATGAGTGATTCTTTCTTGGGACTTTGGGGGCAAAGATTTGAAGGCTAGCACTTGCATTTCCAAGAGTTGGTCTAAGACACCCACATGATAGAACCCAACACTGCTCCAAAAAGTCAGAGAACTGAAGTATCTGTCAATGGTGGAAAAACAAATGAATAGTAGTTTAGCCAAATTTGAAGTTCATTTAAGGCAGGAGAATTCTGAACCACAGAGGTAGATAACGGAGCTGGGCAAGGGAGACGAAATCTAGTTTTCTAGCACAATGTGTTCCGTAAATATTATTATTTTGTTTATAAAATAGGTAAATTGCAAACTCTAGGTCGCGTTAATTTACATATTGAAGCCCAAACTACATTTTTTTTTTGTTTTTTTACCAATTCTCTCTCTCTCTCTTGTCAATGATTTAAATTTTAGTATTAATTTATCTATTAAATTCAACGCGTATATACTGCATATATCATTTAATCAAGTGTATTAACTCAAATTCTAACCGCGAATAAGAGTTTGAATTGCATTTTACTCTTATAAAATTTATATATAAATAATAGTAAAAATGCAATTTAGACGGTAACGTTTGAAGATATTTACAAATTAGACCTTGAATTTATTTACAAACGGAACATTTATTTTTTAACTGTTAGCAATTTAGACATTGCCGTCAATTTATCTCTTGAATCCAAACGTGTATACCATTAATCATGTGTTTTAACAGATTTATAACTTATCCCACGATTTCTAACTTGATTTCTTTATTGATCTCTTCACTGGCGATTAAGCGATAGATAGAGTTTGACATCGAGCTAGAAATTGTCGAATATGTTATAAATTATGTTAAAACAACTGATTAAATAAAAAAAATATAGTATATAGTTACTGAATTTAACAGAAAAATTGATGGTAATATCCAAATTTTTAACAATTCAAAGGTAGAGGTTCTCTTTGAGAAAAAAAAAAGTTTTAAAGAATAATCTTAAACATTAGACTCTAAATTGGACTTTACTTTATAATTTTTCATGAAACTCTATTAATGGATGACATTCAAAAATAATATTATAAAAATAAAATGTACAACTAAGATTCATTCTAAATTTATATTATAATCTTTCATTCAAGTGAATCTTCTATGTTTCATTCATTCATAGATAAGTGATATATGTTATCTAAGTGTCACTCATTTATCATTGTAAATAATTTATTACTTTAACTATTTATAATGTATCACAGTTATTTAATAATGATTGAATAACAAGTAAAGAGAGACAACATATAATTTTATTAGGTAAAATTAAAACATGTGATGCGAACCTTAGATCGAAAGGACCCAAGACCTGACAACAGCGTGAAATAATTCAAAAGAATGCCTTTTCGATTCAAGAATAAAAGTAAGAAACTAAGACCTCAATCGAAGAATTCGATGGAACCCTAGTTATCAAAATAGGAGGTTGACCCGAGCCACACATGTTGGCTGAACCGAAGCTATCAAAACATGAACTTGATCTAGACCAAACTCATTGGTAAGAACCAAAGCTATCAAGCGAGATTCTTCAAGCGTGACTTGAAGAAGATCGTTATTCTTTGCAAAAAACTAAAGAGAAATCCTCTCTAAAAAACTCAATCTTTAATTCAAACTTATTCTTCTATTAAATCAAAATAGTTTTGCCATTAAATAGGCTACATATTAAAATTAAATTAAATAATAATAAAAATAAAAATAAAGATAAAATAACTAATTAAATCGTGAGATAATGATCATTTGCATGATCAAATGTCATCTCATGTTTAAGCTACGTTTGAACATGATTTGAATTGATTTGAGTAAATTCGACCAGATAAGATCTCTCATACGTGATTTGCTTGAATTTACATGTGATTCGCATGTGACTTTTTAATTCTTACACTGCATGTACATGACACATGTGCTTTTAATTCTTACATGCGCATGTGCATGTCACCCTCCCATTAATTATAACGTGTGCATGTGCGCTACACTATTTCTTCAAAAGATCTTCCAATAATCTTGAGATTCTTGCTTTAGTCATCGGGCCGCTCGTATCTTCAATTGGATCCTTGTTCTTGGGTTTTAACTTGGTCTCAACTTGGATTACATCATAAACTAAGTCATGTGGATTTTTATCTCTTTCAAATCTACGTGAATCTTTATTTCTTTGTAGTTTGCGTAGATCTTTACCCTTCTTTCTCCAATCCATGGGGATTTGTGGAGCCTAACTCCGTGCCTTATGAGTTTTCTTTTACCAATTTCGTGGGGCCCACTTCCATGCTACAAAGCTCTTTATTTTCATAGTCTTTTGTTTATGTTGTGATGACTCTTTTTCTTGGGTTTCCACGACTAAACCATGTGAAGCTTTGTTCGTTGGACCTTCTTTATCTTCTAATAGATTATGGTCCTTGACTTTGAGATTTATCGCTCATCGGTTCAAATAATTCCCTCCCCCTTCGAAAAGATTCGTCCTCGAATCTCCTACATCATATAAAAACAAGTTAGTAAAATTAAAAGATGTGCTTACATTATCGTATTCACTCGGTAGGTAGATCTTGTAAGCGATGTCGTTGATACGCTCTAGAACTTGGAAATGTCTATCTCCTTGAGGTTGTAGCTTGTTGTTCCATTTGTTCGGAAACCTTTCTTTTTATAGACGTAGCCAAACCAAATCTCCGGGTTCAAAAATAAGTCTTACTATTGCATAAAATTTATTAGCAAATTCATCCTTTTTACTTTCATGCACAAGAACAAACATATTAGTAAACAAAGTTAATAAATTTAACGGTTTTAATGGATTAAAATCATCAATAATATCAAACAGTGAATAATATCTAATAGAAATAAAATCATTTAAAATGCTAAAATCATATTTGAAGTTCGCAAAATGTGTATCTAAATTTTTTTCGTAAACCAAGTTGTGTGTGTAAAGTAATCAATGAAAAAATTTTCAATAAAATATTTTGACATATTATTTATCAACCTTATGTATATAATAGGTGCAAGATATAAATCATATGGCCTTACCAACCACTTAAACCTATTTGATGTTTCCGATCAACTTGAAACTAACGTATTTGGTACGAGATTTTAATGCTTCTCAATCTCTCTCAATGGAGAAATTTCTCTTTGGTACTCTACAAAAATTTCATATTTATTTTTCTGCAAAAGAAAAGAAACAACACTTGGAAGAGAACTTGGTAAATCGTTAGTTGATAAATAAACATCTTTATATAAAAGCAAAATTATCTCACGCTTATCCTCACTTTTGTTCATCAACACGATTTGTTTCTCATTTGAATTTTGTTTCCTCTCTCCCTCGGTTTTTATCTCTTTTCTCTCGCTTTTTCTCTCTTTCTCCCTCGGTTTTTCATTTCTCTTTGTGTTCTTTTCAACTATTTTTCTTTCTCCACTTTCTTTTTCTATTTTGACCTCTTTTTCAACTAATTTCTTTTCACCACTTTCTTTTTCTTTTTCGGCCATAATCTTTTGGAATTCCTTTGCGATCATCTCTTGGTCTACAATTGCCTCCTATGGCTTTAATGGTGTAAGGATAATAGTTTTTCCACTGTAAACTAACGAATGCTCATTCTTGTAACCATTATATTTGACGTTTCGGTCAAATTGCCAAGGCCTCCTCAAAAGTATGTGTGTAGCTTGCATCGGCACTACATCACATAAAACTTTATCTTGGTACCTTCTAATTGATAAATGAACTTCCACCTGTTTAGTCAGCTTGATTTCTCCACAATCGCTTAACCATTGCAACTTGTATGGTTTTGGATGTTGCTCGGTTTTCAAGTTCAACTTTTGGACTAGTAATGTGCTTGCTACATTGGTGCAACTGCAACTATCGATGATCAAACTACAAATTTTGTTGTGCATGTGGCATCTTGTATGAAATATATATTCACGTTGTACTTTGTCTCCATCTTCCTTAGTTTGCACATTCAATACTCGCCTTGTGACTAAAATATCTCCTTTTACTGGTTCCTCTACCTCAACATCACTACAATCCTCAAGTGGTGGCATCTCACCATCACTCGAACTCACACTCTCCACATTGCCATTGTCCCTCAAAATCATTGCTATTTTATTTGGACAATTTGAAGCTATGTGTCCAAACCTTTGACACCGAAAGCACTTAATCTCTCGAGTTCTAATTGGATTTGAAGTCTCGGCCTTAGTTTTTTGTGGTAACACTTGATTGTTGGCCACAGTTTTTCCCTTAGAATCCTCTCTCGGTTTTGACTTCTCATTTTTCCAATTTGTTTGCCAAGTTGCGGTTGATGTTGTACCAACCCTAGTACTTCTCTTAGCCTTTAATTGCCGCTCAATTTTGATTGATTTGTGTAGTAACTCCTCCAATTCGATGTAGTGTTGTAGATTCACAACATCCGCAATTTCTCGATTTAATCCTCGAATAAGCCGAGCCATGGTTGCTTCTTTATCTTCTTCCACATTGTTAGAGAGGAGAAGAAGGAGACAGAGAGCATTCTGTAATTTCTATATATTGCAATTGTAATAGTACACGCGTAGGTTTATAACTAGAATCTACAGAAGAAAACGACAAAATGAAATAACAGAAAAGATTTTGTATATTCGAATCATAACAGATTTAATGAACTGGGTTTTGCTTTACTGGTTCAACATCTCCCCGCAAACGCATGGGTCGAGGAAGAACCGTGAGTTTGAGACAAAGTTCCTGAAAACGGCGACTGTCAATGGCTTTGTCAAGGAATCTACAAGTTGTTCAGTAGATGAAGCAAAAGTGAGTCGGAGAGAACCATTGGCCACTTTTTCACGCACAAAGTGATGATCGATTTCAACATGTTTTGATCGGTTGTGAAGAACAGGGTTTGATGCCAAATTTAGTGTACTATTATTGTCACAGTACACCAGAGGAGTAGAATTCATAGAGATGCGCAGCTCTTTGAGTAAGGAAGAAATCCATAAAATTTCTACAGCTCGATTAGCCAGTGCTCTATACTCCGCTTCAGTACTGGAACGTGACACTGCTCGTTGTTTTGATGAAGACTAGGAGATCAAGTTTGTAGGATCGAGATTGTCTAAGAGGGGGGTGAATTAGACCCTTTTTAAAATTTTACTTAAAACTATTAGCAATGTTAATCAACAGCAGATATAAAAGAGAGAGTAAGAGAAAAATGACACCAGTAATTTTTACGTGGTTCGGCTCAACCCAGCCTACATCCACGCTTCAAGGTTCACCCCTTGAAGATCCTTAACCTTCTCCTCGAGAATAAACAGATCGGAATTCCGGGCTCCGATCAGCTGCCTTTACAAATCTGGATTGAACTTGGCGGGCGTCAATCCACTGCCTTATACAGAATGTTGAGTTCGTAAATGGTAAGCTCAGACTACACTCTCACAATGATTGAATCTCAAGTTAAATCGAGAGGTGTAGGAATAATACAGAGTATGATAAAATTTCGCAAGTTAGGGCTCAGGAATTCAAATTGCAAAAGTTGGGTCTCCGTGCTCTAACCTTGACTTAAATACTCTGTGTTCATCGGCACTTGCTTTCAATGCTCCTTATCCAATAATGGAAGCTTTGTTACCGTTGGAGCAGCTTTCGTACACTTTCAGGTAGCCGTTGCCGTTTGTGGGTGCAAATCGTCGTCGCCTTTAATGTTCTGTAGTTAAGGCTTGAAAACGACGTCACTGTAGCTTCGCGGCATATTTGAATTCTGGCGGAGGACTCAGCTTATTTTAGTGAGCTGGCATCGGATGATAATGTCTCTAAAATGTTGAATCGCTATCGGTGGATGCAGCTATGAAAACTTGGACCGCAATCGGAAGAAGTAGTTATGAAGTCTTCTTCCTTTGTCGTTTAGTGACCGGATGACTTCGTCTTTCGAGCGGAGGATGTAGACCTTGAACGGATGCTCTATGAGAATTTCTTCTTTTGTCTTCTAGCGATCGGAGGACGTAGTCATTAAGAGCTTCGCCTTTTGTCGTTTTCCTATCGGTAGACTTCATCTTTAAACGACTTCGCCTTTTGTCGTTTTCCCATCGGTAGACTTTATCTTTAAACGACTTCGCCTTTTGTCGTTTTCCCATCGGTAGATGCAGCGTTAAACGCCATCGGATGAAGCTGCGTTAATAGCCATCGGATGAAGCAGTCCTTAAACCCATCGGATGACTTAGTCTTCGAAGTCATCCGCCTTTGTCGTCTAGCGAGCGGTGGGCTTCGACTTTGAACGACTTCGAGTTTTGTCGTTTTCCCATCGGATGAAGTAGAACATTGTTTATCATTTTACATTTAACAGCCCTGATTTCTTGTTAAGAATCTATACACTTAACAGATGCATTAGATAACTAAATTACCCTTTTTCAAGGATATTTTCAACAGATAAATCTCATATGCATAAATCATTAGTTTCAAGCGAAGTAAACATAATCAAATTACTTTAACATATAAACACATCATCAAAAACAAATTTAGACTTAAACACCATTTAAGTCAAAATCTCCCCCTTTTTGATGATGACAATTTATGAATGTAAATTTGATTTAAGCATTACTCTCCCCCATAAACCTAGCTCCCCCATAACAAGAGCATAAATTTCAAAATTAAACACAGAGCTAAACGCAGAGCATATCGAGATAATAACACATTAATTCCAATGCATACTATATTCCAGATGAAAGAATTAATCACAGACATGCATATTTTCTCCCCCATTGTCATTAACAAAAAGAGACACAAAGAAGAATACAAAATGTGAAACATCAAGTAACAAGAAAATAAAAGTTCAACTAGCAACATAAAATAGATGAACATCAGAATTAAGCTAGGTCCCTAATATGCTTCCACACTTCTTGAAGAACAGAAGAAAGCACGACTAAGTCTGGAGTAGGATGACCAGCAATAGGAGCAGGAGCAGGAAGAGCAGGGACATGAACATAAGGCTGAAAAACAGCTTGAATGAGGGCTAGAAGCTCTACCAAGTCCATACTATGTGTAGACACTGGTGGAGAAACCGCCTGGGAAGAGCCTTGATATACCACCATGGCCATACATGGGGAGGAGGTGGAGGAGGACTCAGGGGCAGGAGAAGCAACAGGATTTTTGAACTGCAGTTCAGCTTCAGAAAGATCCAAAGACCTGTGGATCACATCTGTCTCTGCAGACCTGAAGACAGGAGGGAAAAAGTCTGCAGAGCACGGCTCAGAGGAAAACTGAGGTGGTTGAGACTGTGCAGGTTGAAGAGCTTCAATTTGAGACTGAAGAGACTGGAGGGTCCGAGTAAAAAGTGTATGGTTTAGAGTCATGGTTTGACCCAGTTTAGCTAAACACACATCAACATCCAGTTTGAGCTGTTTGATCTTCTCATCCATCTTGGTGCTCAAGTCCAATGCATGCTGGGCTAGCTTAGTATCTATAGAAGTCTCAATCTGACTTTGAAGTGAGCTAAAGGCTGTCCCAATACTGTCAATGCTGGACTGCAATGTATTGAACTGTTCTTCACTCATAGAGAAGCGTCTCTGATAAGTTTTGGGAGTGGAAGGAGTGGTTGGGAGAATTGTGGCAGATGTTTGGACTGGAGGAGGCAGGGAAGGAATCAAAATGGATGGTGAAGGAGAGGATTGGACAACAGGAGATAGAGGGGCAGGAGTAGGCAGAGTGGACAGCAGCAAGGAAGGTGAAGAGGCTGAAATGGTGTCAACAATGGGTGTTGGAGAGGGAGGAGGAAGAGTTCTTGGCACTGGAGGAGGAAGAATTCTTGGCACTGGAGGAGGAAGGTGGAGGCGAGAGACTGGAGACTGAGGAGGGGAATCAAAAAGAGCAGGGATCTCTGAATCACCAACGCCCTCTTGAGTTGATGACTCATCAGTCAGTTCAAGCTTTCTTTTCCCCTTTTTGGCAACAGCAACCTGAGCGGACCTTTGTTTAGACGGATCCAAATAAAATTCTCCTTTCCTATTTTTCTTAATGCCCAGTCTGTTCAGGGTAGATTTGGAGTAGTAGTTGCCAGGTTTAAGACAGGTGATTTCAGCATCCTCAGGAAAGTTGACATCGTGCTGCTGAAAAACCTTCATGAGAAGCAGATTGTAGGGAAGAGAAGGAGCTCTGGAAGTGATAGCTTGAATCATCCTTCTCAAGACTATGTATCCCATATCGAAAGGGGTCTTTTGGTAGATACCAAGAAGGATAAAGATCTCTATACAGCTAACCTCATCATAATGGCCACCTTTTGGACAAATGTTATATCTGATCATTTGATGGAAAAGTTTAGCCCTTATATTCAAATGTCGGCTCTTTAAAACAGAAGGAGTGTTGTTCGGGTCAAGAGCTATGGATTGTAACAGAAGACGACCTTCTTCTGTATTAAAGGAGGGTGACTCTTGCCCTGTGGTATAGTATTTTGGGCATCTATCTAAATGTGGGCTTTCCAGAAGCTCATTTATTGAGGAGGAGGTAATAGTTATGTGCTTTCATACACATAACTCTTGATCATAGAGAAATCTGGAGAAAAGCTCATATTGATATAGAACATCCTAACCGCATCTGAGTAATAGAAAGTTTCAACATCGAATAAGCCAAGCAACCCAATGTCCTTCAAGGGGTCAACTAAATTTAGACTAACTATCTCATTAGCCGTAATGCCTCGACTAGGAATCAATTTCCTTAATTTAAACCCTTCATGGTACCTGATTTCAGCAGCCTCAGTAAGGAAGTAATAAGATGGCCAGCTTTGTGAACGAGGAAGTTCTCGGGACTGACGGGCGGTGGTCTTGGCCTTCTTTGCAGCGGGTTCCTTACGAGCTCTAGAAGATGATTCCATGGAGACGATTGACGAAACTGACAGAGCGACAAACGTGAAGGAGAGGAGGGTTTTGGAAAGGGAAAAACTCGATTGTCAGAGTAGAAGCAAGTGAAAGAGCGCGAAAGATGAATCAACTTTGTAAAAAAGAATTTAAATAAGTTAGGGCATCGCCCAATTAGAAAGAGACAAACGTGGAAGTCAGATAGAACCCGATAGAGCACACGTGTCATCAGATATAACAAAGAACCAATCATACCACGATATTCTTGATATCCACACTTATACAATTTTCATCCTTGTCCAATTTAGTAGTGGTACTCATGGGAGTTCTAGAGGATTTGACAGATTCTAAACCAAATTTTTTAAGGAGTTCCTTAATGTACTTTTCTTGACAGAAGAAAATTCCATCAGGAGATTGATTAATCTGGAATCCTATGAAAAATTTTAACTCCCCCATCATACTCATTTCAAATTCACTTTGCATGAGGGAGGAAAACTCATTACACATGTTGACATTAGTAGATCCAAAAATAATGTCATCAACATAAATTTGAACTAGTAGAATGTCATTATCCTTTTGCATGGTAAGCAGAGTTGAGTCGGTGTTATCCTTTTTTAAATTCCTTTCCTCAAGGAAGTTCCTCAACCTATCATACCAAGCTCTAGGAGCCTGCTTAAGTCCATAAAGAGCCTTCTTAAGCCTATACACATAATCAGGTTTTGCAAAATTTCAAATCCTAATGGCTGCTCTACATAAAATTCTTCCTGAATATAACCATTTAAGAAAGCACTCTTCACATCCATTTGGAAGAGTGTGAAGTTTTTGTAGCAAGCATAAGCTAGAAGCATCCTAATTGACTCTAATCTAGCAACAGGTGCAAAGGTTTCCTCAAAATCTATTCCTTCTTCTTGATTGTAACCTTTAGCAACCAGTCTAGCCTTATTTCTAACCACAATCCCATTTTCATCTAATTTGTTTTTGTAAACCCATTTAGTTCCAATAATGGGATGATTCTTAGGCCTTGGAAATCATACGTTGCTCCTTCTGAACTTGATCCTTTCGAATTGCCAGTTCTAGAGGATTTGACAGATTCTAAACCAAATTTTTTAAGGAGTTCCTTAATGTACTTTTCTTGACAGAAGAAAATTCCATCAGGAGATTGATTAATCTGGAATCCTATGAAAAATTTTAACTCCCCCATCATACTCATTTCAAATTCACTTTGCATGAGGGAGGAAAACTCATTGTCAGAGTATAGCAAGTGAAAGAGCGCGAAAGATGAATCAACTTTGTAAAAAAGAATTTAAATAAGTTAGGGCATCGCCCAATTAGAAAGAGACAAACGTGGAAGTCAGATAGAACCCGATAGAGCACACGTGTCATCAGATATAACAAAGAACCAATCATACCACGATATTCTTGATATCCACACTTATACAATTTTCATCCTTGTCCAATTTAGTAGTGGTACTCATGGGAGTTCTAGAGGATTTGACAGATTCTAAACCAAATTTTTTAAGGAGTTCCTTAATGTACTTTTCTTGACAGAAGAAAATTCCATCAGGAGATTGATTAATCTGGAATCCTATGAAAAATTTTAACTCCCCCATCATACTCATTTCAAATTCACTTTGCATGAGGGAGGAAAACTCATTACACATGTTGACATTAGTAGATCCAAAAATAATGTCATCAACATAAATTTGAACTAGTAGAATGTCATTATCCTTTTGCATGGTAAGCAGAGTTGAGTCGGTGTTATCCTTTTTTAAATTCCTTTCCTCAAGGAAGTTCCTCAACCTATCATACCAAGCTCTAGGAGCCTGCTTAAGTCCATAAAGAGCCTTCTTAAGCCTATACACATAATCAGGTTTTGCAAAATTTCAAATCCTAATGGCTGCTCTACATAAAATTCTTCCTGAATATAACCATTTAAGAAAGCACTCTTCACATCCATTTGGAAGAGTGTGAAGTTTTTGTAGCAAGCATAAGCTAGAAGCATCCTAATTGACTCTAATCTAGCAACAGGTGCAAAGGTTTCCTCAAAATCTATTCCTTCTTCTTGATTGTAACCTTTAGCAACCAGTCTAGCCTTATTTCTAACCACAATCCCATTTTCATCTAATTTGTTTTTGTAAACCCATTTAGTTCCAATAATGGGATGATTCTTAGGCCTTGGAACAAGTTCCCATACCTTGCTCCTTTCGAATTGATTTAACTCATCTTGCATGGCCAGAATCCAATTTTCATCACATTCGGCTTCCTTAAATTTCTTAGGCTCTACTTGTGAAATGAATGCCACATTGGCACAGAAATTCCTAAGAGATGCTCTAGTCTTAACTTCTAAAGAAGGATCACCTAAAACTTCATCTATTGGATGGTTTCTGACATATTTCCAATCTCTAGGAAGAGCAGGATTTTCATCCTTGACAGGAATAATATCTAGAGAAGTTGAGGAAGGTTCTAGAGATTTTTCTACTTGAGGGGGATCACTAGGCTTTTCTAAAGAAAGGGAATCTAGTTGATTATCCAAAGAATCATCCTCATCCACATTGATTGTGGGTTGAGTGGACTCATCAAAGTTGACATGAATTGATTTTTCTACAACTAGAGTTCTTCTATTGAATACTCTATATGCCTTACTTGTAAGAGAATAACCAAGAAAAATTCCAAGATCAGATTTGGAATCGAATTTTCCTAAGTTATCCTTAGTGTTGAGAATGAAGCATTTACTACCAAAGACTCTAAAGTATTTAACAGAAGGAGTTTTTCCACTCCAGAGCTCATAAGGAGTTTTCTTAAGAATAGGTCTTATGGAGACTCGATTAAGCACATAACAGGCTGTTGCAACAGCTTCAGCCCAGAAATACTTAGGAAGTGAATTTTCATTAAGCATAGTCCTAGCAAGTTCTTGGAGAGATCTATTTTTCCTCTCAACAACACCATTTTGCTGAGGGGTCCTAGGAGAAGAGAAATTGTGCTCAATTCCATTCTTGAGACACAAGAGTTCAAATCTCTCATTTTCAAATTCTCCACCATGATCACTACGAATAGCAACAATGGAGAGATCCTTTTCATTTTGAACTCTTTTCTTAAAGCTAGAAAAGGTATCAAAAGTCTCATCCTTAGACTTCAGAAAGAATACCCAGGTGAATCTGGAGAAGTCGTCAACAATGACATAAGCATAGAATTTTCCACCTAGACTAGCTATATTGGAAGGACCGAAGAGGTCCATGTGGAGAAGTTGGAGAGGCTTGGAAGTTGAAATTGCATTCTTCGATGCAAAGGAACTTTTGATCTGCTTACCCATTTGACAGGCATCACAGACCTTATCCTTCACAAAGGATATCTTAGGGATTCCTCTAACTAAATTCTCCTTAGTAATCTTAGTTAAGGTATCCATTCCTACGTGACCTAATCTTCTATGCCAAATCCAGCAGTCATTAGAAGAATTCACAGCAAAGCATTTTTCATTATCACAAACAAAATTATCAAAGTCAATAACATAGATATTCTCTTTTCTGAAGCCAGTAAAGAGAACTTTGCTATTAGATATATCCTTAATAATACAGGAATTTTTCTTGAAGACTACTTTGTAACCCTTATCACATAATTGACTGATGCTCAGCAGGTTATATTTCAGACCTTCGACTAACAGAACATTTTCTATAATAATATTATCAGGATTACCTATATTGCCGATGCCAACAATTTTACCCTTCTGGTTTCCACCAAAAGTGACATTACCTTTCTTTTTGTTGACAACAGCAAACATGGATGCATCTCCAGTCATGTGCCTAGAACAGCCACTGTCCAGGTACCACTGATTCCTTATTGGAGACACATCATCCTGCAAAACAGAGATCAAGTAGTCTTCTTAGGTACCCAAATCTTTTGGGTCCTAGTGTTAGTTTTGGTTCCTTTGGGAATCCATTGCAACTTACTGCCAGTTTTCATATTATTTATTTTTAAAGGACATACAAATGATTTATGTCTTACTTCATTGCATGCATGACAGACAGTGGATTTAACAAAAAGCTTTTTATATGTTTTCTTTTTACTAATCCCGTCATACCCTAGGCCAGTTTTATCAAACTGCACTCTCTGGCTGCTCAATAACATGTTCAGATTTTTACTACCTTCAGTGAAATTCAAAACAAGTCTATTTAACGTCTCATTTTTCTTCTTAAGTACAGAGACTTCCTTTTCATGCTGATTACACTCATTGGCATGCTTTTCTGACATACTGACATTTTCCTTTTTCAACAGATTGTATTTAGTTTTTAGCATGCCAAATTGTTTAACTAAATTATTAAATGCATCAATTAATTCTCCATAATCATTATCGCTTTCACTATCACTTAAAGTAGTGGCAGAAGAAGGACTTACCTTATCCTCATGTGCCATGAAGCACAGGTTGGCTACTTCTTCATCTTCTGAAGAGGAGGTGTCACCTTCACTGTCATCCCAAGTGGCCTTCATAGCCTTCTTCTTGAATTTCTTGGGATACTTCTTTGCTTGTGGACAATCTGCCTTCATATGGCCAGGCTTTCCACACCCAAAACATGTGATCTCCTTGTCTTTTTGAGACTTCTCACCCTTTGGAAATCTCCTTCCTTGCATTCTTTTTCTTCGGAGGAATTTGCTGAACCTCCTAGTAATGAGGGCGATATCCTCATCATCATCTTCTTCTTCTTCCTCAGACACATCTTGTTTACTGGAACAAGCTTTCATAGCAATGTCTTTTCTTTTTGTAGCTTCTTTCTCCTTGAGGTCTTCCTTCTCATTTGACCTCATTGTGATCTCATGTATCATGAGAGATCCAATGAGTTCCTCAAGTTTTAGAATCTTGAGATCCTTTGCTTCCTGTATGGCAGTCACCTTTGGCTGCCAACTTCTTGGAAGACATCTAAGAATCTTCCTGACCTGTTCTTCACAAGAATATGATTTACCAAGAGCTTTTAAGCCATTGGTGATGTTAGTAAACCTTGTAAACATAGATGATACAGATTCATCTTTCGGCATAGAAAATAACTCATACTCATGTACAAGCATATTCAATTTACTCTCTTTTACCTGATTTGTTCCCTCGTGAGTAACCTCTAATAAGTGCCAAATTTCTTGAGCACTTTCACACCCTTGTACCCTATTAAATTCATCTCTATTTAAGGCACAATACAGAGTGTTTATCGCCTTGGCATTAAGGATTAGATTTCTCTTATCTGACTCAGTTAGATCAGTGGAAATCTTAGGAACACTTTGGCCATCTACAGTTTTCATGGCTTTAAATGGACCATATTCTATAATGTTCCATAGCTCATAGTCCATGGCTTGAATGAATATTTTCATTCTTGCCTTCCAGTAAACATAATCACTCCTATCAAAGAAGGGAGGCCTATTTGTAGCTTGACCTTCTACGTGTGTGGAGTTAGTGTTGAATGCCATTGCCATTGTAAATATGTCACACAATGAATAAAAGACTGCTTAGACAATGATAACCTTGCTCTGATACCAATTGTAGGATCGAGATTGTCTAAGAGGGGAGTGAATTAGACCCTTTTTAAAATTTTACTTAAAACTATTAGCAATGTTAATCAACAGCAGATATAAAAGAGAGAGTAAGAGGAAAAATGACACCAGTAATTTTTACGTGGTTCGGCTCAACCCAGCCTACATCCACGCTTCAAGGTTCACCCCTTGAAGATCCTTAACCTTCTCCTCGAGAATAAACAGATCGGAATTCCAGGCTCCGATCAACTGCCTTTACAAATCTGGATTGAACTTGGCGGGCGTCAATCCACTGCGTTATACAGAATGTTGAGTTCGTAAATGGTAAGCTCAGACTACACTCTCACAATGATTGAATCTCAAGTTAAATCGAGAGGTGTAGGAATAATACAGAGTATGATAAAATTTCGCAAGTTAGGGCTTAGGAATTCAAATTGCAAAAGTTGGGTCTCCGTGTTCTAACCTTGACTTAAATACTCTGTGTGTTCATCGGCACTTGCCTTCAATGCTCCTTATCCAATAATGGAAGCTTTGTTACCGTTGGAGCAGCTTTCGTACACTTTCAGGTAGCCGATGTCGTTTGTGGGTGCAAATCGTCGTCGCTTTTAATGTTCTATAGTTAAGGCTTGAAAACGACGTCACTGTAGCTTCGCGGCATATTTGAATTCTGGCTGAGGACTCAGCTTATTTTAGTGAGCTGGCATCGGATGATAATGTCTCTAAAATGTTGAATCGCTATCGGTGGATGCAGCTATGAAAACTTGGACCGCAATCGGAAGAAGTAGTTATGAAGTCTTCTTCCTTTGTCGTTTAGTGACCGGATGACTTCGTCTTTCGAGCGGAGGATGTAGACCTTGAACAGATGCTGTATGAGAATTTCTTCTTTAGTCTTCTAGCGATCGGAGGACGTAGTCATTAAGAGCTTCGCCTTTTGTCGTTTTCCTATCGGTAGACTTCATCTTTAAACGACTTCGCCTTTTGTCGTTTTCCCATCGGTAGACTTCATCTTTAAACGACTTCGCCTTTTGTCGTTTTCCCATCGGTAGATGCAGCGTTAAACGCCATCGGATGAAGCTGCGTTAATAGCCATCGGATGAAGCAGTCCTTAAACCGCTCGGATGACTTAGTCTTCTAAGTCATCCGCCTTTGTCGTCTAGCGAGCGGTGGACTTCGACTTTGAACGACTTCGAGTTTTGTCGTTTTCCCATCGAATGAAGTAGAACATTGTTTATCATTTTACATTTAACAGCCCTGATTTCTTGTTAAGAATCTATACACTTAACAGATGCATTAGATAACTAAAGTACACTTTTTCAAGGATATTTTCAACAGATAAATCTCATATGCATAAATCATTAGTTTCAAGCGAAGTAAACATAATCAAATTACTTTAACATATAAACACATCATTAAAAACAAATTTAGACTTAAATACCATTTAAGTCAACAAAGTTATGCCCAAGAAATATGCAGCGAGCTCTTGTGCTTTGCCGATCATCTGGGCAAGATGCCCAGTCAGCATCAGTGTAGCAATATAAAGTTCGATATGCACTTTGTTCAAGAAACACGTTTTACTGCTTGCACGTGAAGAACGATGGGAACGTGCATAAATTGGCATAGTCTATTAACTGCAAATGAGAGATCCAGTCTTGTTAGTGTGCAATACTGAAGAGCACCGAGTATACTATGATACTCAGTGGCATTAGCTAAAGGTTCACCATTAAAAATTGATAAGGGCGGCAGAGCAAAAGGAGTGTTTTGAGGCTTAGAATCCAACATACCACTTTTTGTTAATAAGTCACGAATATATTTCGTTTGACTTAGATGGAGACCCGTTGAGTGATGCTGAACCTCAACTCCTAAGAAGAAGTGGAGTTGGCTGAGATCTTTGATGGCAAACAGCTTAGACAGATGAGCAATCAACTTGGTGATGAGCGAAGAGGATGAACCTGTCACAATAATATCATCAACGTATACTAACACCACAAGAATGTCAGAATTCGTATGAAAGATAAACATAGAAGTGTCGGCCTTGGAACAAATGAATACCCAATTAAGAAGGGCCATATTGAGCTTAAGAAACCAAGCCCGGGGAGATTGTTTTAGGCCATAGAGTGATCGTTGTAGCTTGCACACATAATCAGTCTTGGCTAGATCAGTGAATCCCTAAGGTTGTGCCATGTAAATGTCCTCTTCAATATCTCCATGAAGGAAGACATTCTGAACATCGAGTTGTTTAATTACCCATTGCTGAGAAACGACAATGCTCAGAATAAGCCGGATGGTTGTGGGTTTAATGACAGGACTGAATGTTTCATGAAAATCAAGGCCGTGAGTCTGCTAAAAACCTTTGGCAACCAAGCGTGCTTTGAACCGATCGATCGATCTGTCGGGACGGAGTTTGATTCGGTGCACCCATTTTGACCCAATAACTCTGGCGTTGATAGGTTTTGGAACAAGAGTCCAAGTACCTTGATTTTGAAGGGCATCAAATTCTATTTGCATGGCTATGCGCCATTCGTTGTGTTTAACAACTTTGCTGAAGGATGAAGGTTCACACAGTAGATTACCGGCAATAATGAAGAAAACTCTCAGTTTAAAAATACCAGATTTAGCCCTTGTGACCATAGGATGATCATTCACAGTTGATGGTGCTAATGGAGTCTCTGGTTGGTCATGCGAAGAAGAAGATGAAGAAGAAGAGGATGAAAGGGAGGGAGAAGATGCTGTTGGAATAGGGGAACGTGGAAGATAATGGTTGGACACAGAGACTTGAGGTGGGATGGTAGGTGAAAATGGCAGTGATGTAATGATGGGTGCAGGAGGATTAGAGGTAACCGAAGGAGTGATGTGAGAGAAAGGGAATAAGTGTTCATTAAAAACAACATGTCGGGAGACATATAGGCGATGATTTTGAAGGTGAAGGCACAAGCAACCTTTATGATGGCTACTGTATCCTAAGAAGATGCAAGGACTTGAGCGAAAATCGAGCTTATGAGAATTAAAGGGTCGTAAGCAAGGAAAACATTGGCACCCAAAAACATGGAAATGTGAATAGGATGGAACTTTGTTATACAGAATTTGAAAAGGAGACATATTGGATAAAATTGTGGAAGGTAGGCGATTTACGAGGTAAACGGCCGTTCCAAACGCAAAGGGCCAGTAATGCAAAGGCATGGAAGCGTGAGCTAGAAGAGCTAGACTGCTTTTGACGACGTGTCTATTTTTGCGTTCGACTCGTCCATTTTGTTGTGGGGTGTAAGGACAGGAAAGTTCATGCAAAATTCCTTGGGTTGTGAAGAATTTAGAAAAAGATCGGAATTCTCCACCCCAATCAGATCTAACCCGTTTAATGTTTGAATTAAACTGAGTTTGTATCATTTTGTGAAAAACGATGAATGCTTTATAAGCTTCATCTTTAGAGTGAAGTAAATAAATACAAGTAAATCTGGAAAAATCATCGATAAACAGAATAAAGTATTTGACGCCGGTGACCTAGGAAACAGGGGAAGGTCCCCATAAATTAGTGTGTATTAAATCAAATTTTGCAGTGGTCTGAGAAACAGAGACTGGAAATGATAATCTGTGAGACTTTGCTAATTGACAGGAATAACAAACATCCATAAAATTCGAAGAAGTAGAGGAGATATTACAACTAGATAAAACAGACTTAACAATTCTTGAAGAAGGATGTCCCAAACGAGAATGCCATAGAGTTGACGGTTTGCTGGAAACAGTATAGAGTAGAGGAGCAGAAGGCAAGGTTGGAGAAGGACAAGCACGATAGAGGCCATTGTCAAGGATTCCCCGGAGGAGGATTTTGCGGGTTACCTGATCCTTGACAAGAAAAAAGGAAAGGTGAAATTCAACGAATGCTTTATTGTCAAGACACAACTGTGAAACGCTGAGTAAATTTTTTTGCAGAGATGGAGAATGATAAATAGTGCATAAAGATAAAAAAGAATAATGGGTAGGGAGAAATGCATGACCAACATTAGAAATCAGAGAGACCTTACCATTACCAACTGTTATGTGATCATCACCAGAGTAAGGATGAGCCAATTCCGCATATTTAGATCCGGAGTAAAGTGATGAGAAGCTCCTGAGTCCATATACCATGAATTATCCAGCGCAGGAGCAGGTGAGATGGATTGAGTAGGTGGGGAAGGAAGCAAAGCAGAAAAATTCCGAGGTGGGTTGAAAACAGGTTGGTATTGAAGATTTGCTCTGTGATAGCAAATATTAGCACTGTGGCCTGTTTGAAAACAGATTTGACATTTTGGCCGGAACTGTGGTCTATGTAAAGGTGGACGAGAAGAAGGGGTTGGTAGGAGAGGAGCATTTGGGAAAGGGAGTCGAGAACCGCGAGGTCTATTAGGTGGGAAAGAAGAATGAGGACCAGGTGGAGAAGAAAAATTTGGTCGAGCTTTATTGCTGGAGACATTTGTGTAGTTGGTTTGAAGGGGGCTCAATGAAGTGACAATATTTTGTAGATCTAGGTGAGCCTCGTAGCTTAGCAATAAACTGTTAAGCTCTTCCATTGACGTCTGAACTGGGCGAGTGGAAATAGAGGTAACAAACGAATTATACTCCATTCCTAAGCCGTTGAGGAAGTACATGAGTTGATCCTTATGGCTAACTGGCTCCCCAATTGAAGCTAGGGTGTTGCAAAGGCTGTGAAACTTTTGGACATAAGCCATGGCGCTTAAACCATCTTTACGAAATGCTTGCAGATTTGTGCGAAGTTTCGAGATTCGAGCAAAAGAAGATGCATAATAGAGCTGTTCAAGAGCTTCCCAAAATTCAAAAGCAGAGGAGTAGCTGACTAATTGACCCAACATTTGTTCTTGAACAGAAGCGTAGATCCAGGACATGACAAGGCGATTATACCTTTGCCATGAGGTAAAATCAGGGTTGATGATTTCGGGATGAGTTTCATTGATTTTTGGAGGACAGGGTCGGGTGCCATTGAGAATCTCTTCAAGGCCGTTGGTGATTACTACATTGAGTAGTTGATTTTTCCAGATGAGAAAATTGGAATCGTCAAGCTTAACAGCTAAGAGTTGATTTACAGAAGGTAGATGGGGAAGAGGGGGTAAAGGGAAGGAAGACGATGATGCTAAGTCTGCTGTAGTACTGTGAGAGGAAGCCATCTTGGGAAAAAAAAAATTTAGGGAGCTGTTTTTCGCTTTGATACCATGTTAGAGAGGAGAAGAAGAAGACATAGAGCATTATGTAATTTTTGTATATTGCAATTGTAATAGTACACACGTAGGTTTATAACCAGAATCTACAGAAGAAAACGACAAAATGAAATAACAGAAAAGATTTTGTATATTTGAATCATAACAGATTTAATGAACCGGGTTTTGCTTTACTGGTTCAACACACATTAGCCCTTATCATGGCTATCTCAATCTATTTGTGATATTCCTCCACACTTTGAAAACTTTGTGTCAAATTTTGGAGCTTTCGACACACGTCTCTATAGAAGTATGATCGAACATACATTTTTTTCATGTTGGCCTTTAAGTCTTCCCATGTGCGGATTTGTGCTTCACCATTCCTCCTCCGGTTCTTAACTAATTGATCCCACCAAATACTAGCATAGTCCGTGAACTTCATGGTGATCAACTTAAGCTTCTTATCCTCCGAATAATTTTGAAACTCAAAAACCAAGTCTACTTTTCGTTTCCATCCAAATATCCCTCGGGGTCGTTCTACCCTTGGAAAGCTGGAATATTTACCTTGACATTTTGTAAATCGTTGTCTTCTCGGTTTGTCCCCTCATTTCTTTCTTTTGGGTAATAACCACTATACTCTTCGAATTCTCCATCAAAATATTTCCTTTGCCGGTATGACTAAGGGATGAAGATTCCAATCGGTCCATCCTCGTATTTAAAGCCTTGAATTTTCTTGCATGGCTTTCATGAACAACTTTAAGTCCACGTCGTTTTGTTCTCCACTCATGATTTTTTTTTCGACCATAATAAGAAAATAAAAGAAAATTGTTAGAAATAAAAGAAAAACAATCAAGTAATGGACCTTACCTCTCCTTCATGTGTTTACACTCTATGGATGTCACTCCACTCATGTTTCACTCGAAATATGACTTTTATAAGATAATCTCTCACTTTTGTCCTTTACCTCTCGATCTCTCTTTTAATTCTTTACGTAAGAACTTGATCAGTGGTAAAAATTCAACAAGCCAAAGTATAAAAAATCAAATTTTAAAGCTTAAAAGTTCAAACCTGTAAGGATGGCTAAATCAATGGTATAATTGAAATAAAACAAAAGTTTGGACGAAGACAATATTTTAAATGAAGATTCAACAATTTGAACCTTCAAATAATAAATTTGGATAAAGACAATATTTCAAATAAAGATTCAACAATTTGAATTTTCAAAGAACAATTATCTACGAATTTAAGAACGAATTTTTTTTTTAATTTAAAATGATAGAATTTTCGAAATCTCTAGACAAAATTTTGATTTTTTTTTACAACTCTTGCAACTCTTTTTTTTTTTTTTTTTTTTTTTTTTTTTTTTTTTAACTTTTTACTTTTGACAACGTTTTTTTTTTTCTGACATCTGTCGAAATTTGCAAAAAATGATAGAGAATAATTTCTTTTTTTTTTATATTTTTTACTTTTCAAGAAGACAAATTCACGAGAAAAAAAAGAATCAATGATAAAAATTGAAACTTTGACAATAAGAATGAAAAAAACTGAATTCTTGTGTGTTTTTTTTTTTACTAGTAGGACGAATAGATAAGATGAAGAAAAGATTGACAAAAAAAAATAAAGATAGCTTTTTGAGTCAAGGGGCCAAAACTCTGATACCAACTGATGCGAACTTCGAATCGAAAGGACCTGGAACCCGACAACAACGCAGAATAATTCAAAGGAACACATTTTCGATTCAAGAATAAAAGTAAGGAACTAAGACCTCAATCGAATAATTCGATGGAACCCTAGTTATCAAAACAGGAGTTTGACCCGAGCCACACCTGTTGGCTGAACCGAAGCTATCAAAACAGGAACTTGATGATAACTCTTAAATTAGAGTTATTTTATACGATGTTTAATTGATAGAACTTATATGATTTGAGTGAATGTAAGAAGAAATTGGTAGAATTTACTATAATTGTTGTAGGATGCTGCAGCATTAGGACATTGATTGAATTTAATGTATTTCATGCATATTCTCAGAAAAACAAGTAGATTTTTATCACTAATTCAAATTTTATATTTTCTTATTTGAATGCAGAGTTATTAGCAGAAAAATGCAAAAAGGGAAGATTAGTGTTTTAATAGAGAAACAAATTAAAAGGATGAAGAATATGAAGAGAGAGAAAATAAATCACAAAAGGAGATTATTGTTACCAAAAATGAAGGACATAAATCAAGGAAGAGGAAGAAATCTTAGCTGAAGAATCACTCAGAATCAGAAGAGAGAGAAATGAGGCTAAAATCAAGTAAAAAAACAAATAGAAAGAGATATGGGGGAAGAAAAAAAGCAGAGACTACACACGTAAAGGGAGAGACTAGGCACGCAGAACGAAAATGGGATGAGATTATTGGTTTGCGGCAGAGACGTCTACTATCATTCTTCTTCTTCTCTTCTACTTTTTATTATTAGTTTTATTATTATGATTTTTGGTTAGACTTTTTTTATCATGGTTAGAGAGAAAGTACTCATTATATGTTTTTATTTTGATCTATGAATGTTACGTATTTTTCACCGAATAATTTCTCATGATTTTTATTACGTAATTTGAATTGTGTCGATAGGCAGATTCGATGTCACATGTTCTTATTGTATTGATAGGTAAATAGGAATTGTAAGATGCATGAGTAATTAAATAAATTAAATTTGTTGCAAAGTCGCTAACATAAATTTATTTGGTGTTAATAATAGGAATACAAAGAAAGTTCAGATTAAGTTTTGTCTTTTTAAAGTTGAAAAGAAATTCTGAAACGAATTTAATTAGGCAATTCGATAGATAAATTATTAGTTATTGCTGTTCTGTGTTAAATGTTATACCATTCCCGTAGCATCAGTAGTAAAATGCATGTAATGAGAAAATCAACCCTAACCAAGGCTTTTACCATATTTATCTTCTGAATTCATTTTAAATTTAGTTTTTATTAATTTTGAGTAATTTTATTTTATCATTATTTGCTACTCATCTATTATATTTTCACTTTTGATGACAACTCATGCCCTACTAACCCAGAATCTGCAAATTATGTGGGGTATAATAGAAACAATAATCTTTACTCGCAGACATACAATCTTGGCTGGAAACAACATCCAAATTTTCAATGGAATTCGCAGTAGTAGAATGCTACAGCACCAAACAGATCTGCAGAAAACTACACACAAGGTTCCTCACAGCCAACTCATACTTCAATGCATCAAGAACAATCAGAAAGCTTCTCAAGAGAATATGTTGTTAAGACAGACGTGATCTTACAAAACTTGGCCGCATCAATGAAGAATATGAAGACATAAATGGGGCAGTTGGCTCAATCTTTAAGTACAAGGACTACAGGACAATTACCAAGTGATACTGAAGTTCCACAGAGACCAGGAAAAGAGCATTGCAAAGCCATAGTATTGAGGAATGGAAGAGAACTAGAAATTTCAGAGAAGAAACATAAAGCAGAGGATTCAAGGAATCAAAACAAGGTGGTTGAACAAGAAGAATCAGACAAAACAGAAAAAAGCGATCCTTCGACTGATGCTGCAGCATCATCACAGCAACAGTAGGATGAGTTAAGAATCTAGAAACCACCACTACCATTTCCTCAAAGGCTATAGAAACACACTCAGGACAAGCAGTTTAAAAAATTCCTGGATGTTTTAAAACAGCTACACATTAATGTGCCGTTGGTGGAAACTCTTGAACAGATGCCCAACTACACAAAATTCATGAAGGATATTCTTTCAAAAAAAAAAAAGAAGGTTGGGAGAATATGAGATGGTAGCCATGACTGAAGAGACGAGCTAAATCTTACAAAACAAGATTCCACTAAAACTGAAAGATCCTGACAGCTTTACCATTCAATGTACGATTGGCAACAATTACTTTGGTAAAACTCTATATGACCTAGGAGCAAGTATCAACCTAATGTCCATGTCGATTTTCAAGAAACTGGGAATTGGAGAAGTTCAACCCACAACAGTAACTTTCAAACTTGCTGATCACTCGTTGACTCATCCTCAAGGGAAGATAGAATACGTGCTCGTAAAGGTAGACAAATTCATTTTTCTAGCAGACTTTATTATTCTGGACTATGAAGCAGATCGTGAGGTACCTATCATCCTGGGAAGACCATTCTTAGCTACTGGAAGAACCCTGATTGACGTGCAAAAAAGTAAACTCACTATGAGGGTAAATGATCAACATGTCACCTTCAATGTTCTGAAGGCCATGAAGTGCCCTTGTTGTAACGGCCCCGAACCCACCCCGGCTCGGTGCGCTACTTGGCTAACACTTACCAAGTTTAAAATAAAATCCAATAAAATTTTGATTCGATTTTTTGGTTTTTTGAACCCTAAAAAATGGTTGGAAAATGTGCATAAAATACGTGCAAAAAGTATCGAAAAAGATCGGGTTAAAACATATTTGAAAAACAAAAAATTAAAAAAAAATTCTCGGATGGGCCACAAGGGCGCCGCACGCGCATACTTGGTGCCCGCATCGCGCAGGCAGCGCGCGCATCGCTTGCTGCTGCTGCGCACACCGCTTGCACAACAGCGCGCCACACCCGCTCGCACCTGCGCACCTGTTAGGCGATTGATCGGCGCACAGTGCCGATCGATCGCGGAACTCTCTGGATGCCCGATCGATCGCGGAACTCTCTGGATGCCCGATCGATCGCGGAACTCTCTGGATGCCCGATCGATCGCGGAACTCTCTGGATGCCCGATCGATCGCGGAACTCTCTGGATGCCCGATCGATCGCGGAACTCTCTGGATGCCCGATCGATCGCGGAACTCTCTGGATGCCCGATCGATCGCGGAACTCTCTGGATGCCCGATCGATCGCGGAACTCTCTGGATGCCCGATCGATCGCGGAACTCTCTGGATGCCCGATCGATCGCGGAACTCTCTGGATGCCCGATCGATCGCGGAACTCTCTGGATGCCCGATCGATCGCGGAACTCTCTGGATGCCCGATCGATCGCGGAACTCTCTGGATGCCCGATCGATCGCGGAACTCTCTGGATGCCCGATCGATCGCGGAACTCTCTGGATGCCCGATCGATCGCGGAACTCTCTGGATGCCCGATCGATCGCGGAACTCTCTGGATGCCCGATCGATCGCGGAACTCTCTGGATGCCCGATCGATCGGCGCCATGAGAGTTATAAAATCTCCCGTCATTTGCCCGTCATTTATATAAACAATCTATATACAATCAAAATACCAAATCCCTCACAACTTCCCGAAGCCTATGGTCAAAATGCCCCGACAACTGCCCGCACCGGCATACTGCATACATCACCGACTACGCCCCAATCCTATATTTCCTCATAGCTCTCACCTGTAATGACGTCGCCACCTACACCACAGAACACAAAACGTAAGCCCAATGCTTAGTAAGTAGGGAACAATGCAATTTAAAACAATGCACAATGCACACACAACCCTCACACACAACCTTAACATATGCGGTTTCTAACTCTCGGTTGTGTTCATTTCATTTTTTTTTCATTACTCTTTCACTTTCACGTGTGAGTCAAGCAGATACCTATCCTATCAGGATGGTCACACGTTGACCCCGCAGAGCTAGATCCGAGGCACACATCGTGTTCACACACGGGACGGCCATACACGATCTCCTCCCATACTCGATCGCATAACCTTCTAGTGCTTTCTTACTAGCACGTCAACATCGAAGCGTTATACTCGATTGCTGAACCTTCTAGTGCTTTCTTACTAGCACGTCAACATCGAAGCGTTCACGGAACCTTCTAGTGCTTTCTTACTTGCACGTTAACATCGAAGCGTTCCCGTCTTACGTATTTTCTTCCGCGTTTCTTTTGTAGAGACCCTCTCGAATTGCCCTATTTCATGTATCGTATATCGACAAGGTGACTCCACCAAAAGACCGCATTACATTACATATCTTCTTATCTTTTTACATTCCACTCTACAGTTTGCAAACAATGTTCAAAACACGTATTTTCATAGTTGGAAAACAATGACGCATGTCACACAATGCTCAACACAAAACAAAATACAACAACAAGCAAACAATCCCTATCGTTCCATGGTGTAGGCCCGAAGGCAAAACACATACACTCCACTACTTACCTGATTTCCCAGCACGTGCTCAATTGCCTCAACTAGGCTACCTGCTCGTTCGGCAAACTATCAAATAGGGAAAACTCACTTAGCAACACTCTAAGAAATTCTAAGCATTATCTAACCCAAAACTAACAACAATTCAACCAAATTTAAAGCATAACACCTAAATCCGATTTTTCCACCAATTTCCACCATCCAACTCTAATTGGCCATAACCCACTCGTTTTTCAACGGATTTCGACGATTCACCCAATTTCGTAAACTTGTACACGTCTACTATCCATTGAAGTAATCAAATTTAACAACCAATCAACCATGGCCGATTGAACACAGCAAAACAAAACCGGCAACATTGATTCTAAAAATCATTTTGTGCATAACTTTCGACTAAACTCTAATCTAACTACCTAAACAACCTAAACTATCATATCTGATGTTTAAATCATCAAATATATGAAGAAAACACAGCTAAGACATGAAAATTCATAGCCCCCTTTTAGGGTTTCTCAAACCCTTTCAAAACTCACTCAAAATACACCTAAAACCCTAAAACCCTTCCCTAAAATGTATAAATCTCAAAACCCATTAAATCCTACCTCAAAGACCTTGCAAAAGGTTGAAGAAATGAGATGGAGAAACCCTCAAATGGCTGCTGAAATTTTCATGGAGAAGGAGAGGAGAAAGAAGGCTATTTTGCCTTTCAACCATTCATTTTTCCAATTTTATATAACACCACTTTTTCCACCTTTTTGATTTTTCCACCAAAGTTTCTCTTTTTATAAAATAGCCTCTCCTTTTCACTCTTAAATCCAACGTGATTTCCTACTCTTAAATCACTTTTCCTTCAATCCTATATTTCATTTACAACTATTTCTACACACAAAATTTTAACTTTATCGCTTTTACTCCAATTTACTCCAATTTATCTTCCACTTCCACTCTCTCCATTGTACACTTAACCTGAAAATCAACGTTAAATTATCATAGCACATCTAATCTAAGGCTATGCACGCTATAGGAAATTTTCGGGTGTTACAATCCACCCTTCTTTCAAAAATTTTGTCCTCAAAATTTGTGGCCTTGTCATTCCTCAACTTACTCGCCCTAACTCTACCCTCTTAGCTCTTAGATTGCCACGCTGAATCTCAACCATGCTACGGCCTTACTCATTTATCGAGGCCCTTAATCACCTCTTGGGTATTGATAGTTTCTACATCTCCAAAGTGTTGACTTTACCTAACTCTGCTCTCCATAGCTGGAGTACTCTTACGTCCATTGATTGTAACTTAAGCACCCATCGCTTATACTCTTAAACCTCTCTAACTTAGTTTCAACTCTAACTTCTCCTCAAGCTAAGTTCACTTACTTTCTCACTTCCTACTTTCATGTCTACCCAACACTAAAATCTACCGAGTAAATTTCTTATCCGTGTCTAACACTAAAATCTGCCTAGTAAATTTCTTATCCTAAATCCTCAAATTTCAAATTCCCTTCTATTCTACCGTCTCATTCCTAACTTATCACTTTCATCTCTTATACCCACTCACCTTGAGCAATCATAATATTTCATTGGTCATTCAAACACTATCCCCGTACTCCAAACTCTCACTATTTAAATCTATCCCCTATTCTTTCAAAGTGTACCCTAAGTCTTCACTACGCTCAATTTGTCAACTTTCTACCTCGGTCATCACCAAACACTATCAAACGCTTAAGTCTGAATTACCTCGTTTCCCATTCTTCACCCAACAGCCTAAATGGTGTATAATCCTCCGACTTCAAGCCCATAACTTTCACATTAAGACTTTCATACTCCTCTTAAATTCAATTGACTTCTAAGTTTACTCGTATAATTTTCGATATCCTCTAACTTCCCCAGCTGCACCCGGAACACTAAATCCTTAATGACTAACCTTCTTACTTTTTAACTCTCTCTTAAAGTTACTAATCTCTTTACTTACCTCTTTTCTATGTCCGTTCAAAATCCATAATATAATCTAGCAACTCTTCTCTATTTCCTTACCCAATCTCTATTTCCTTACCCAATTTCTAATAGTGCTCAAGTTCTAACTTACATCCTACACTTATGCTTCTCAACCTTAGCATAAGCTATTTACGAAATCATAGGCTTCGACTTCGTTACATACGAGTCGAACCTTTGAAACTTAACTTAACTTAACCTTAGCATAAGCTAACTTAACTTATTCCCATTGCACTCAAACATTTTTCGTGCGAGTTCCCGTCCCTCTCGTTCAAAATTCCTGTATATTCCACTTAAGATCTAAACCTCAATTTCTAACCTTCCTCTTCCTATATAATACTACTGCAAATCTCTGTCCCAAGTTTCTCAACACTAATACAAATATCTAATTCTACTCTCTTTTGCTCTTCCAACTCGGGTTCTAATTATTCTTTAACTCTCTTTACAATAAGTTCTTCTAACTCTCTTTACACTCAATAGTCCCTACCATTGTTGACCTCATTTTAATCGACAATTATACAAAATTCTCTAACTTAGGCTCCCTACTTGGTTTTTCTCACATAAAGTTCATCCAAATTTTCTCCCACAGAATACCTATCTTTATCTCAAATTCTTAACCCTCTCAAGAATTTACTTGAACTGAACCTTTAAAATACAGTCTTTATCTAAATACTCCCAACTCTACGTGAATCTAAACATACTACTCTTTTCTATTTTCCCTATCCATGTAACCTTACTAATGGTCTTACTACAGTCTAAAGTGTCTCCCGATAAATTTCACTTCTAACTTCAAACTCCTCTCTGGTTCATCATATTCTAGAACTCCAAGAGTTTGATAACTAGGATCCCATTTCTATTTATTCCAATCTTATCTCCCATAAGATATAACTCTCTAAGGGTAACAAATCCTAGCTATTCAAACTATCGGTTCACTACGTCTATAAATTGGTTCAAGGGATCCACCGAGGTTGTCTCGGTACTCTCGGGGTTTTCTAGGTTGCTCTGGTTGTCCTGGGTTCCTCAGCGTTTTGATCTAAAAACAATCTAATCTTAGATATAACTAACTAAAAGTAAAGAAATACTTACAGTCGGTGAAACACGTTGCATGGCGGCCGGTATTGTCGGGTAATCCTTTGAACGACTCGACCATTTTGCCCTGATACCATCTTATAACGCCTCTGAACCCACCTTGGCTCGGTGCGCTACTTGGCTTACACTTACCACGTTTAAAACGACATTTAAAATAAAATCTTATAAAATTTTGACTCGATTTTTGGGTTTTTCGAACCCTAAAAAATGGTTGGAAAATGTGCGTAAAATACATGCAAAACGTATCAAAAAAGATCATGTTAAAACATATTTGAAAAACAAAAAAATTAAAAAAAAATTCTCGGATGGGCCACAAAGGCGCCGCGCGCGCACACTGGGTGCTCGCGTCGCCCAGGCAGCGCGCGCAACAGCGCGCCACACCCGCGCGCACCCGTGCGCCTGCTAGGCGATCGATCGGCGCACAGTGCCGATCGATCGCGAAACTCTCTAGATTGCCCTATCGATTGGTGCCCAGAGAGCCGATTGATCGCCATGGCGCAGCGCTTGCCCCTACGGCGCGCCTCGCGCGCGCCCCGCTTGGCGCCTGTGCGCCCTCTTGTGCGCCACCTTCGGCCACCGCACGCCTCTTTTTTCTTTTCTCCATTTTTCTTCAAACCACTCACAACTAAAACACCTAAAATTTACCCCAAACTTTTCCCGACATTTCCCACTTCCTGACACGTGAAAATCCCAGAAACTCAACTCTAAAATATTAACGAAAACGTGGAAATATTTAAAAACAAACGTTGTTTACTTTATTAAAAACAGAGCAGCATAACGACTAAAATTTTATAAAACCAAAATCCTGAAAAAAATCAAGCTTTTATAAAACATACTCAAAACGATTCCGAAACAACATTCTTCCAAAAGAGTTATAAAATCTCCCGTCATTTGCCCGTTATTTATATAAACAATCTATATACAATCAAAATACCAAATCCCTCACAACTTCCCGAAGACCATGGTCAAGACGCCCCGACAACTGCCCACACCGGCATGTCGCATACATCACCGACTACGCCCTAATCCTATCTTTCCTCATAGCTCTCACCTGTAATGACGTCGCCACCTACACCACAGAACACAAAACGTAAGCCCAATGCTTAGTAAGTAGGGAATAATGCAATTTAAAACAATGCACAATGCACAATGCACACACAACCCTCACACACAACCCTAACACATGCGGTTTCTAACTCTCGGTTGTGTTCATTTCATTTTCTTTTCATTACTCTTTCACTTTCACGTGTGAGTCAAGTGGATATCTATCCTATCAGGATGGTCACGTGTTGACCCCGCAGAGCTAGATCCAAGGCAAAAATCGTGTTCACACACAGGACGGCCATACACGATCTCCTCCCATACTCGATTGCATAACCTTTTAGTGCTTTCTTACTAGCACGTCAACATCGAAGCGTTATACTCGATCGCTGAACTTTCTAGTGCTTTCTTACTAGGACGTCAACATCGAAGCGATCGCTGAACCTTCTAGTGCTTTCTTACTAGCACGTCAACATCGAAGCGTTCACAGAACCTTCTAGTGCTTTCTTACTAGCACGTCAACATTGAAGCGTTCACAGAACCTTCTAGTGCTTTCTTACTAGCACGTTAACATCGAAGCGTTATACTCGATCGCTGAACTTTCTAGTGCTTTCTTACTAGGACGTCAACATCGAAGCGATCGCTGTACTAGCACGTCAACATCGAAGCGTTCACAGAACCTTCTAGTGCTTTCTTACTAGCACGTCAACATCGAAGCGTTCACAGAACCTTCTAGTGCTTTCTTACTAGCACGTCAACATCGAAGCGTTCACAGAACCTTCTAGTGCTTTCTTACTAGCACGTCAACATCGAAGCGTTCACAGAACCTTCTAGTGCTTTCTTACTAGCACGTCAACATCGAAGCGTTCACAGAACCTTCTAGTGCTTTCTTACTAGCACGTCAACATCGAAGCGTTCACAGAACCTTCTAGTGCTTTCTTACTAGCACGTCAACATCGAAGCGTTCACAGAACCTTCTAGTGCTTTCTTACTAGCACGTCAACATCGAAGCGTTCACAGAACCTTCTAGTGCTTTCTTACTAGCACGTCAACATCGAAGCGTTCACAGAACCTTCTAGTGCTTTCTTACTAGCACGTCAACATCGAAGCGTTCACAGAACCTTCTAGTGCTTTCTTACTAGCACGCCCGTCTTACGTATTTTCTTCCGCATTTCTTTTGTAGAGACCCTCTCGAATTGCCCTATTTCATGCATCGTATATCGACGAGGAAACTCCACCAAAAGACCGCATTACATTACATATCTTCTTATCTTTTTACATTCCACTCTCACAGTTTGCAAACAATGTTCAAAACTTGTATTTTCGTAGTTGGAAAACAATGATGCATGTCACACAATGCTCAACACAAAACAAAACACAACAACAAGCAAACAATCCCTATCATTCCATGGTGTAGGCCCGAAGGCAAAACACATACACTCCACTACTTACCTGATTTCCCAGCACGTGCTTAATTACCTCAACTAGGCTACCTGCTCGTTCACCAACCTATCAAATAGGGAAAACTCACTTAGCAACACTCTAAGAAATTCTAAGGAATTATTTAACCCAAAACTAACAACAATTCAACCAAATTTAAAGCATAACACCTAAACCCGATTTTTCTACCAATTTCCTTCATCCAACTGTAATCGGCCATAACTCCCTCGTTTTTCAACAGATTTCGACGATTCACTCAATTTCGTAAACCTCTACACGTCTACTATCCATTGAAGCAGTCAAATTTAACAACCAATCAACCATGGCTGATCGAACACAGCAAAACAGAACGGGCAACATTGATTCCAAAAACCAGTTTTTGCACAACTTCTGACTAAACTCTAATCCAACTACCTAAACAACCTAAACTATCACATCCGATGTTTAAATCATCAAATATATGAAGAAAACACAGCTAAGACATGAAAATTTGGAGCCCCCTTTTAGGGTTTCTCAAACTCTTTCAAAACTCACTCAAAATATACCTAAAACCCTAAAACCCTTCCCTAAAATGTATAAATCTCAAAACCCATTAAATCCTACCTCAAAGACCTTGCAAAAGGTTGAAGAAATGAGATGGAGAAACCCTCAAATGGCTGCTGAAATTTTCATGGAGAAGAAGAGGAGAAAGAAGGCTATTTTGCCTTTCAACCATTTATTTTTCCAATTTTATAAAACACCACTTTTTCCACCTTTTTGATTTTTCCACCGAAGTTTTTCTTTTTATAAAATAGCCTCTCCTTTTCACTATTAAATCCAACGTGATTTCCTACTCTTAAATCACTTTTCCTTCAATCCTATATTTCATTTACATCTATTTCTACACACAAAATTTTAACCTTATAGCTTTTACTCCAATTTACTCCAATTTATCTTCCACTTCCACTCTCTCCATTGTACATTTAGCTTAACCCGAAAATCAGCGTTAAATTATCATAGCACATCTAATCTAAGGCTATGCACGTTATAGGAAATTTTTGGGTGTTACACTTATGATGAAGAAGATTGTTTTAGTATATCAGAAGAAATAGAGACAGAAGAAACAAAGCAACTTTATCGAAGCTCTAGAAAGCAGTTTCAGGCACTAGTCAGAACAGAGGATAATCCAGAGAGTCTTCAGCCATCTAGCGAAGAGGCACCAATATTAGATTTTAAACAGTTACCTTCTCACCTCAAGTATGCATTTCTGGGACTTGAAGATACACTTCCTGTTATTATTTCTGCAGCTTTATCAACCATGCAAGAGCGAGAATTATTACTTGTGCTAAAAAATCATAAACAGGCTCTCGCATGGACAGTAGGAGATATAAAGGGGATTAGTCCTAGCATTTGCATGCACAAAATACTCTTAGAAGATGGGTATAGTGCATCGATAAAGTAGCAGAGAAGGCTACACCCAATGATGAAAGAAGTGTGAAAAAGGAGATTTTTAAGTGGTCAGATGCTGGCATCATTTACCCTGTATCAGACAGCTCTTGGATTAGCCCAGTCCAATGCGTTCCAAAGAAAGGAGGAACAACTGTGATAGCAAATGGAAAGAATGAATTAATTCCAACAAGGACAGTAATAGGATGGAGGATCTGTATAGATTACAGAAAACTAAATAAGGCAACACGCAAGAATCATTTTCCCTTGCCTTTTATCGATCAAATGTTGGACAGGTTGGCAGGCAAGAGATTCTACTGCTTTCTGGACGGCTATTCTGGGTATAATCAGATCATAATTGCTCCTGAAGATCAAGAGAAAAATACCTTCACGTGCCCATATAGAACATTTGCTTTCAGGAGAATGCCCTTTGGGCTATGTAATGCTCCAGCAACGTTCCAGCGCTGCATAATGACCATATTTTTAGACATGGTTGAAGAGTGTTTGGAAATATTTATGGATGGTTTCTCCATTGTGGGAGAATCTTTCGACTTATGTTTAACAAATCTAGAGAAAGTCCTGAGAAGATGCATGGAAACAAAATTAGTACTTAACTGAGAGAAATGCCACTTCATGGTTCCAGAAGAAATAGTGCTTGGGCATCGAGTTTCAAAGAAAGGGTTGTAAGTGGATAAGGCCAAGGTGGAAATAACTGAGAAATCGCCCCCACCAAAGATAGTTAAGGGGATTAGAAGCTTTTTAGGACATGCATGATTTTTTCACCTCTTTATTAAAGAATTTTTGAAAATTTCTAAACCTCTATGCATGTTACTAGAGCATAACACTTCTTTTAACTTCGACAAGGATTGTTTGGAAGTGTTTAATTTGTTGAAACAGAAGTTGATCACCGCACCTGTGATAGCAGCACCTGATTGGACTTCACCATTCATTTTGATGTGCTATGCAAGCGACTATGCTGTGAGAGTAGTGCTGGGACAGAAGAAAGACAGAGTATTCCATTCCATCTATTATGCCAGCAAAACTCTAAATGAAGCTCAAAAGAATTATACAACTACTGAAAAAGAGCTATCCACAGTGGTGTTTGCATTTGATAAATTCAGAGCATATTTGATTGGAACAAAGGTTATTGCGTATACCGATCATGCAGCGATCAAGTACTTGGTTGTGAAGAAGGATGCTAAACCGAGATTAATCCGTTGGGTGCTATTGCTTCAAGAGTTTGATCTGGAAATCCGTGACAGAAAGGGATGCGAAAACCAAGTTGTAGATCATTTATCTCGACTGAAAATATGAGCGAAGAGCAACTTGGAGAGAGTATGAAGGTAATATTCCCAGATGAACAGATGTTGAAATTGGATGCATCTCCAGTGCCTTGGTATGCCGACTTTGTCAATTATATTGTGAGTGATATCATCCCTCTCGACATAGATTATCAGCAGAAAAAGAAGTTCTTGAAAGACGTGAAGCAATATTTTTAAGATGAACCATTCCTCTTCAAACAATGCACGGACCAGTTGTTGAAAAGATGTATACCAGAAGAAGAAATGGCGCAAGTGCTGTAGCAATGCCATGCAGCATCAT
The DNA here is from genome assembly GCA_022432975.1 of Begonia masoniana. Classification (NCBI taxonomy): domain Eukaryota; kingdom Viridiplantae; phylum Streptophyta; class Magnoliopsida; order Cucurbitales; family Begoniaceae; genus Begonia; species Begonia masoniana. Next base: position 27,236,100 of record CM039515.1, on the reverse strand, counting down.
TTGAAGATCATTATGGAGGAATACGTACAGCCGCAAAAGTTCTGCAATCAGGTTTGTACTGGCCTACTCTTTTTAAAGATGCTAATAATTTTGTGAAAAGCTGTGACATGTGCCAAAGAGTAGGAAACATATCAAGAAAACATGAGTTGCCGCTGATTAACATCATGGAGATTGAAGTTTTTGATGTCTGGGGGATTGACTTCATGGGACTCTTCCCAGCATCTCATGGGAACCAATATATTCTCTTGGCAGTTGATTATGTTTTCAAATGGGTAGAAACTGTAGCATTGCCAAATAATGAAGGGAAGAGTGTGTTAAAATTTTTGCAGAAAAATATCTTCACAAAGTTTGGAACTCCCAGAGCGATTATCAGTGATGGAGGATCTCATTTTTGCAACAGATCCTTCACTGGGTTATTGAGTAAGTATGGAGTTAGACATAAGGTGACAACAACATACCACCCACAAAGCAATGACCAAGAATAAGTATCTAGCAGGGAAATCAAATGGATTTTGGTGAAGGTAGTGAATTCGAATAGAAAAGAATGGTCACAGAAATTAGACGATGCGTTATGGGCATATAGAACAACTTATAAGACTCCTCTAGGCACTATTCCATATAACATGATTTATGGAAAAACTTGTCATCTTCCTGTCGAGTTGGAACATAAGGCTTTCTGGGCAATAAAAGTATTGAACTTGGATTTGCAGCAAGCATGAAGGAGTTGCGAATGGGAGCCTACAAAAATGCAAAGATTTATAAAGAAAAAGTAAAAAAATAGCATGACTGAAAGATACAACATAGGATTTTTGAAAAGGGACAGAAGATATTGCTCTTTAATTCTAGAATGAAGTTGTTTACAGATAAACTGAAATCTAGATGGTCTTAACCATTCAAAATCATAGAAATATTTCCATCCGGCACACTGGAGTTATGGGACGAAAAGAGTGGCAGAAATTTCAAGGTCAAAGATCAGAGAGTAAAACATTATCATTGAGAAATATTGACAGAAATTACATCAATTTCTCTCGAAGAAAGAAAAGACGTGAACTAAGGGAAAGTCAGGCTGATGACTTAGAAAAAAAAATCAAGCGCTTATTGGGAGGCAACTCAATGTCTCTTTATATCCTTTAGTTTTGTCTAAAATAATGGTGATGCTACAACATTTTAAAGTGTTTTAAAAAAAAACGAAGAGAAGGAATAAAGGGTAAAATAATTAATATTAAATAATTAGATGTTTTTTTAATTATTTAATGTTAATTGACCGCCTTCACAAAATTTCTCTCTCTTTCGAATTTTCAGATTTCTACTTTCCTCTTATGAAGCCCTAGCGCCACTGCAGCAATTTTTCAGAGTCTTGTTTCTCACGACATTTTCCCTCCCCTTTTCAGGATACCAAATACCATCATGAGATCTAAGAGCTCTGGATGAAAATCTGCTGAAGAATTGCATAAGCCGGAATTGATCTCCGACACAGCAAAGTTTCAGTATGACCAAGGTATGACAAAAAAAACTTTTGTTCTAGAAAAAGGATTTGTTCTTTCAGAAGGCACCTACACTGGGTACCCGGCCTATATCTCTTCAATAATTCAAGAGCGCCACTGGACAAAATTTTGTGCTCTTCCGGGTTCGCGAATTCTATGCCAACTTTGAAGGCGAGCTACCTCAGATAGTACGGGTCAGAAAACGAAAAGTAAAGATTACGCCGGTCGGGATAAACTCCTTTTATAATTTAGAGGAAGTGGAAGATGAATATTATATGCATACGAATAATCATTCCCCGCCATTCCTGAAAGCTGTGCTGAAGAAAATTGCTGAACCCGACGCTGCTTGGAATGTTTCTAAAACTGGATCCTTCTCCCTTCCTCGCATTAAGCTACTGTCGAAAGCAAAAGTCTTGTATCATTTTATTAAAAGTCGTTTATTACCTTCTTCTCATAGCTAGCATGTGACCAAAGATAGAGCTATTTTGTTATACTACCTTCTGACTGGGAAACACATTAATGTGGGACTGATTTTATACCACACTTATGTGCTAATGTATTACGACCCAAGGGGTAATTTTTCTTTCCCTCTCTCATAACAAGATTATGCGAACATGCTGGAGTGATTTATGAAGATCAAGAAGAAAAATTGACACCAGCATCAGGCATTACTCCTGCGGCAATAAAAAGAATTGCATTGAACAAATTGGAGGAAGAAGCTGCTGAGGAGGCACCACCTAGAAAGCGAACCACCCATGCTCTACATGTCGCAAGCGGAGCTGCAGCATCAGCAGAAAGCACTGTCTACCAGCCTCCAAATTATGGAGGGCTTGAAGCTTTTTGATGAAACATTGGCCAAGCAACAAGAAACACTACTAATGATCGAATAGCGACTGAGCCAACAAGAGGTCCAGCAATTTCACATAGATGCAAGGCTCCGAAGAATGAAATGAAAGAGCAGAGTATTCTGGCGCTACAGCAAACTTTGCGACAGAGCATTGGCCGAGAGTTTGACTAGATCTTTTGTTGAGCCCCGACCAACCTTCCCTCATTTTCCAACCATACTGCCCCAAGACTCTGAGTCCGATCTAGACAATGAAGACTAATAATCCAGGAAAGTTCTTGCCCCTCTTTTTGTTTGCATTCTATTTTGTTTGGCAGTGGAGACATTACCAATTTTTAGGTTTGGGGTAAGGAATAGGATGGGTAGAAAAGTTGGTTGTTGGCTGTGACAAATATCAAATGAATAATAATGAAATTTTCAAATGTTTCCTAATTGAGTAAGTTATTGAATAATACCACTGTCACATATTATTAGCAATCAATTAAGACTTATTCCCATGAGCTTATTTCTCTTAACACACAAACTAATGTTAGTTGCTTAGGAATATCATCCTTACTAGACTTTACAATTATAGTTAGATGATAACAATTCAGTGTTTGATGAAGAAAATTAACAATAAAAGACTTATTAAAAAAATAAAAAAAATGAATGAATAAGTGCAATTTCCTAATCTACTTTCAATTTCGAGTGAGTCTTTTGGATACTCGATGGGTAGAAATAAATTAGAGGAACTTTGGGAGGAACTCCATTGCACAATTATTGACTATACTCCTCTATTATTTTATATGAGTATATATTTTAAGTGACAAAACTGAGTAACCGGAGGTCTTCATGACCAATATTGTCAATCACATAAAAAGGTAGTGTGACTTATAGAGAAAGTTAATACAAAAATTGTATATTCCCTTTACTTATTTGTGTATTATGTTATATCGAAAAAAAGAAGAACATTTGAAAGCTAATTGACTTAGGAAAAACATTGAAGAATTGGTATTCTATGATATTCATTGTGATGTTTAGTTTTGATTTTTGAACTTTGCAATTCAAGAGGAGTTTGAGCACACACGTATTTTGAAAACTAGTTCATTGGGAAATAAATCTATATTGGTTGATTTTAATTGTGATGGTGAAATTTTTCAAAAATTTACAAGTTTCAAAATATTTTGGAAATTACATGGCATTTGTTAATGTTACCTTGGGAATTTATTTAATTTTGATTTTGTTTTGCATCACTCGAGGACGAGTAATGGTTCAAGTTTGGGGGTATTTGATAACTCATAAATTAGAGTTATTTTATACGATATTTAATTGATAGAACTTATATGATTTGAGTGAATGTAAAAAGAAATTAGTAGAATTTACTATAATTGCTGCAGAATGCTACATCATCAAGACATTGATTGAATTTAATGTATTTCATGTATATTCTCGGAAAAACAAGCAGATTTTTATCACTAATTCGAATTTTATATTTTTTTATTTGAATGCAAAGTTATTAGCGGAAAAATGCAAAAAAGGAAGATCGGTGTTTTAAAGAGAAACAAATTAAAAGGATGAAGAATATGAAGAAAGAGAAAATAAATCGCAAAAGGAGATTATTGTTACAAAAAATGAAGGACAGAAATCAAGGAAGTGGAAGAAATCTTGGCTAAAGAATCACTCAGAATCGGAAGAGAAAGAAAGAAAGCTAAAATCAAGGAAAGAAAACAAATAGAAAGAGATTTGGGGGAAGAAAAAGAGAAGAGACTACGTACGTAAAGGGAGAGACTAGGCACGCAGGACGAAAAGAGGAGGAGATTATTGGTCTGCGGCAGAGACGTCTACTACAATTCTTTTTCTTCTCTTCTACTTTTTATTTTGTTTATGAATATTATTATTATTAGTTTTATTATTATGATTTTTGAGTAGACTTTTTTATCTTGTTTAGGAGAGAGCGCTCACTATATGTTTTTATTTTGATCTATGAATGTTACGTATTTTTCACCAAACAATTTCTCATGATTTTTATTGCGTAATTTGAATTGTGTCGATAGGCAGATTCGATATCACATGTTCCTATTGTATTGATAGGTAAATAGGAATTGTAAGATGCATGAGTAATTAAATAAATTAAATTTGTTGCAAAGTCGCTAACATAAATTTATTTGGCGTTCAGAATAGAAATACAAAGAAAGTTCATATTAAGTTTTGTCTTTTCAAAGTCGAAAAGAAATTCTGAAACGAATTTAACTAGGCAATTCGATAGAACCCTAGAAATTATTAGTTCTTGCTTTTCTGTGATAAATGCTGTAGCATTTCCGTAGCATCAGTAGTAAAATACATGTAATGTGAAAATCAACCTTAACCAAGGCTTTTACCATATTTATCTTCTTAATTCATTTCAAATTTAGTCTTTATTAATTTTGAGTAATTTTATTTTATTATTCTTTGCTACTCATCTATTATCAATATTCTCATTTTTATTTTTATAAAATTTTATAGCAAAATTAATTTAGTTAAAAATATCCTCGTGGGATTGACTTTTACTTACTTTATTACTTCGTTAGCGATACGTGCACTTGCGTTAGGGTGTAGAAAATCACTAACACTTGACCCAGACCAAACTCGTTGGTAAGAACCAAAGCTATCAAGCGAGATTCTTCAAGCGTGACTTGAAGAAGATCGTTGTTATTCGCAAAGAACTAAAGAGAAATCATCTCTAAAAAACTCAATCTTTAATTTAAACTTGTTCTTCTATTAAATCAAAATAGTTTTTCCATTAAATAGGCTACACATTAAAATTAAATTAAATAATAATAAAAGCGAAAATAAAGATAAAATAACTAATAAAATCATGAGATAATGATCCTTTGCATGATCAAATGTCATCTCATGTTTAAACTACGTTTGAACATGATTTGAATTGATTTGAGTAGATTCGGTCAGATAAGATCTCTCATACGTGATTTGCTTGAATTTGCATGCGCTTCGCATGTGACTTTTTAATTCTGTGTATATGCATGATACATGTGTTTTTAATTCTTACATGCGCATGTACATGAAACCCTCCCTTTTAATTATAACGTGTGCATGTGCGCTGCACACTTTCTTCAAAAGATCTTCCAATAATCTTGGGTTTCTTGCTCTAGTCACTGGGCCGCCCGTATCTTCAATTGGATCATTGTTCTTGGGCTTTGACTTGGTCTCAACTTGAATCACATCATAAACCAAGTTATGTGGATTTTTATCTCTTTCCAACCCACGTGAATCTTTATCTCTTTGTAGTTTGCGTAGATCTTTACCCTTCTTTCTCCAATCCATGAGGATTTGTGAAGCCAACTCCGTGCCTCATGGGTCTTCTTTTGCCGATTTTGTAAGGCCTATTTCTATGCTACAAAACTCTTTATTTTTATAGTATTTTATTTATGTTGTGATGACTCTTTTTTTTGGGTTTTCACGACTAAACCATGTAAATCTTTGTTTGTTGAACCTTCTTTATAGGGGTGGGCACGGTCCGGTTCGGTTCGGTCTCGAGTCCGGACTGAAACCGGCCCGAGATTTCTGGAAATTTTTCCCGAAACTGGCCATTTTTTTATTTTTTTTTTAAACATAAAAAATATTCAACAGCATAATCCACAATAAACACATATGCCCACCCCTCGAAGAATGAAAAATCTGTGAGTGAGGAGTCCTCACTCCTCGGCGAAGACAGAGGAGAGGAGAGGCGAGGTGAGGAGGAGGACCAGGCGAGCCGATCAGCCATGACTGTGAGGACTGAGAAGTAGGGGTGAGTGGACACTGGACAGAGGCAAGCTGAATCGGAGGTCGCCAGTCGGGGGACACTGGATGGAGCAGGGAGGTCGAGGTGTTCAGAATTCGGACCTCGGAACAGCCGAACAGGGGAGACAGAAACTCTGGGGTCGGAGTTCGGTGCAGGGGAGACCTAAACTTTGCCATTCGGGACTCGGTTCGCACTTCGCCGTTGCACCTAAACTTCGCCAATCGCCATTCGCACTTCGCCGTTCGGGACTCGGTTCGCACTTCGCCGTTTGCACTGAAACTTCGCCGTTCGGACCGAAACTTTGCCGTTCGAGACTGGTTATTCGCGACTTCTGACTTCGCGTAATCGCATTCGCCTGTTAGGGATAGCAGTCAGGAGAGGCCAGAGAGAGCGAGGTCAGGAGACTCGGGATTGGGAGGGGAGATCGAGCCTCGTGAGGATCAGACAAGTATTTTAAGTGGGTCCTTCGATCCGGTCTCGGTTCTTCGGGATTTCAGGCGCTGGACCGAGGACCGGACAGAAAGAACTCGGTTCCAGGGGCCTTGGACCGGACCGCGGTCCATCATCTAAGGACCAAACCCAGACCAAAATCGCCAATCCGGTCTGGTTCTCGGTCTGTGGTCCGGTACTGCCCACTCATACTTCTTTATCTTCTAATAGATCATACTTCTTGACTTTAAAATTTATCGCTGTTCGGTTCACATCATGATGCTCCTCTATAATTTTATAAAAAGAATAGTCAAATCTACGAGTGTTTGATTAAAGGAATTAGCTATGAAATTTGTGTGATTAATCCTCTTATTAAATAAAAAGATAATAATGCATTTATCTTATATTTTTATATTTTAATTATTATCTTTTAATATAATGCTCATTAATTCTTATTTTTTATCATGACAATTATTATTTATTTTAATTATTTATAATTTATCACCGGTGTTACGTCAAAAAATAATAATATCATAATAGATCAATATTTTATTAATTACTCAACCCAAGGTCGAGTTAAACCAGGCCGGTCGTAGACCAACCCATAGACCTTGGACCAAATGCTGACCTTTGTGGCGACCTCTATAGTTTGTACTCCGATTATAATAATATCTTGCAACCAAACAAGGTTCAATCGCAGCTTGCTAGGCCGAGGCAGCCCAAAGCACTAAAAGCTCCAGCGCGCTAAGCTCTACCGTGGCAGTCTCAGTCTCAGCTATAAAGAATTATGACAGTCATTGAGCATTAAGCAATTCATCAGCAAATAAGAAAGCAAACAAAACAAAATGGCCATGGAGCTATCATTAAGCAAGGAAAGCTGATTTGTGAAGTGAACCGGAACAACAACTAATACCAGAAACATTTGGTCCAGTTCCACAATTCAACAATCAAAGACAAAATTTTGTCCGCGCATTGAGGAAAGGAAAAAACTATTTTCGATCATTCATCTTAGCTCTTTGAGGATTGCTTTTCCTTGGCCTTTTGAATCTTCAAAACTTTTTTCACAATCTTTTGCTCTTCAACCAAAAAGGCTCGGATAATCCTACCATGTCAAAGATTTTCTCAGCTCTGTTTAATCTTCTCTAGATGGAAAGAAACATCAAAGTACATTATAATAATTAACTATAGAAATACCTCTCCCTAACGGCAATACCAGACAACACACCACCATAAGCTCGATTCACAGTCCTTCGATTCCTGGGCAATCTTGACCTCTTGTATTCAGCAGGCCTTAGGTGAGGAATCTATACAAAAAGAATATAGAAATATGAACCGGTTACATTTTGAGATACTTCTGAGAGATATAAATCAGTTACAGGATCAAATAAATATTAAGGAATAGAAACATGTAAAAACACAAAAGCACATAAAGGGTCTGAAATCTATTTCCCATTACTTGCAATTACATTTCAAATGAAGGATGCATGGGGAAGAATTAAATAAAGGAGTTTTCCACACTGGTGCTCTATTGTATTTCTTGGTATAATTTGAATGATCAACACGATTCTTCTGACTAGTAAAAGGTAGATGCGGATATTCTCAAAAAATTTCTTGTCATGCTTTTCCCGGTGAAGTAAAACTTACTTTGGTTGACACTTTGTCGAGGTTTTGAGCATTGTTCCTTCAGCTCATCCTCGTCATTCATAATTTTCTTATTTCAATATATATTTTTTTCGTAGTGAAAAAAATACAACATTTGCAAATAACTTAAAAGGGTAAATCTAACTCCATGCTAGCTCGTAAGTGATGCACTACACGTAATTTCTCCACTCAAAGAAAAAATTTCATTAAAAAGTCACATCATAATCTAACATAAAAATAAGTGACCAATATAACCAAACAAAATGAAACAAGTGTTCATAATTCATACGCGCAAAACACAAATTATGAAGTATTTACATAATAATAAATTCAACAAATAGGAAATCGAAAAGTTGAGAGAAACGTCGATAAAACGATCATGTACTATCCACGCATTGAATTCTCTCCCCAATAAAAACCATAAAGTACAACCAGATAATTATCTGTCTAAACGGATAAAATCATACATACCCCTTGGATTCTCTTCCCAGTTACAGGGCATTTAGGTCCACTGGCCCTCTTCTTGGTGGTTTGATAAACCAATTTTCCACCTAACGTTCAAACACATTTCCATTATCAAACAGAAAACTCCAAAATAAACCAGTACGCAAAATTATGCTAACGAATTGAGATATAAATGGTCAAAGTAAGTCGAAATTCTGAGAAATGGAGAAATTAAAAGACAGAGAAGTATCACCTGGGGTTTTGACGACCCGGTGCTGATTCGACTTTGTGGCATAGCTGTGTCGCGTACGATAAGTGAGGCGCTGCACCATTTTGAGGCGATTATGAACTTGCGTAGTAGACTGACTGTACTCGATAGACAGCAACAAAAGAGTCGATCGAGGGAGGAAGCAAGCTATTTATACCATTTTGGTCTCTGAAGCCCTAGATCGTACGGTAAAGCAAATTCTTATCGACGGTCGATATTTGAGTTTAAATGAAAGGACATTGTTTGTCATGTGAGATGCACATGCAGATCCATGTTTTTGCTAGTATCAAATGTAATATTTTTTTAGGTAATTAACAAAAAAACACTTAAATTATTGAGTGATTAACAAATTTATTTTTAAACTATGTTAGTTAACAAGATCAATCTTAAACTATGGTCTGTTTACAAAATAACTATTTTCGTCTAAATATCCGATAAAATTTGATCGTGCGGGAGCCCGATTTTTGAGAGCGGGATCCCGCTCTGCGAGTTTTTGTCCAGGAGCGTGAGTCCGCTCTTCAACAGCGGGATCCCGCTCTTTATTCTTCTGGAGCGGGATCCCGCTATTGAAGAGCAGTCTCCCGCTCTTAGACACTATCTCTGGAGTGGGATCCCGCTTTCTATAGCCGGCTCTCCCTCCAGAATCAGTATATACATTGTCTTTGGAGCGGGAGCCCACTGTTAAAGAGTGGGCCCCCGCTCCATGGACATTATATAAATAGCGCGGTCAAAATCTCTCATACGTGCAATTTTTTCTCTCCAGATGAAATCTCTCATCTACTCGATGTTGTCATTTGGAGCGGGATCCCGCTTCAAAGACAGTGCACACTATTTTTTGAGTTGTTTTTACGTTATTTATTTAATTTCTACATGTGTGGCTATAGCCACTGCCCTATAAATTTTCATGGTATTGTAGCTTCACTTTCACTACTCATATCCTTAGAAGTATCTTAATCCACAAGTACAATAATGAAAGAGAGTCCATCTTTGATTTCATCCCACCACTACTCTATTTCCACTCTAAATTGAACCAAGTTTTTCTCCGTTTCTTTCAAGAGCTTCATTCTTTCTCTCTTTGCATCTTTACTGTTTCTTCTCTAGTCAAATTTTTTTTCCACTCGTTCTTGTCATTTGGAGCAGGATCCCGATAACTGACATATTTTTTTATTGAATTTTATTCTAAAAAAAGTGAAGATATTTCTGAAACTGTGAATAATTTTTTGCTGTTTGGTAGTTGTATGATTCTTTTTCTAAGGGCACGTATAGTTTAGGAATTAGAACCCAATGAAACTAGGTAACCTTGTAAATGGAAAAGAACCAAGTCTTTGCATGATTCTAAATCTCTTTTATGAATTATTTTCAAATCTACTTGTTCAATTCGTATTTGAAGTTTTACCAATTTGATTTCTAGGACAAAATCATGCCATTTAAATGAAAACTAGAAATTGTGGCTTTGAAGTGAAGAGAAGAAACAGTAAAAATGCAGAGAAAGAAAGAATGAAGCTCTTGAAAGAAACGGAGAAAAACTTGGTTCAATTTAAAGTGGAAATAGAGTAGTGGTGGGATGAAATCAAAGGTGGGCTCTCTTTAGTCATTGTATTTGTGGATTGAGATACTTCCAAGGATATGAGTAGTGGAAGTGAAATTACAATTCCATGAAAATTTATTGGGCAGTGGCTATAGCCACATATGTAGAAATTGAATAAATAACGTAAAAACAACTCAAAAAATAGTGTGCACTGTCTTTGAAGCGAGATCCTGCTCCAAATGACAACAACGAGTGGATGAGAGATTTCTTCTGGAGAAAAAAAATTGTGCGTATGAGAGTTTTGATAACGTTATTTATATATTGTCCATGGAGCGTGAACTTGCTGTAGTGTAACGCCCCCGAACCCACCCCGGCTCGGTGCGCTACTATGCTCACATTTACCACAATTAAAACGGAATTTAAAATGATTTTCAATAAAATTTTGACTCGATTTTTTGAGTTTTTCGAACCCTCGAAAATGGTTGGAAAACGTGCATAAAATACGTGCCAAATGTGTCGAAAAAGATCACGTTAAAATATTTTAAAAGTAGGCAAATTTTTTTTAAAAAATCAGATTTGACCACCATGGGCGCCGCGCGCGCACACTGGGTGCGCGCGTCGCCCAGGCAGCGCGCAAGGTGCCGATCGATCGGCGCTGTGTGATTCTGCCGATCGATCGGCGCTGGGCGCCGCACGGGTGACATGGCTCGGAGGCCCGTCACAAGATCACAAACTCGGGTACAAAATTCAATCGTTCAATGTTCTAATGACTTGTCTCTTTTTGCAGGTTTGGATCACATCATGGACTTCACTTGGGAGCCGACATCAGAGGATGTGGAGAAGCCTTGCCATGTCATTCATTGGAGCATTCGCACAGAGCTTGCTGATAGCCCTATGGGAATTTGTCTTCTCGGGCCTTAATTTGTAATTTTTAATTTTAAAACTCATTGGCATACATTCGCCTTTATTGTAAGGATTTTATAATTGCATTTCATGCATTAGATTGTGTGGTTAGGACTAGATGTATGGTGGTGGATTTGGGTTGGAGGAAGTTCAACAAAATATTCAAAGGAAAATGCCCTACAATAAATGGAGCCCAATAGAAGCCTTGGCCCAAAGAAGAGCCCACAAAAAAAGGTATAATTTTGTAAGTACAAGTGTTAGTGGCAACATGGATTGATGATGTGGCAAGATTCCCTCCATTGATCCATTTAGGCATGACATTCATCTCCTCCCAAGGATGTGTGCTTGTTTGCCTTGATCTTGGCCATCCATTTTTTTTCATCCAAGGGCCACCATTCATTCATTCTTATGGAAACCCTAATCATCCACCCTAGGATTTTCTATTTAAGCATAGGATTGGTGTTTGTAAACAACTTTTGGCCAATCAATATACTACTATTTTCCTAAATCTCCCAAATTCTTTTGGTGATTTTTCCTTGGTTCTTTGAACCAAGAGGAGTTAGCCTCCATTGCTAACCTAGCTTGGGTTGCTAGGTTAGCTCTTATTCATTCCCTCACCATCTCCATTGGGAGTTGGATCGAGGAAGAAAATCCCCGGCCTCCGGTGGTCGTTTTCCTCCCGAAAAACGTTTATCCTTGAGCCTAACCCGTAAGATCGCTCCAAGGAACCTCCAAGGGTATTTTCTTTATTTTATTTGCCATCACATTCACACAATATCACTCCTTATTTTTGGCTCCACCAATCACACACACCCTCACTTTTTATTTTATGTCATTTTATTTCTTTTTTGCATTGCATTTGACATCTCATCCATAACATTTCTTCTCCATCTTTTTCCTTCTATTTTTTTTTTCTTTATATTTCACATCCTCACACATCATATAATATTCGGCTCTAGCATTATTAATCCATTGTTTATTTTCTTGCATTTTAATTTTAGTAATTTCTTCCCTTTGTTTATCAATTTTACACGAACACACAACCGAGCACTTATCTTGACTATTTGTGGGTTGTACACGGGCCCTTTTCTAGGGGACCCCGTGTCAGCGGGCCTGCTTCACGCTCCCCGCCCTGCGCCAACTCCCCTCAGCGCGCACCATCTCCAGCTATAGCGCACCACCTCTACTCCAATTCAATTTTCTTCAAACCACACACCACCAAAACACCTAAAACTTACCTCAAACTTTTCCCGACATTTTCCACTTCGCAACACGTAAAAATCCCAGAAAACACGACTTTCAAGCTTTAGCGAAAACGTGAAAATGGGTTAAAACGAACGTCGTTTACTTTATTAAAAATCAGGCAGCTTAACGACTAAATTTTCTAAAACCAAAAACCTGAAAATCAAATAGTTATACCATAATTCCCCAAAACAATATTCACAAGAGTTATAAAACCATTATCATTTACACAAACCAAGTTCAAACAAACTACCTATATACAATCAAAATACCGACCCACACTTCCCCCAGAAGACCATGGTTGAGACGCCCCAACAACTGCCTGCACCGGCGTGCCCCGTGCATCGTCGACTGCTCCCTAATCCTGGTCTCCCTCATCCAGCTCACCTGTATACACGTCGTCACCTACACCACAGAATACAAAACATAAGCCTAATGCTTAGCAAGTGGGGAATAATGCATGTAAAACAAAATGCAATGCACACACTCAACCGCTAGCAAATGCAGTTTCTAACTCTCTGTTGTGCTCGTTTATTTTCATTTCGTTAATCTTTCCATAGGCCGTGTGGATCAAGTAGGCACACATCCTATAACTATATAAGACGGCCACGCCTTGATCCAACCGAGCAAAACTGGATGACACACATCCCATAACTGTCTAGGACGGCCATGTACGATCTTCTCCCATATCAATCGTAGAACCCTATAACTGTCTAGGAGTTCATACTCTCGATGCCTTCGTATTTTAGCCAAACATTTCCCGTAGAGTCCCCTCCGGGTGCTACACTCCAGCACTCAATCCCGACGAGGCAACTCTATTCAAGACCAAGTTTGCAGTTCATTTTATCTTTTTACATTTCACGCTCACATTTCAAAACCGTGTTCAAAGCTCGTTTTTTGTAGTTCGAAAACAATGATGCATGTCACACACTACTCAAACATAAAATAAAACAAACAATCATCCCTACCGTTCCATGGTGTAGGCCCGAAGGCAACAAAAACAAGCGTTCGCTACTTACCTGATTTCCCGGCACGTGTTCGCTTACTTCGTCAAATTCAATTACTCACTCGTCAACCTAAGAAATAGGGAAAAAGTCACTCAGTATAATTCTAGGAATTCCAAAGAATACCTAAACTAAACTAACCACAAACTTTAACTAACTTTAAAACATAATACCTAAAACCCGAAATTCTTACAATTTTAGTGTCCAAACTTCAATCGGCCATAAACCTCTACACGTCTACTATCCATTGAAACAATCAAATTCAACAACCAAACAACTTGGCCAATCCGAAATCACAAGAACAGAACCGGCGACCATTGTATCAAAAATCGATTTTCACTAACTTCCACCAAAACTCTAATATATCTCTAAAAACCACCTAAACTAATCTATCTAACATTTAAATCATCAAAAATAGGAAGAAAACTAACCAACTAATAGGAATTTTTAGACCCCTCAATTAGGGTTTCCCAAACCCTAACCAAATTCACTCAAAACACCCCTAAAACACCAAAAACTACCACTAAGAGGCATCCAACTCAAAACCCATTAAAACCTTACCTTAAAACCCTTGCAATTCTTGAAGAAATGGAGGAGAGAATTCTCAGCAATGGAGGAGAAGAAATAGTAGAAGATGAAGAAAAATAAGGCCATTTTTGCTTTTTAACCTTTTTCACTTTTCTCTTTTGAATTTTTACCACAAAATTCCACCATTTTCAAAAGTAACCCCTCCCACTTTTGTCATGTCTTTCAACGTGAAAGCTTCCTTCCAAACCTTCTTCTTTCTCTCTTTTATCACTTAAATTTACCTTTAGTTAACTTTCAACTTAACAAAATTTCTAACCACTAAAATCCTAGGGTTTCTCTCAAAATCTTTTTTCCAATATCACCCTCTCATTTCTATACATAGCATAACCCTTAAATGAAATTAAACTCCCATCACATAACTAATCTAAGACTATGCACGATACTGGAAATTTGCCGGATGTTACATGTAGAGAGCTGGATCTTGCTCTAGAGACAGTGAAAAACAGCAGGAGCCCACTTTTCAACAGCAGGATCCCGCTCCAGAAGAAAAAAAGGAGCAGGATTCCACCATTGAAGAGCGAGCTCCCGTTACTGGGAGAAAACTCACGGAGCGAGATTCCACTCTTGAATATCGGGCTCCTGCACGTCCAAATTTTAACCGACATTTAGACGTCAATAGTTATTTTGTTAATAGGTCATAATTTAAGGGTGATATTATTAACAAACATAGTTTAAGGACGAGTTTGTTAATGACTTTATAGTTTAAGTGTTTTTTTGTTAATTACCCTATTTTTTTTAATAATACTATGTTTATACTTTATTTCTACTCTTTATTCTTACTTCATAACGTGACAAAATGTTGATTGATAAAATTAATGAATTATTTTAATTATTTATAATTTATTATATAAATCGCACCAAATAATATTTGGTTAGTCCATGAATAATAATTATAAAGTAAAAATATAGAGTAAATGTTGCGTTATTTTTTTTCTTTTACCACTTATTTTCTAAGTTGTTTCTTGAAATAAATTTTTACCACCATGAAAAATAATGTAATAAAATAGTAAAAATATTATTCCTCGTGCAATTAAAAGATCTCTCATGATTTTGGTTTGTTAGCTAAGGTAACAAACCAAAAGCCTACAAATTGTTACCAAGATTACATGTAACGTCCCCTAATTTCACCTTTTAACTATTCTTAAAAATTCTGTAAAATTTAAATTTTTATTTCGATCCATTAATCTGACTCTGTAACACCCGGTTCCATTGAACTAATTTATCTTATCAACTAATAGTATACATTTTATGGATGAAATTGGGAGAATTATTAGTTAGGTTAATGAGCGACTAAGTAAGGGCATAATGGTAAATAGAGACTTATTGCAATGACCTATTTAAGGAAAGAGACTTTGTGATTAATGCACTGTAGCCGCCACTATTCCCTATTTTCCTCTTTCGGTCTTCAGCTCAAGTAGCAGAGCTCTCTAGGCGATTCTTCTACTCGATTCTTCTCCAAACTAGGTGAGTTCTATTTTGATTCATTGCTGGACTGGTAGCTATTGATGATCGGGGAGAGTATAAATGCGAGTGTTGAGAAATGCTGTATGAGTGAGCTAGTTAGGATTTTGTGGTAAATCGGGAATGCACAATGAACTAAGCTTCCAAACTAGTTTCTTTAGAATTCTAGCGGTTTAGAATGGAGTTTAGAGAAAGTCTAATGTATGTTCTGTCTATGACTTTAGGTTTGAGTAAGCTCCCGAGGTAGTTTTCCACCCAATATTTTCCAGGAGACCAGGTAAGTGAAGTATGCTTGTGCCTTCAGGCCTACATCACAAAACAGTAGGTTTTTGCATGTTGAATGTTTTCAGTTTTGTCATGCATCATGTTTTTTTTTTTAAAAGAATACGAAAATGAATTTAGATGTAATGTATGGTGAGGTATGAACAGAATGTAACAGAACAAGCTATTAAGGGAACTCATCCGCCCCTTAATTTATGAAGAGGATTTATAACTTTGGGGAAATTGATCCGCTTCCCAAGTGGAATATTGGATCAGACAAGCTATTAAGGGAACTCATCCGCCCCTTAACTTATGAAGATGATTTATAACTTTGGGAGAATTAATCCCACTCCCAATGAAATCGAGGGATCAGATCAGTGAAAGAATGTAAATGCAACTGAGATGTGAAAGTAGAAGCTGCATGATAGGGATTTATGTTTTCAACTTTTCATTTCATTATTGCTTCACTTATTTAGCATTAGGCTAATAGATGAGTTTTGTGATGTAGGTGAAGAAGCTTTAGAAGGTGTGTTCTTTGAGCATGTTGAGGACTAGGCTGGTTGGGGGAGCACGTTCATGCCTCGACCTGGTAAACTGATGGGGCGGTTTAACTGATGTCAGTAGGTGTGAATGTGTAGTCGAAAATGGTTCTGTTTAAGTATGCTGAGAATGTTAGTCACATTAGCAGTTTGATGTTTCTTTTATAATTATGAATTGTGCACTTCTGGTATGAGAACATGGTTTGGTTTTAGTCGTAGTCTACTACTCTAGATTTGAAACTTGTGGATTTATAATGTTTTTGAAGGATTTCAGTAAAATGCTCAAGTTCTTTTAGTAGTCGGAGTTATTCATTGTTTAGAGTGTAAATTCTTGATATGTTGCTATGTTGAGTTGTTGTTCTGTTGTCTATCGGCAGACGCTGTCTATCGATAGACGTTGGATGAATGAATCATCCGGCTGACGTCATCGGAAGATGTCTTCAGAAGAAGCCATCGGAAGATGTCTTCAGTAGAAGCCATCAGATGATGTCTTTAGTAGAATCCATCGGAAGATGTCTTCAGTTGAAGCCATCAGAAGAAGAAGATAATAGAAATTTGTCGTTTTGTGACCGGTGGATGTGAGCGCAAGAGAGAGTATTGAATTTTTGTCTTTTTGTAACCGGTGGATGTTGTGTAGAAGATTTGTCGTTTTGTGGACGGTAGACGTGATTGAGAATCTTGTCTTTTTGTGAGCGGCAAGAGAGAGTAGCTGACGCGTTGTCGGCTGATGTGAGTAGATGAAGCGTGTGAGTCAACGAGTCGTTCGGCTAACGCGAGCGGTGGACGATGGAAGCAGAAGATACCTTTTGTTTCTGCCTCTTCCGCTGGTACTGTTCGGCGGTAGATGTGCTTTGAATTTCTTTTCCCTCAATCAAATGTTTTATTATTTTGTCTCCTTTATAAATGTTGTTTATACAAAAGTTTTCCACTGCAAGTCTTGAAGATTTAAAGATTTAACTTTATTGTTAAGTGAAATTTTAAAATTTTTCTTGAAATTTCTTAGTCTCGTTTTATGTTACGAGTAGTGAACTGGGTTCAGAAAACTCGGGGCGTTACAGTATTGTATCAGAGACATTCAGTTAAACCGTTCAAAAGATTACTCATCAGTGCCGATCGTCGCATGGAAGTACTCCAACAACTGTAAGTGTTTATGTTAGCCTTAGTTATTAGATGTTTATGAGAGTAGTTAACCCTGTGCAGGAATTTAGTATAATGGCTAGACGCCCAGGAAGACCAAGAGTGCCAAGGGAAATGCCAAATTTGAGAGGTGAAGAGGAGCCTAGTGTGATTAGACAGCTCACAGATTTGGTGCGTCAGCAAACAGATTTAGTGCGTCAGCAGTCTGATCAGTTAGGTTTGTTGCTGAACCGGGAAGTACAAGGGAGTGCCAACTCGAGTTCTAGCAATGAACATTCTGGAGATAGATTCAGGAGGCTACGACCACCCACGTTTGATGGACAGTCATCTGTTCCGGTTATTGCTGAAGGATGGCTTAGAAAGATTGATAGTATGTTTAGGTGTGCCAACATTGGAGAAGGAGACAAGGTCACGTTGGCAACGTTTCATTTGGCTTGTGACGTTCAACTTTGGTGGGAAACCATAGAGACCACCACTGATGTTCTGGCTATGTCATGGTCACAGTTCAAGGAAATCTTCTATGAAAAGTATTTTAACAGCACTGTCCAGACCGCAAAGAAGTTGGAGTTTCTGAACTTGAAGCAGACAGGGTCTGTGGCTGAGTACAGTAGACAATTCGAGTCCCTGTCCAGGTTTGTTGGACATTTAGTTCACAAGGATGAGGATAAGGTGTTTCAGTTTGTACATGGACTGAAGCCGGAAATTTACAGAAGAGTTAAATTTTGTGGTATTAAAGGCCTGACATTCAGCGAAGTTGTGTCCACAGCTTTGGAAGTAGAGGAAGCAGAAAAGAAGTGTGCCGGACCAAAGGGAGTCCCACAAAAGTTTGTCTAGCCACACCAGCAGGGAGGAACGAAGAGGCCTAGTGAAGGCCAGATTAACCAGGGAACGGGAAAGAAAGTGCAGGATACCAGGAAGTTTCCCCAGTGCCCGAAATGCCTGAAGAGTCACTCGGGCGAGTGCAGGTTTGGAACAAGAAAGTGTTTCAACTGTGAAGAGGTTGGACACACATACAAGGATTGCCCGAAACCCAGGGTCACATGATGCTACAATTGTAATAAGGTTGGCCATATTAACAGAGATTGCCCAGCTGTAAAGAGTGGCCCTGCTAAGATTATGCCGAGGATATTCTCCATGATGGAGTCGGGCGATGATGAACAACCTGCTGTTATGTCAGGTACTATATTGGTCAACTCTATACCTGCTTTTACTTTATTAGATTCTGGTGCAACACATTCATTTATAGCGTCTGCGTTTGCTGATAAATTAGGTGTACAGTTTACCCCTACTGAGCATGTATTTAATGTCGCATTACCTCTGGTGAACGCATGCACTCTAACCAAGTGATGTTTGATAGTGTTGTGTTAGTAGGAAATAAGAATCTACCTGTTGATCTCATTATTATGGACATAATGAGATTTAATATAATCCTAGGAATGGATTGGTTGTTCAAGCATTATGCTACAATTGATTGTAGGACTGAAATTGTTAGTTTTCAACCCCCAGATGGTTTGAAACATACCTTTCAAGCCTTGAAGAAGAGAAAGGAAATGTCTATTGTGGCTTCTATTAACGCTGGACCTTCTCCTTTTGGGGAATATTTTTATTTTTTGGCCAGTGTTTTAGACACACACAACTAGTAGGAAAAGCAAGTCCTCAGAATGTCTTAGTTGTCCAAAATTTTCCAGAAGTATTTCTAGATGACCTTCCTGGTTTACCGCCAGACAGGGAAATTAAATTTGTTGTAGATGTTTACCCAGGTGCCGAGCCTGTATCTAAGAATCCTTATAGATTAGCACCAACAGAACTTAAAGAATTAAAGAAGCAGTTGGAGGATCTGTTGGAGAAAGGGTTCATACGCCCTAGCTTTTCATCATGGGGTGCACCTGTCCTTTTTGTCAAGAAGAATGATGGATCAATGTGTATGTGCATTGATTATCAGGAATTGAATAAGTTAACTATCAAGAACAAGTATCCATTGCCAAGTATTGATGATTTATTTGACCATCTTAATGGTGCGCGGGTATTCTCAAAGATTGACCTGAGGTCCGGTTATTACCAATTAAAAGTCAAAACCGAAGATATTCCAAAGACTACTTTTCGCACAAGGAAAGGAATGGCGGAAAGATGAAGACAGTGAATGCCAAAGCGATGCCAGTACTTGGAATCGTAAGGAGAGCTCAGTTGAAGCTCGGCTCATGGACAGGACTTATTGACTTTGTCGTAGCACAGATTGATGACTTTGGTATTATCTTAGGGATGGATTTCTTGATGGAACATAAAGTCATCCCAATGCCCTCAGCGAAATGTTTAGTAGTCACCAGTAACAACCCAACCGTTGTTCCTGCAATTCTAAAACAACCAAATGTCATCAATACAAAGATGCTTTCTGCTATGCAATTTAAAAAAGGGCTGAAACACGATGATCCAACTTACATGGTCGTTCCATTAGGGTTGAGTACAAAGAAGGAGGAAGTAATACACCCTGAAATCTCAAGAGTTCTAGAAGAGTTCAGGAGTACCATGCCCGAGTGCTTGCCCAAGACATTACCTCCAAGAAGAGACATCGATCATCAGATTGAACTGAACCCCGGAGCCAAACCTCCTGCAAAGGCCCCATATAGAATGGCTCCGCCAGAGCTGGCAGAACTAAGGAAGCAATTAGATGAGCTACTTGAGGCCGGATTCATCAGACCTGCTAAAGCACCTTTTGGAGCGCCAGTGTTGTTTCAAAAGAAAAAAGATGGAAGTCTACGAATGTGCATAGATTACCGGGCACTCAACAAAGTCACAGTGCGCAACAAGTATCCCATTCCGCTCATCACTGACCTTTTTGGTCATGTCCTTTGGATTGTCATAGTATTTATTGATGATATCTTAATCTATTCACGTACTAAGGATGAGCATGTAAGGCATTTAAGTTTAGTGTTAGGAGTACTTAGACAGCACCAACTTTATGCTAAGTTTTCCAAGTGTGAGTTTTGGTTGGATAGAGTTCACTTTCTTGGTCACGTAATCTCTGGAGATGGGATATCTGTCGATCCAGCCAAGGTTCAAGCAGTTAAGGAGTGGCCCCAACCGAAGAATGCTACTGATATTTGGAGTTTCCTTGGGTTAGCAGGATACTACAGGAAATTTATTGAAGGATTTTCGAAGATTGCTACACCCATCACTCGGTTAAGTAGGAAAAACATTAAGTATGCATGGACAGAGGAATGTGAAACCAATTTCCAGACTTTGAAACAGAAACTGACCAATGCTCCAATATTAACCCTTCCTGTTGAAAATGGTAAATTTAGCATTTATTGTGATGCTTCCAAAATTGGTCTTCGATGTGTGTTGATGCAAGATGGTAAGGTAATAGCTTATGCCTCTAGACAGTTGAAAACACATGAGAAGAATTACCCTACACATGACTTGAAATTAGCTGTAGTGGTATTTGCACTTAAGATTTGGAGGCATTACTTGTATGGACAAACTTGTGAAATATTCTCGGACCATAAAAGTCTGAAATATATCTTTACACAGAAGGAATTAAATATGAGGCAACGTCGATGGTTGGAATTTGTAAATGATTATGATTTTGAGATTAAATACCATCCCGACAAAGTAAATTTAGTGGCAGATGCTTTAAGTAGAGTGACAACTTCAGCCTCAGCCTTGATTCTTGACGTACCATTAGCCTTAGAGGCTGAATTCCAAAGATTTAATCTAGAGGCGGTGCACAGTGTGTCAGCCATGCTTTCTGCTATATCCTTGAGACCTACTATTCTAGAAAGAATAAAGGAAGCTCAGACAAGTGATGTAGGGTGCAACAAGTACAGATTAAGTATAGAATCTACTGTTAATTCAGATTTCAATTATTCCAATGATGGAATCCTTAAGTTTAGAAATAGATGGTTTGTTCCTGCCATTAAAGACCTTCGAGATGAGATCCTTTCTGAAGCACATTCTTCTAGATTTTCTGTCCACCCTGGAAGTACGAAGATGTACAAGGATCTCAGACAACATTATTGGTGGCCACGTATGAAGAGATGTGTGGCAGAGTATGTAGGATCGTGCTTGATTTGCCAGCAGATTAAAGCTGAACATCAGAGGCCTGCAGGAACATTACAACCCTTACCAGTTCCTGAATGGAAATGGGAACAAATAACAATGGACTTTGTTGTGGGATTGCCTAGAACAGCAAAGGGACATGATGCAATCTGAGTAATAGTTGATCGATTAACCAAATCTGCCAACTTTCTGCCAATGAGGATGACATACTCGATAGATCAGCTTGCTGAATTGTATGTGCAAGAGATTGTTAGATTACATGGAGTTCCAAGTACCATAGTTTCAGACCGAGATTCTAGATTTACGTCTATGTTTTGGAAGAGTTTGCATAAGTCTATGGGTACACAGCTCAACTTTAGCACAGCCTTTCACCCTCAAACAGATGCACAATCCAAAAGGACTATCCAAACATTAGAGGATATGCTCTGTGCATGTGTATTAGAATTTCAGAGTTCTTGGAGTAAGTACTTATCATTGGTGGAAA
Source organism: Begonia masoniana (assembly GCA_022432975.1). Classification (NCBI taxonomy): domain Eukaryota; kingdom Viridiplantae; phylum Streptophyta; class Magnoliopsida; order Cucurbitales; family Begoniaceae; genus Begonia; species Begonia masoniana. The sequence continues at coordinate 27,214,027 of CM039515.1, read as the reverse complement.
TTTCCTATAATAACAATTTTCAGGCAACAATAGAAATGACACCTTATGAGGCATTGTATGGACGAAAATGTAGATCTGTTGGAAGTCAAGCCATAAATAAGCTCCTGCAATGGCTTAAAAGGATCGTTAGCTACTCCGGTGCTCGGCCAAACCGAGTGACCTCAAGAACAAAAAACTAAACGGGCAAAAAACAGTAATAATCAGAGTGCTTTAGTGAGATTAGTGTCGTGCGAGTGAAGTGTGTGTAAGATGAAATGGCGTCGTCCAGTTAATTCAACAGAGACTTGCACAACCTCAAGTCGGTCAGCTAACTAATGTTTAGCTCCGACAGAACGCTTTTCCAGAGGAAGGCGTCGACTTGAGGAACCAGTTTTGTCCACCTCCTTCTGGTTTCCAGCCCTCTATAGGGAGGAGAGGAGAGTGGTGCTAGAGTTCAACAACAACCTCGGGTTGTTGAACTAGGAGGCTGTCTCCTGTTCGGCAAAGCCGAAGCTCACCTATCGGCGAAATTCCTTCTCGGTTTCTCTCTTAGGGAAACAGTCTACTTGTTCTCATTACCTGAACCAAGTTTTACAGACACCAATTGCGATGATAAATAGTACCTAGTGGCTGGAGAAACATTTGAAAATTGGCCGAGAATTGTTGAAGGCGCGGGAAGAAGAAGCAGACTCAGCCGAGATTCTTCTGGCGCTAGGGATCCGAGGGGTAGCCCTGTTTCTGTCAGCTCGCCGGTTTCCTTGCACGACAACTTCTCCGACACGAAGGCAGCGGCGATTCGGGCCAAAAATGGAAGTGGTCCCCTCCATCTTCCGGTGCAGACGCCGAATGTCGCCTCTGGTTTTGATTCACGGTGAAGGCTTCATTTGGTTCTCTTCAATAGCAACAGCGACCCGGTTCTCTTCAAACAACAGCAAGCGGTCCGGTTCTTCTTCATTGCACAGCAAATGGGTTTTCTTCATTAACCCACTCCTTTGGTTCTCAAGCCATTTAAAACCAAGCCAAGCCACATCTATCCTACCAAGCATCTAGTCCTAAATGCCTAACATGCATGCTTATAAAAATTTTAACAAAAAGGCCAATGTTTGCCCAATAGGTTTTAAAATAAAAATACATAAAATAAATACTCGGGAAGACAAATTCCCATATGAGCTTCTGGTTCTCCAAGCCTTGTCTCCCAAGCAATGACGTACTTCGGTTGCTCCAGATCTTGAGCTTCCATCTCCCACTTTACATCGGTGAGTACGTCTTCCAATTCGGTATAAGAAATGTCACCTGCAAAAGAGTAAAGTGTGTGAGTACATAAGTTAGATAAAACATGTGATTGTACCTGTGATCGTGTGATGGGCCTATGGGCCACAACAAGATCTCCCTTGTACTGGGATGAAGTGGGAGAAGCACGTTTGATTGGCCCCGACTTTGTACAACAGACCGTGGAGAAGATTGCCCTCATCCGACAGAGAATCTTAACAGCTCAAAGCCGACAGAAAAGCTATGCCGACAGAAAACGCAAAGAATTAGAGTTTGATGTTGGTGATGAGATGTTTTTTGAGATATCACCATTCAAGGGGGTCGTGAGATTTGGAAAGAGAGGCAAGCTGAACCCCAGATATATTGGACCTTTCACGATCATGAAGAGGATTGAAAAGACAGCATATCAGTTACAATTGCCAGACTCTATGGAAGGAATCCATAATGTGTTCCATGTTTCTCTGCTAAAGAAGTGCTTAAGGGATCCATCTCAGATTGTGGATCAACAGAGTGTTGAAGTTCATCCCACCCTTACTTATGAGGAGAAACCAGTAAGGATCCTAGACTATGCTGTGAAAGTGTTGCGCAACAAAGAAGTTCCACTGGTAAAAGTCTTATGGCACAACCAGAACATGGATGAGACAACTTGGGAGCGCCAGCAGGACATGGTGGACTAATATCTAGAATTATTCAGGTATTGAATTTTGAGGACAAAATTCTTTTAAGGAGGGTAGATTGTAACTGTAACGCCCCGAGTCTTCCAGACCCGATTTTGCTACCCAAAACATTTTCATATGCTTGAGAAATATTCATGATGCATGAACATGAGTAAATCTTAGTTCATCAGACTACTGAACAAGCCATTCATTCATCAAAGGATCATAACATCAACTCGAGTACCGAAGACAACCAGACGTTAGCACAGGTACTTTTAACATCATAAACAACTTCTACTTAGTACCCTTGTGATGTAGGGCCCTAATGGCCGGAAGTCTTATTCACTCACTTACCTGGTTTCCTTAGCAACTTGAACACTTCTCTTCAAACTTCTTCACCTAGAAACATTTCACATCACAGTGTTAAATCAAAAATCCTAACTAAAAGTCATCCTAGTACCTAACATAAATATTTCTAAATCTTCCTAGTCGAGCGCCTAGTGTGTACAGATTAAACTTCCAGAACCTAAATAACCGGATTAAGTCTAACAACTAAACACGGTCTGTTATCTTAATGTCCAGAATCGAATCGGAAATGCCATTACTAAACACAGATCATGATTGTCACTACCATTACTCTGTTAGTGAAGAATCTGAAACCTCAAGTTCTAGCTGAAGACAGAGCTCTAAGTAACTACCCAGTAACTACATTGTCTAAGTCTTACCTAGAGCGTGGATTGTCGAAGTGGAGGCTAAAGAACTGGTCGCCGGAGAAGGAATAGCTGGCAGAGAAGGAGCTCTGGAAGGAAGGGAATCGCCGAGAGAGGAAATGTCGGCTACAGTAAGGTTTTAATGAGGTTTAAGAATTTCCATAACCTATTTATACCAATTAAAATCCACCTTAATTACAAAATTGGCACCCAATCTAGTTTCACTCAACTTGTAATAAATAAGTCTTGGCATTAAATTTAAAATCATAAAGGTCAATAAAAGGGTGACAATTAAAATGGTTAAGAAAATCACCTGGCCGAAATTGTCGGGTGTTACAGTAACACCCGGTTCCATTGAACCAATTTATCTTATCAACTAATAGTATACATTTTATGGATGAAATTGGGAAAATTATTGGTTAGGTTAATGAGCGACTAAGTAAGGGCATAATGGTAAATAGAGACCTATAGCAATAACCTATTTAAGGAAAGAGACTTTGTGATTAATTCACTGTAGCCGCCACTATTCCCTATTTTCCTCTTTCGGTCTTCAGCTCAAGCAGCAGAGCTCTCTAGGTGATTCTTCTACTCGATTCTTCTCCAAACTAGGTGAGTTCTATTTCGATTTCTTGTTGCACTAGTAGCTATCGATGATTGGGCAGAGTATAAATGTGAGTGTTGAGAAATGCTGTATGAGTGTGCTAGTTCGGATTTTGTGGTAAATCGAGAATGCACAATGAACTAAGCTTCCAAACTAGTTTCTTTAGAATTCAGGCGGTTTAGAATGGAGTTTAGAGAAAGTCTAATGCATGTTCTGTCTATGACTTTAGGTTTGAGTAAGCTCGCGAGGTAGTCTCCCACCAAATATTTTCCAGGAGACCAGGTAAGTGAAGTATGCTTCTGCCTTCGAGCCTACATCACAAAACAGTAGGTTTTTGCATGTTGAATGTTTTCAGTTTTGTCATGCATCATGTTTTTTTTTAAAGAATACAAAAATGAATTTAGATGTAATGTATGGTGAGGTATGAACAGAATGTAACAGAACAAGCTATTAAGGGAACACATCCGCCCCTTAATTTATGAAGAGGATTTATAACTTTGGGAAAATTTATCCGCTTCCCAAGTGGAATATTGGATCAGACAAGCTATTAAGGGAACTCATCCACCCCTTAACTTATGAAGAGGATTTATAACTTTGGGAGAATTGATCCCACTCCCAATGGAACCGAGGGATCAGATCAGTGAAAGAATATAAATGCAACTGAGATGTGAAAGTACAAACTGCATGACAGGGATTTATGTTTTCAGCTTTTCATTTCATTATTGCTTCACTTATTTAGCATTAGGCTAATAGATGAGTTTTGTGATGTAGGTGAAGAAGCTTTAGAAGGTGTGTTCTCTGAGCATGTTGAGGACTAGGCTGGTTGGGGGAGCACGTTCATGCCTCGACCTGGTAAACTGATGGGGCGGTTTAACTGATGTCAGTAGGTGTGAATGTGTAGTCGAAAATGGTTCTGTTTAAGTATGCTGAGAATGTTAGTCACATTAGCAGTTTGATGTTTCTTTTATAATTATGAATTGTGCTCTTCTGGTATGAGAACATGGTTTGGTTTTAGTCGTAGTCTACTACTCTGGATTTGAAACTTGTGAATTTATAATGTTTTTGAAGGATTTCAGTAAAATGCTCAAGTTCTTTTAGTAGTCGGAGTTATTCATTGTTTAGAGTGTAAATGCTTGATATGTTGCTATGTTGTGTTGTTATTCTGTTGTCTATCGGCAGACGCTGTCTATCGATAGACGTTGGATGAATGAATCATCCGGCTGACGTCATCGGAAGATGTCTTCAGAAGAAGCCATCGGAAGATGTCTTCAGTAGAAGCCATCGGATGATGTCTTCAGTAGAAGCCATCGGAAGATGTCTTCAGTAGAAGCCATCGAAAGAAGTAGATAATTGACATTTTTCGTTTTGTGACCCGTGGATGTGAGCGCAGGAGAGAGTATTGGATTTTTGTCGTTTTGTGACCGGTGGATGTGAGTGCAGGAGAGAGTATTAGATTTTTGTCGTTTTGTGACCGGTGGATGTTGTGTATAAGATTTGTCGTTTTGTGGACGGTAGACGTGAGTTGAGAATCTTGTCTTTTTATGAGCGGCAAGAGAGAGTAGCCGACGCGTTGTCGGCTGATGTGATTGGATGAAGCGTGTGAGTCGACGAGTCGTTCGGCTAACGCGAGCAGTGGACGATGGAAGCAGAAGATACCTTTTGTTTCTGCCTCTTCCGCTGGTACTGTTCGGTGGTAGATGTGCTTTGAATTTCTTTTCCCTTAGTCAAATGTTTTAAGATTTTGTCTCCTCTATAAATGTTGTTTATACAAAAGTTTTCAGCTGCAAGTCTTAAAGATTTAAAGATTTAACTTTATTGTTAAGTGAAATTTTAAAATTTTCCTTGAAATTTCTTAGTCCCGTTTTATGTTACGAGTAGCGAACCGAGTTCAGAAAACTCGGGGTGTTACAGACTCGTTTAAAGACAATGAACTTCATTCAGCGGAAGACATATTACACGTGGAACCTTGAATTGAAAAAAATCTTTAGTGCCGGTGTTAAGACAATAAAACAGGGGCTTCGGTCGACAAGACACAGCACTTGAAGAGTTACGACCCACAACAAAATTGGTCGACGTCTATAACATAGGTCGACTTCTGCCATTAACATCTACTGATCGCGTCTGCCGATCGCATCTGCCAATCGCATCTGCCGATCGCATCTACCGATCGCATCTGCCGATCACGTCTACCGATCGCATCTGCCGATCACATCTGCCAATCGACACCCCATTCTCTCTGGAATCTATTCCTTCTAAAATCGGTCGACATTTTCGGTCGACAAAATCGGACGACGTCCTCGACCACAAAATCGAACGACATCTTCGACCACAAAATCGGTCGATGTTTTCCTTGCTAGAACACTTAACGAGCTCAGGCAGAATCGCCTATAAAACGTCAGTCGATCGATCGCCCTCCTTGGCGATCGATCGGCAAGCTCTTTGGACTTTAATTTTGATGTGCTGCTTTCTTACTTCTTCTTCACACGTCTCCTTCCCTCATTTCTCTTTTCCACTAACTATACTAAAACACCACTACCTCATACTTTCTTCAATCCACCAAAATACACATCCATAAATCAAGTTTATCAATATCAACAAAACAGCGAAAAGACATACACTGATTCGACAATGGACTCATCTGTATAACCTATCAAAATAGATATTCTGTGCCTTTGTTCATAAATCTATCCAAAACATCAAAACACCTATACATCCACTATCCATATACCAATCACCCTAGAATGAGTTTTCTATATAATTTCTGTATCATCACCCATCAACCCAAAATAAACCCAAAACCTTAAAATACTTAACCATTTACTTCCACGGGTCAAAATTTGCACCGACTACACAGCGCACTCCCACGGGCATTCCTCTTCAACCAGCTCGTTCATCTTGCTGAGGAACATCATCTTCACCTTCTTCGAGATCACCTACACCATAGAGACATCTGTGAGCAAAAAACTCAGTAAATTCTACGTAAATGACAATGCATGAACATGTATATGCAATTTTCATGTATTTCCATCCATTCCAATCCCTGGGGAGGCAAAAACTCGCATCAAACTAGGTGGTGGGAGAATACCGTGAGTACACGTGGTGAGCCTGTGGTGCGGACTGCACGGCTGGGCCAGGGGAACCTGGTCAGTCGTTATAGAGGAAGAAGGGAAAAATACTTAGGTTTTATAAAAATTAACATGACAATTACTATTTTACCCTTTATGCTTAAATCTTTGCTTATTTCATTATTTAATTGTCGATTCGGTTTCTCCAAATGCTCCGATTTACTCATATAGTTCTAATAAAACTCCCCGTTCACAAAAACGGTTTCAAGTCGCAATATTTACGAATGTCATTATAACGATAAAGTCCAAAAACCTAAAAATTCGGGTGTTACATTCCACCCATATTAATTAAGATTTTGTCCTCAAAATTTGACTTAGCTTATAGTCCTTGACATTATTGTCTCATGTCTTGCGGCCTTATACTTCAACTTATAATCCCTCTGTTCTTTTCGAGTCTCTTCCCTCCATCTCTCCAAAAATTTAATTTTCTCTTTAAGAACTCTGATCCTATCACACTTAGGGTCAATCTCTATGGTTCTAAACCAAAATATCTTAAAACCAAATAACGTAACATTAGCCTCCTGACCACATCCACTGCGTTTGATTTGACTGACCATATTCTTGGTTATACATTAAGTACTGTCGAACTCCTAGGTCTCCAATTCAAGGCTTTCTGTAGCTATACCTTCACGTAATACTTATACTTAAGTTTCTTAACATTGACGTAACATTAGCTTCCTGACCACATCCACTGCATTTGATTTGACTAACCACATCATTGGTTATACATTAAGTACTATCGAACTCCTAGGTCTCCAATTCAAGGCTTTCTGTAGCTATACCTTCACGTAATACTTATACTTAAGTTTCTTAACATTGCTCGAGTTGACTAAAATTTAAAGATTTATACATACATTTGGGTTGTAACCCAAACTTCTACACAAATTCATCAACTCTATCCGTAGTCGGAATGCACGTCAGCTCCAATTTCTACATTTTCTCTAGTAATAATCCTTTTTAACTATTCTATCAATAGTATCCATTGGTCACCTACCTTCTTGGGCAACTCGCCGACTGTCGGTGACTATTTCAGTGTGGGTTTCTCAACTAAGTTCTCATTGCCATACTTCAGAACTATATCATCAAAACACCTCTTGATCTCAACGAGTCCAACTAGGAGCTAAAGTCGCTACCCACTTAGGATTATGGTTCCTTTGTAAATAAGATCCTATAAACAACACATTTCATTCTAAACTACTTTAACGAGCTCCCTCGTTATGTCCTTAAATGAAATTTTCATATTATCTACATTACGCTTCATTTGTCTTACTCAAGTCTTTATAAACTCTGAGTACATTCAAGTCTCTAAATTTCACCATTGATTTGCTCTAAACTATTCATTCTAACCTTAAATCATTTATGTACTCATTGGCCTCGACTTTGTTAGATATCAGACGAACCTTTGAAATTTTCTAACTTGGCTTCAATTCTAAGTTTACTTGAATGATTTCCGTGCAAATCCTTATTCTCCTTATCCGATAAATCGTGAATTCCACAAATCGCAACAAATATTCTACTTGGCTCCCTTGCAACAATTTACCAAACAATCTTCTGGTTTGCAAACTTGTGGCAGATAAGTTTACGCCTTTAATATCAATCTCTTTAAATTCTTAAATCTTACCCTTCTAGTTCCTCGAACATTGATATTCCTACCTCCATCCTGGAGATCGGAAAATTTTGCAATATCAAGTATTATCTTTCGTATAACCATGATCCTTTATTGTCTCGAAATTTATTAACTTCCCAACTTCGAGTAATTCCCTTATTTTCCCCATCGATATTGGTCGACACCTACACTCCTTTGCAAAAGAAATCGACACTTTGCATACCCCTTCAACAATCTACTTGAACTAAACTCTTAAATGCTACCTTTGTTTAGATAATCCCAACTTTACGCGAATCTAGGATATTCGAATGTCTGCTATGTTCTCTTATTCACTTATACGCACTACCGATATCTCAACAATCTAAAGTATTCTTCAGTAAGTTTTACATTTAAACTTTGAATTTCTCTTTGATTCATCATACTCTAAAACTCCAGAGGTTTGTCAACTATGGTCTAGTTTCTATCCATTTAAATCTTATATCTCATAAGTTGCATCCCTTTAATGGTAACTAAATTCTAAGTGCACAACTTCTTGTGGTTAAGTCAGGCTAATCCTATTAATGCATAACTCTCTTTGTAACACCTAGCATTTTCGTCAGGTAATTATCCCGAAATTTACCAAACGAAGTTAATTTGCTGCTTAGGTTATGATATTTTTATTGAAATTTGGACGCCGAGGTTCTCGGGTTTTCACTCATTAAGGATATTTTCGTAACAGAGGAATTTAAGTCTGTTTCGTGAGCGAGAAGTTTTGTTAGAATTCTGAGAATTATTTGGGATGATTAGTGGAATAAGAAAGATTCGAGGATCTAAAACGAGGGGTTTCGCTTGTTTTGTGAGAAAATTAAGTTGAGTGGCAAAATTGTAAATATGGTTGATTCAATTCATATATTTATAGAAAAGAAAAACCCTAAAATCCTCAAAAAACCCCTCCCACCAAATTTCTTCATCAGCCGCCTCCCCCTTTTCTTCCTCCTGCGATTCCTTCCCTCTCCCAACGTATTCCTCTTCGCCAGCCACGACTCTTCCTCATCCGAAGGTTCTCTTCCATTTTTCTCTTGCATTTACTGCCCTAGGTAAGATTTAAATAAATTATGCATTGAGTTCGATTAAGAATTTATATAGGTTAAGGTTTGAAATCCTGAAGCTTGGAAATGCTAGACTGACATTAGAGTTTATGGATTTAGCATATTAATGACATTAATGATAGGATTTTGGATGTTGTCGGTGTTAGGTTGAGAATCTAATATTGGTTTGAATCTGGTGGTTATTGTACACAAATGCCATTAATGCTATTGAAGATTAAGTTACGAACTCAAGGTGTTCGATGAAATGCCCGAATAGGATAAGTTGAATTTTAAGAGGTTACCTTAATTAGGAACTTAGCTAGTTTTGAATTCGATTTATATAGGACTGATTTTTAACATTGAAATGTGAAATGTCTTAGGTGGAAAAGACTTAAAAGTGAAGGCACGACATTGCTAAGGAGTCCAGGTAAGTGGGTGTTAGGGTTCTGGCCGTTAGGGCCCTAGATCACAAGGGTACTAGGAAATTAGTATTGATGATTTCTTGATGATTATGATCTGTTAAGAGCATGTTACGATGAGTAGTGTAGCATTATGATATGATCCATGTTAGATGACTTATTTCTTTGTATGACGTTTCTATGTGCACCATGTCCATGCATCATGATTCTTCTCAAAAGCATACAAAAATATTTTATGAGCATGATTTAAATGAATAAGATAAGAACACGAAATGTATGTATGAATGGTTAAGTTTGGGACGGGGTGAAATAGTCACGATTTGTCTACGGGTTGGACCACAATTATGTTCCCAAGATTATGAGCACGGTTCGCAGATCCTCTCGCTGGTGGGGGCCGGCCTAGTAGGAAGACTCGCGGATTCTCCCACTGGTGGAGGCTGGGTTGACACTACACGATTAGTTCGCGGATCCTCCCGCTGGTGGGGGCCGGACTGGTCGTTACAGTTTTTGTCTAAAAAGACCACGAGTATGATTCTTTGCCATTTCCCTTCGCGCCCCTTAATCCATGTCAAGTGAAAGATGAATCAAGAACACGAACATGATTTTTACGAAGCATGCATTCATGAGCATTTATGTATATGTTGCACTCCTTACTAAGCCTTAGGCTTATAGTTTAAACCTTATGATGTAGGTGACGAGTTGGAAGGTGAGGACCTTAAACCGAACGATGATATCTAAGTCGGGTTGCTGGGCGGCGATTTTGACCCGAGGGTGTTGCTCTTTGCATGTTTTGGTATACGTATATGATATTAGACTCGTAGGTAGGAAAAGATTTCTTATGAATGATAAATACTGAGATTATTTGATACAGGTTATGATTTAAAGAGGATTTTAAGACTAAAGGTTTTCATCTGTTTTTAAGTCTTCCGCTACGTGTTCAAGTCGAGGTTTATAATTTTCTTGTGCATGATGATTCTGCAGATGAAGTTTTAAATTTATAGAAGTCAGAGAGTTGAAGTGTCAACTTTGACCGATTATCGGCAGATGTTAATAGGTTGATGTTGAGTGCTGATGTTAAATCGGCTGATGTTGAGTGTAGAAATAAATTGGTCGATGTTGTGTGTAGGAGTAAATCGGTTGATGTTGAGTGCTGATGTTAAATTGGCTGATGTTGAGTGTAGAAGTAAATCCATCGATGTTGAGTACTGATGTTAAATCGGTCGATGTTGAGTGCTGATGTTAAATAGGCTGATGTTGAGTGTAGAAGTAAATCGATTGATGTTGAGTGCTGATGTTAAATTGGCTGATATTGAGTGTAGAAGTAAATCGGTCGATGTTGTGTGTAGGAGTAAATCGGTCAATGTTGAGTGCTGATGTTAAATCGGTCGATGTTTAGTGCTGATGTTAAATCGGCTGATGTTGAGTGTTGAAGTAAATCGGTAGATTTCGTTTGGCAGATATCGTCTGATTATGAAGAGGTCAATTCTAGAGAGATGGAAATGTCGACCTTGTTCGATACTCCTAGATGTAAATCGATCGATGTTGAGCGTAAATGTAAATCGGTTGACATTGATCAGTCGGCTCTAGTATTGTTTTCTGCTTCTACCCTTATAACGGACACTATTTTGTTACTTCCTCCTCCATTCCTTGTAACGTTTTAGATTTATTTTGTTGAGGATTTTAAACGAGTTTGTAAGCGCGAATCCCAACTGTTTTAGTAAAGTTTCTTTCAGGTAATTAAAAAAAAATATAGTAACATGTGCCAAGAATAGGGTCACGATTATGTTCATGTGAGTCGCGGTCCGTTGGGTTTCGGGTCGTGACAATGTGGTATCAGAGCACTTGGGTTTTAAAATTGGTTCTATAGACTGCCTACCAGCACAAATCGCCACATGAGTACACTCCATCAACTGTAAGTATTGACAATTTTTATAATGCCATTTAAAGTTAAGATGTGTCTATGATGTGTTCAGATTGACAAGATAGTAAGGGGACGACGTGGAGAAGTTAATGAAGAAAGTAACACAATTTCCCAACTAACGGAGTTGGTTCATCGCCAATCCCGTCAGATTGAACGACTTGTGGCTAGAGAGGAGCAAGAAAACTCTAGTTCGAGTGCAACCCATGACCAAGGTGGAGAGCGATTTCGCCAACTTCGACCTCCGACATTTAACGGCCAAGCTTCGGATCCCATTTATGCTGAAAAATGGATTCAAACAATTGAGGACATGTTCAATTATGCTAATGTGGATGAGGAAGACAAGATCACATGTGTTGTTTTCCACCTTGCACTGGATGCGAGGCGTTGGTGGGACATGAATCAGAGCACCACCAATGTAGAGGCTATGACTTGGCAACGATTTAAGACAGTTTTCTTTGACAAGTACTTCAGCCGAGCTGTTCGGACCAGCAAGAAGATGGAGTTTATGCAGCTGCGCCAAACCGGTTCTGTGGTAGAATATATTCGTAAGTTTGAAGCATTGTCTCGATTTGCGCCCAATCTGGTGAATAACGAAGAAGACAAGATTCACCAATTTGTTCAAGGATTGAAATTAGATCTGTTCAGGGGGTGAAAACAGCGGGGATTCATAATGTACCTTATACCGAAGTGGTGGCTAAGGCCTTAGAACTGGAAGAGGTAGAAGTGACAGTTCTGGGATACCGCGAAGGGCCAAGGAAGTTTGTTAGAGATGTGCAGCCGCAACCACAGCAGAACAAAGGGGGTTGGCAGCAACAACAAAGAGCGTTAAAAGGCCCTATAACCCCAATTACAATCAAGGAAAAGGGAAGAGACCACAAGGGGCTTCTCAAGCTCCACTATGTTTCACCTGCCAGAGGAACCACTACGGCGAATGTAAGCTTTTCACGGGCTGATGCTTCAGGTGTGACAAGATTGGCCATCTGATTAGAGATTGTCTTATGCCGCCGGATGTAAATCGGGCGAGGGTGGCGCCTAGAGTCTTTGCCCTGATGGAAGATGTAGATGTAGTACAGCACATGGTCATAACAGGTACAATTTTGATCTGCGGTGAACCCACGTATACTCTTATTGACACGAGTGCTACTCACTCGTTTGTAGCAACTGTGTTTGTATGCCAGAATAACCTATGGTTCCTACCTGCTGATAGGTTATATAGCGTCATGTTACCGTCGGGTGAGTTTTTACATTCAGATCAGATAGTAAAGGGTGATATCGTATTAGTAGGGGATAAGGAACTATATGTAGAGCTGATCATAATCGACATGAAGGGATATGAAGTCATTTTGGGAATGGATTGGTTATTCAGACATTACGCCACGATAAGCTGTAGATCCGGACTAGTGGAATTCCGACCCTAAATGGAGATCGGTATTCCTTCCAAGCTATACCAAAAGCAAGCAAGATGCCGATTATATCTTCGATGGGAGTTCAACAGTTGTTGAAAAATGGATGTATGGGTTACCTAGTCAGCGTAATTGATGTACGAGGGAAGGACGAGCTAAAGCTCTAAGATATTCCTATGGTTCGAGAGTTTCCTGAGGTATTCTTGGACGACCTACCGGGATTACCACCAGATAGAGAAATTGAGTTTGTGATCGATACTTATCCTGAAGCCTTACCGGTGTCTAAGAATCCCTATCGTATGGCGCTCGTTGAACTGAAAGAACTAAAAACTCAATTGCAGAAGTTAGTAGACAAGGGTTTCGTACGCCCTAGCTGTTCTCCATGGGGTGCGCCTGTTCTGTTTGTTAAGAAGAAAGACGGGTCTCTTAGAATGTGCATAGATTACAGAGAGTTGAACAAGCTGACAATCAAGAATAAATACTCTTTGCCCCGAATTGACGATCTTTTTGACAAACTCCAAGGAGCCATAGTATTTTCGAAGATTGACCTACGCTCGAGCTACTACCAACTAAATGTCAAAGCCGAGGATGTGCCAAAGACCGCGTTCAGAACCCGATATGGACATTACGAATTTCTTGTGATGTCGTTTGGATTGACGAAAGCACCTTCAACTTTCATGGACTTGATGAACCGAGTGTTTCGGGAGTACTTGGACAAGTTCGTGATTGTATTTATAGATGACATTCTGATTTATTCTCGAACTAAGGATGAACACGCAGAACACCTGAAGATTGTTTTGGCGACTCTAAAGCAGCAGCAATTATACGCCAAGTTCTCAAAGTGCGAGTTTTGGCTAGATAAGGTCAATTTTCTGGGTCACGTTATCTCTGCTGAAGACATTTCTGTTGATCCAATTAAAATACAAGCTGTGAAAGATTGGCAACAACCCAAGAATGCCAGTGAGGTTCGTAGTTTCCTTGGGTTAGCAGGCTATTACAAGAAGTTCATTAAGGGATTCTCGATGATAGCCAAGCCTCTAACTAGTTTAACAAAGAAAGATATCAAGTACTCGTGGTCAGAAGCTTGTGAGAAGAGCTTCTAAACGCTGAAGTAGAAGTTAACGACAGCACCTTTATTGACACTCCTAGTGGAAGAAGGAAAATTCAGTGTTTATTGTGACGCATCTAAGATTGGATTGGGATGTGTGTTAATGCAAGAGGGCAAGGTTGTAGCGTATGTTTCCAGACAGGTAAAAATTTATGAGCAGAATTACCCCACTCACGATTTGGAGTTAGCCGCTGTGGTATTTGCACTAAAGATTTGGAGGCACTACTTGTATGGCTAGCAGTACGAGGTGTTGTCGGATCACAAAAGTCTGAAATATCTCTTTACTCAAAAGGAATTAAACATGAGGCAAAGGCGTTGGCTTGAATTCGTTAAAGACTATGATTTCAAAATTAAGTACCACCTTAGTAAGGCCAATGCAGTTGCCGACACATTAAGCAGGATGTTAACGACGATGCAACCCACGATGTCAGCCATGTCTGTACCCTTAAAAGTTGAAGTTCAAAAGTTTGAATTGGAAATAGTTCCCGAGCTGGCAGCCTTACTTTTAGAATTAACCATTCGGCCGACTATTTTGGATAAAATCAAGGAGGCTCAAGAGAAGGATTCGAAAGAGAAGGAAGACATTGTGAGCAAATTGACGGATGCTTCTTCCGAGTTCAGCTATTCGGAGGATGGTATCCTGAAATTTAGAGACCAATGGTACGTCCCAAATGATGAGGAGTTACGAAAGTTGATTTTGGCTGAAACACACTCGTCTTCTTTCATAGTACACCCAGGCAATACCAAGATGTACCGAGACCTGAAATTGCACTACTGGTAGCCAAATCTTAAGAGGGATGTTGCCAAGTATGTAGAGTCATGTATGGTGTGCCAAAAAGTTAAAGCAGAGCATCAACGACCAGGAGGTTCCACTGGTGAAAGTGTTATGGAGAAATGACAACGTCGAGGAAGCCACGTGGGAGCGACGGCAAGATATGATGGATAGATATCCGGAGCAATTTGTCTTATCAATTTTTTAGGACAAAAATTTTGTTTAACGAGGGTAGGGTGTAACACCTAGCATTTTCGGTCAGGTAATTATCCCGAAATTTACCAAATGGAGTTAATTTGCTACTTAGGTTATGATCTTTTTATTGAAATTTGGACGTCGAGGTTCTCGAGTTTCCGCTCATTAAGGATATTTTCGTAATAGAGGAATTTAAGTTCGTTTTGCGAGTGGAAAGTTTTGTTAGAATTCCAAGAATTATTTGGGATGATTAGTGGAATAAGAAAGATTCGAGGATCTAAAACGACGGGTTTTGCTTGTTTTGTGAGAAAATTAGGTTGAGTGGCAAAATTGTAAATAAGATTGATTTAATTCATATATTTATAGAAAAGAAAAACCCCAAAACCCTCACACTCCCACGAAATTTCTTCATCAGCCGCCTCCCCCTTTTCTTCCTCCTGCGATTCCTTCCCTCTCCCAACGTATTAGTCTTCGCTAGCCACGACTCTTCCTCATCCGAAGGTTCTCTTCCATTTTTCTCTTGCATTTACTGCCCTAGGTAAGATTTAAATAGATCATGCATTGAGTTTTCGATTAGGAATTTAGATAGGTTAAGGTTTGAAATCCTGAAGCTTGGAAATACTAGAGTGACGTTAGAGTTTATAGATTTAGCATATTAATGAAATTAATGATAGGATTTTGGATGTTGTCGATGTTTAGGTTGAGAATCTAATATTATTTTGAATTTGGTGGTTATTTTACACAAATGCCATTAATGCTATTGGAGATTAAGTTACGAACTCAAGGTGTTCGATGAAATGCCCGAATAGGATAAGTTGAATTTTAGGAGGTTACCTTAGTTAGGAACTTAGCTAGTTTTGAATTCGGATTTATATAGGACTGATTTTTAACATTGAAATATGAAATGTCTTAGGTGAAAAAGACTTAAAAGTGAAGGCATGACATTGCTAAGGAGTCCAAGTAAGTGAGTGTTAGGGTTCCGGCCATTAGGGCCCTACATCACAAGGGTACTAGAAAATTAGTATTGATGATTTGTTGATGATTATGATCTGTTGAGAGCATATCACGATGAGTAGTGTAGCATTATGATATGATCCATGTTAGATGACTTATTTCTTTGTATGACGTTTCTATGTGCACCATGTCCATTCATCATGATTCTTCTCAAAAGCATACAAAAATGTTTTATGAACATGATTTAAATTAACAAGATAAGAACACGAAATGTATCTATGAATGGATTAAGTGTGGGACGGAGTGAAATGGCCACGATTTGTCCATGGGTTGGACCATGATTATGTTCCCAAGATTATGAGTACGGTTCGCAGATCCTCTAGCTGGTGGGGGTCGGACTGGCAGGAAGGCTCGTGGATTCTCCCGCTGGTAGAGACGGGGCTGATACTGCACGATTAGTTCACGGATCCTCCTGCTGGTGGGGGCTGGACTGGTCGTTACAGTTTTTGTCCTAAAGGACCACGATTATGATTCCTTGTCGTTTCCCTTCGTGCCCCTTAATCCATGTCAAGTGAAAGATGAATCAAAAACACGAACATGATTTTTACGAAGCGTGCATTCATGAGCATTTATGTATATGTTGCACTCTTTACTAAGCATTAGGCTTATAGTTTAAACCTTATGATGTTGGTGATGAGTTGGAAGGTGAGGATCTCAAACCGAACAATGATGTCTAAGTCGGGTTGCTGGAGGGTGCTCATGGCGAGGATTTTGTGGCTGGGCTGCGATTTTGACCCAAGGGTGTTGCTCCTAGCATGTTTTGGTATACGTATATGATATTAGACTCATATGTAGGAAAAGATTTCTTATGAAAGATAAATACTGAGATTATTTGGTACTGGTTATGATTTAAAGAGGATTTTAAGACTAAAGGTTTTCATTTGTTTTTAAGTCTTCTGCTACGTGTTCAAGTCGAGGTTTATGATTTTCTTGTGCATGATGATTCTGGAGATAAAGTTTTAAATTTATAGAAGTCAGAGAGTTGAAGTGTCAACTTCGACCTATTATCGGCAGATGTTAATAGGTTGATGTTGAGTGCTAATGTTAAATCGGTTGATGTTGAGTGTAGAAGTAAATCGGTCGATGTTGTGTGTAGGAGTAAATCGGTTGATGTTGAGTGCTGATGTTAAATTGGCTGATGTTGAGTGTATAAGTAAATCGATCGATGTTGAGTACTGATGTTAAATCAGTCGATGTTGAGTGCTGATGTTAAATCGGCTGATGTTGAGTGTAAAAGTAAATCGGTTGATGTTGAGTGCTGATGTTAAATCGGCTGATATTTAGTGTAGAAGTAAATCGGTCGATGTTGTGTGTAGGAGTAAATCGGTCAATTGTGAGTGCTGATGTTAAATCGGCTGTTAAATCGGCTGATGTTGAGTGCTGATGTTAAATCGGCTGATGTTGAGTGCTGATGTTAAATCGGCTGATGTTGAGTGCTGATGTTAAATCGGCTGATGTTGAGTGCTGATGTTAAATCGGCTGATGTTGAGTGCTGATGTTAAATCGGCTGATGTTGAGTGCTGATGTTAAATCGGCTGATGTTGAGTGCTGATGTTAAATCGGCTGATGTTGAGTGCTGATGTTAAATCGGCTGATGTTGAGTGCTGATGTTAAATCGGCTGATGTTGAGTGCTGATGTTAAATCGGCTGATGTTGAGTGCTGATGTTAAATCGGCTGATGTTGAGTGCTGATGTTAAATCGGCTGATGTTGAGTGCTGATGTTAAATCGGCTGATGTTGAGTGCTGATGTTAAATCGGCTGATGTTGAGTGCTGATGTTAAATCGGCTGATGTTGAGTGCTGATGTTAAATCGGCTGATGTTGAGTGCTGATGTTAAATCGGCTGATGTTGAGTGCTGAAGGTCTGGCCTCATCATCAACGTCATCAGGCTCAATGAAGGCAATATCCTTGGGCAACCCTCTTCTGATCAGTAACCATTCTTGGACAATTATGGGCGTATGTGGCCCACCTCACCACATCTAAAACATCGGTCTGTCCCTAATCTACAAGCGCCAAAATTGGCCTTCTGGCACTTTGGGCATACGGGCCCTCTCAGTAAGACTCCTGAATTTTCTTTCCTTTTCTCTGGTCGCCCTTTTCGTCATAAGGCCTCTTACGCCCTTTGTTGCTGTTGTTGTTGCCCTCTTGGCAGCTAACCCTCGTTTTGAGGTCGAGGCTAATTTCTCGAAGAACCCCTAGCAGCTCCCTCGGTTGACACATGTTTGCTCCTTGCGAGTGCTGTGAATGTAGAAGTTAAATCGGCAGATGTCGTCCGATTATGAAGAGGTCAATTCAGAGAGATGGAAATGTCGACCTCGTCCGATACTTCTAGATGTAAATCGGTCGATGTTGAGCGTAATGTAAATAAACTGACGTTGAGTGCTGATGTTAAATCGGCTGATGTTGAGTGCTGATGTTAAATCGGCTGATGTTGAGTGCTGATGTTAAATCGGCTGATGTTGAGTGCTGATGTTAAATCGGCTGATGTTGAGTGCTGATGTTAAATCGGCTGATGTTGAGTGCTGATGTTAAATCGGCTGATGTTGAGTGCTGATGTTAAATCGGCTGATGTTGAGTGCTGATGTTAAATCGGCTGATGTTGAGTGCTGATGTTAAATCGGCTGATGTTGAGTGCTGATGTTAAATCGGCTGATGTTGAGTGCTGATGTTAAATCGGCTGATGTTGAGTGCTGATGTTAAATCGGCTGATGTTGAGTGCTGATGTTAAATCGGCTGATGTTGAGTGCTGATGTTAAATCGGCTGATGTTGAGTGCTGATGTTAAATCGGCTGATGTTGAGTGCTGATGTTAAATCGGCTGATGTTGAGTGCTGATGTTAAATCGGCTGATGTTGAGTGCTGATGTTAAATCGGCTATTTATAATGTCCTTCATTTCAATAACAATTGAGATAAAATTATACCTAGAATAACTGAAGGTCTGGCCTCATCATCAACGTCATCAGGCTCAATGAAGGCAAATATCCTTGGGGCAACCCTCTTCTGATCAGTAACCATTCTTGGACAATTATGGGCGTAGTGGCCCACCTCACCACATCTAAAACATCGGTCTGTCCCTAATCTACAAGCGCCAAAATTGGCCTTCTGGCACTTTGGGCATACGGGCCTCTCAGTAGACTCCTGAATTTTCTTTCCTTTTCTCTGGTCGCCCTTTTCGTCATAAGGCCTCTTAACGCCCCTTTGTTGCTGTTGTTGTTGCCCTCTTGGCAGCTAACCCTCGTTTTGAGGTCGAGGCTAATTTCTCAGCAGGCTCCCTCGGTTTGACACATGTTTGCTCTGCAGCTTCGAACTCCAAAGTCTTAGCCACAATCTCTACATAGGCCACATTCCACACCCCTTATATGATGACGTTTTTTCGGATCTCCGGATTTAGTCCTTGCATAAATCGACGCATCTTGTCCTCATTATCACTCACCATGTGTGGTGCGAACCGAGATAGGGCTTCAAACCTCCTGACATATTCGGCAACTGAACCTGTCTGCCATAACTGCGTGAACTCCATCATCTTAGCCTCCCGTACTGTACGGCTGAAGTACTTGTCGTAAAACACAGTTTTAAACTGCTCCCAACTCATCACTATCACATCGGTGGTTGCCTTGATGGAATCCCACCATAATCGAGCATCGGAAGCTAAGTGAAAAGTGGCGCATATAACTTTCTCCCCATCCTCAATCCTTGCATACGCCAACATATCTCCCATGGTTCTAACCACTCCTTAGCAATAGAGGGGTCCGAAGACTGTCCACTAAAAATTAGAGGCCGTAGCTTCTGAAACCTCTCCATTCCATAGTTACTAGGAGCCACCACCTCCTGAGTCCTAAGGCCTTCACGATTTATAAGCGTGTCAATGCTGTTGGGATTGTCTGTCCATATGTTGCTCTTGTCGATCAAGGTGTTGGGATTGCTGGGCAATGAACTCTCTAAGTTAATCTATGGTGTCGTCTCTTTCATCTCTATCATTCCCTCTACGCACTATTTTGTTAACCTATAAATTTTAAACAAATAATCCTAAGAAATCAAATGAAAGAAAGCTTATAACCGTACTTACAGTTGAGGAAGCATGTCCGTGTAATGGCTTGTGCAGTCGAGCAGTCTACAGAACTCATTTTAAAACCTGGGAGCTCTGATACCATACTGTAATATCCCCTAATTTCACCTTTTAACTATTCCTAAAAATTCCATAAAATTTAAATTTTTATTTCAATCCATTAATCTCACTCGTTTAAAGACAATGAACTTCATTCAGCGGAAGACATATTATACGTGGAACCTTGAATTGAAAATAATCTTAAGTGCCAGTGTTAAGACAATAAAACAGGGGCTTCGGTCGACAAGACAAAGCACTTGAGGAGTTACGACCCACAACAAAATCGGTCGACGTCTATAACATAAATCGACTTCTTCCATTAACATCTACCGATTGCATCTGCCGATCACGTCTGCCAATCGCATCTGCCGATCGCGTCTGCCAATCACATCTGTCGATCGGATATGCCGATTGCATCTGCCGATCGCGTCTGCCGATCGACACCCCATGTTCTCTGGAATCTATTCCTTCTAAAATCGGTCGACATTTTTGGTCAACAAAATCGGACGACGTCTTCGACCACAAAATCGGTCGATGTTTTCCTTGCTAGAACACGTAACGAGCTTAGGCAGAATCGCCCGTAAAACGTCAGCCGATCGATTGGCAAGCTCTCTGGACTTTAATTCCAGAGTGCTGCTTCCTTACTTCTTCTTCATACGTCTCCTCCCCTCATTTCTCTTTTCCACTAACTATACTAAAACACCACTACCTCATACTTTCCTCAATCCACCAAAATACACATTCATAAATCAAGTTCATCAATATCAACAAACTAGCGGAAAGACATACACTGATTCGACAGTGGACTCATCTGTAAAACCTATCATAATAGATATTATGTGCCTTTGTTCACAAATCTATCCAAAACATGAAAACACCTATATATCCACTATCCAGATACCAATCACCCTAGAATGAGTTTTCTATATAATTTCTGTAACATCTCCCATCAGCCCAAAATAAACCCAAAACCTTAAAATACTTAACCATTTGCTTCCACGGGTCAAAATTTGCACCGACTATACAGCGCACTCCCACTGGCATTCCTCTTCAACCAGCTCGTTCATCTTGTGAAGGAACATCATCTTCACTTTCTTCAAGATCACCTACACCATAGAGATATCTATGAGCAAAAAAACTCAGTAAATTTTACGTAAATGACAATGCATGAACATGTATATGCAATTTTCATGTATTTCTGTCCATTCATTTCATTTATCAGTCCGTGTCAGTCGTCTTAGTTGTCTCAGTCGTCTTAGTCGTCTTAGTCGTCTTAGGTTATTTACATTTCATTTTACTTTCATTAATTTTCTTTTCATAAAATCAATGCGTAAATCCATTTTCATTACGTTTTATAAAACAATGATGCATGGACGAATATAAGTATAACACAAAGCATAGATAACATGAATACTGTAATACCCGGCTGTACGGAATATAAATATTTTAATGTAAATAAAATTTTTGTTAATATGTCAAATCAAGTCTATTTTGTGAAAATAAGGCGTTATTACGATCCTAATAATTAATAAGGATTTTGAGAAAATTTTAGAAGTTTAACGCTAATTTTACGAGAATTACATTTATCGTAATATAAAGGATACTCTGATAAAAATACTAAACGAGGTCTGAATTACGAACGGATAGTCTTAATAGAACCCTAGTAATAAGTGGGATTTATTGGCAAAATAAAAAAATTTGGAGAAGCCGAATCGTTAGACAATTAACGAAACAAGCGACGAAACAAATAAAAAATCAAAGGAATGATGAAACGGTAATTTACAAAGTCAAAAATTTAATTAAAAACAAAACTTTTTGTCTCTTCTCCCTCATTCACAATTTCTCTCTTTTCCCTCTGCGAACCCTCAGCTGATTTTTCTCTCCATCAGCGTTTTCTCCCTTCTGACAGCCGGTTCCTCCTCCGACGACTTCCGTTCTTCGCGATTTCTTCCCCAAACTCGACCCTAGGTACTATTCTAAGGTTTTAGCAAAGTTTATTTCGGTTTTTATGGAGTTTAAACGATTAGGGTTCGTTTAGGGTTTAGTTAAAATCGTGATTTAGGGTTCGAGATTGATAGGTTTATCGTGTTGGTGGATATAAAGGACGTATTGAACGTTGTTGGACGAAGTTGAATTGATTTGTGAGAAAAGTAAAATTCGAGGAATTGGGGGTTTTTGGAAAAACTCGTTAATGGTGGTTTCGAGATATCGAGCGTTAATTGTTATTGAAAATGCCTCGATTAGTTAAGTTAGAAATTTAGGAAAATTTACTTAGTTGAGGTTTCGTTAAATTTGGACGTTTAACGGCTTAAACTCGTATTAACGACAATTGTGGTGAATTTGCCTTAGGTAAACGACACTCGTGGACGGAGCTCGAAGTTCAACGCGCACAAGGTAAGTTCTCGTGACTTACTCTGGCCGATTGGCCTACACCGTACGTCGAGGTCGTCTCGAGGAGCTTTGGTGACGTATTTGTTTAAATTGCTTTTGATGGGTAGTTAGGTTTAGTTCTTTTATAGGTTATGTTTTTATAGTCTTGATGATATATATGCTATATGTTTAAATTATGCTATAAATTGTTCATGCATCACAATTTTAAATTATGCATAGAAAATGAATTTCCGCACTACGTTTTAAAGAAAATGGCGATGTGGCCTGAAAGGGGACTATTGCTCTATTGTGTAGATCGATTAAGGGTCTGTCACAATACCACATCTAATATGGACTGATGTATGTTTATGGTCATGCGAGGTGGGGCTCAGGCATGGCTGTGCGTGTTGCAAGCATGTACCCCCTCCTCTAGGTGGAAAGGGTTGTCCAACCGCATGATGTGCCCTCTCCATTTAGGGGGTTGAGATCTCGGTGACAACCTATGTAAAGATAAGAAAATGTTGCATGATTTAAGAACTCATATGCACAGCATGCATTTGCATTTACGAAACTTGCTGAGCTTTAGCTCATAGATTGTCTGTATGGTGTAGGTGATCTTGACATAGGTGAGGACGAGATCCCTCCACCCGAGGAGTGATGCAGTTGATGGAGGATGGCCCGTGGGAGTGTGCTGGGCAGTCGAGGCGCCTTTTGACCGGTGGGGAATGATGTAAAGGTATTTGGGACATAATAGTTAGATCGTAGGAAAAAGTGTATAGCTGAACATATTAGGATGTTTGGATCTGATTAGTTGATAGGTTTACGTTTTGATATTTTTAAACGTTTTTAAAACTATTTTATAAACCGCTTGGTGATTTTGAACAGGAGGAAATGTTAAGTTTTTAAACGGATCCACGCGGTTTGTTTTTACAAAATCGGGTTATGTTTTAGTTGTGTTTTGAGTCGTTTATTTTGGGTAATTGGTGAAGTGTGAAATGGATGAGATTTTGAGTGAGTTTATGTTGGAATGTATGTTGATGTAGATGGAATTGTGTTGATGAAATTGTGAATGGTGTGTTAGGCGTGTAGGGATGCAGGGAAAAGAAGCAAAAAAAGAAGAAAGAAAGAGGAGACAAGTCCTCTGGATATCAGATTCCAGAGGACTTGGCGATCGATCGCCCCTCTTGGTCACGCTCTGGAAGAAATTCCAGAGCGTGTGCCGAGCGATCGTCAGGTGATGGCGATCGCTTGGCAAGAAGTGATCGCCGAAGGGCGATCGTTCACCCGGAGAGGGGTGATCGATCGCCCCTCAGTTTTCTTCACAGGCGATCGATCGCCTGTTTTGGGCGATCGATCGCCCCTTTACATTTCGGGACAATGTCCCTTTTTTCCGTCCACCGTTGATTAAATGATTTTAATTGTTTTAAATATTTGTTTCAATTGTTTTAAGAAATTGTTTTAAGTTTTATTTAAATTGTTTTTAAGCAAATAGTTTTCGAACGGTTTTAACAATTTAGTCTACGATTTAAATTCCGCATAAATACTACAAAGTTTAAGGATAAAAAATAAAATGAAAAATTTATACGGTAAAATTAGGATACGGGTAAAGGTCACTACATATACCATCAAAACAAAACAAACATCATCTATAACACAAACTAAACTTAGTCTACCCAACCCAAAGCATAAAACATTCTTTGCTCCAATTATCCTCAACAACAAAAACACGACATATGGTGTAAGCCAATCAGCCACAGTAAGTCACGAGAACTTACCTCGGGTCCTTAGCAAACCAAGCTCTATCCGTGAGCTCCACAACTGTAACGACCCGAGTTTTCTAAACCAGGTTCGCTACTCATAATGCTGAATCGAACTATGACCCTTTTGAGAAAATTTTAAAATTTCATTCAACAGTCGAAATTTGATCCTTAAAACGTTAAAACTTGCAGCGGAAAACCATTCGTATAAAACAACATTCCTTAAATAATTAAATTACTAGAGACAATTGACTGAAAGAAAACAAAAGGAAAACAGAACACATCTACCGTTGAATAGTTCCAGCGGTAGAAATAGAGACAGAATAGTCTCGTCGGTAGAAACAGGAATAGAAGACATCCACCGCTAAACAGTGTCAGCGGTAGAAGCAGAAGCAAACGACATCTTCTGCTACCAACATTCACCACTCATGTCTGCCAAAAGACAACTTCTACCAGTGACGTCAGCCGGATGACTCATGCATCCAACATCCCCCGCTCGACAGTAACACTCATCATCCACCGATAGACAACATCTACCGATGAACAGTAACTCTCAACATCCACCGATAGACAACATCTACCGATAGACTACTCAACATCCACCAATAGACAACATCTACCGGTGAACAGTAACTCTCAACATCCACCGATAGACTACTCAACATCGTATCAATCCTTAACACTCTAAACAAAGACCAACTCAGAATGGTAGAAGAATTTGTAAATTTTACTGAAATTATTCAAAAACAACATAAATCCACAACTTTCTAAAAATCCAGAATAGCAAACTACAACTACAACCAATTCATGTTTTCATAATCAGAAAAACTCCCAAAATATTAAAAACATTATACTACTACTGCCATTATAATCCCCAACACACTTCAACAAAACATTTGATCACTAAGACTTCACACCTACTGCCATTAGTTAAACCGCCCCATCAGTTTACCAAGTCGATGCATGAATGTACTCTTCTAACTAGCATAGTCCTCAACATGCTCAGAGAACACACATGCTGACACTTCTTCACCTACATCACAAAACTCATCTATTAGCCTAATACTAAATAAGTAGAGCAAAATATGAAATAATATGCTGAAACATAAATCTTAGTCATGCAGTTTCTGCTTTCACGTCTCAGTTACATTCACGTTCTTTCTCTGATCTGATCCCTCGGTTCCATTGGGAGTTGGATCAATTTTCCCAAAATCATACATCCTCTAACTCAATTAAGGGGCGGATTAGTTCCCTTAACAGCTGATCTGATCCTATATTCCATTGGGAAGCGGATCAAATTTTCCAAAGTCATACATCCTCTAACTCAATTAAGGGGCGGATTAGTTCCCTTAATAGTTGGCATGTTACAATCTGTTCATGCCTTATCATGACATTACATGTAAATTCATTTTCGTATTCTTTCCAAAAGCATGATGCATGACATACAGAAAACATTCAAACATGCATAAACCTACTGTTTTGTGATGTAGACCCGAAGGCACACACATACTCTACTTACTTGGTCTCCTAAAAAAGCTTGGTTGAAATCTACCTTGGGAGTTTGCTCAAACCTAAAACCATAAACGGAGCATTAATTAAATCTTCACTAAACTTCATTCTAACCATCCAGAAATCTAAGGGAACTAGTTTTGGGAGCTCTGTTCATTGTGCATTCCCGATTCACCCCAAAACCCGAGCTAGCTCTCACTCACAGCATTCCCAAAACTCATGTTACAATTTCCCCCAATCATAGACAGTTACGATGTAGCAAGAAATCGAAGTAGGACTCACCTAGCTTGAAGAAAATGGGAGAGAAAAGTGCCGAGAGAAACTTTGCTTAACTGAGCTGAATGCCGAGAAAGGAAAATGAGAAACACTAGCGGCTAAACCTTTATTAAACCCTCCATTTATAACACTGTTTCACAATTACTCAAATGCCCTTGGCTAACCAACTTTAACCTATTGAACCAACCAATCAAATTCATTAAATTCCATAAAAATAAAAGTTACAAAATGATGTTATTAATTAAATAAGGTGGACAATACCGGTTGCTACAACAACATTCTTTATTAAAACCGGGCCTAAACAATCGAATTTCGAAAACTAACAAAACTCCTAGCTAAAGGAAATTTTCTAAAACCACAATCTATTTCATTCGGGCATTTTATTGAGCAATTTGCACTCCACATTTCTAAACCTCCATTAATGGAGTTTCTCAAGCTCTCCACCAACAAAAACTTCAATAACCTTCATTAAATCAACTAACTACGTCCGATAATCACAAATACAGTAATACCTAACCGTTTCTAACATAACCCGACTATTTTGACAAAATCCCTAACGAAACCCTAACCGTTTAAACCCTAGAAATCAATAACCAACCATCCAAAAGCATAGAATCTTACCTAGGACATCGATTGGGGATGAAAACGTAAAGGAGGATCGATTATCGGAGAAGGAACCGGCCAAAACGTGAAGAAACGGAGGAGGCGATGAAGAATCGCCATCGTGAGAAGTAGAGGAGAATGAGGAAGAAGGGAAAAATACTTAGGTTTTATAAAAATTAACATGGCAATTACTATTTTGCCCTTTATGCTTAAATCTTTGCTTATTTCATTATTTAATTATCGATTCGGTTTCTCCAAATGCTCCGATTTACTCATATAGTTCTAATAAAATTCCTCGTTCATAAAACGGGTTAATTTTGCAATATTTACGAAAATGTCATTATAGCGAAAAAGTCCAAAAACCTAAAAATTCGGGTGTTACATTACAAATTGTGGAATCGGACCATCCGAAACGAATCGAATCGTAGATTTTGGTATCATTCATGTACTCACGTAAATTGGAATCATTTTGTAATTATTTCGTTAATTTTGCAATATTTACGAAAATGTCATTATAGCGATAAAGTCCAAAAACCTAAAAATCCGGGTGTTACATTACAAATGGTGGAATCGGACCATCCGAAATGAATCGAATCGTAGATTTTGGTATCATTCATGTACTCGCGTAAATTGGAATCATTTTGTAATGAAGAGGGTTTGATTCTCGATTTTGAATTAAAAAATTGATAGTATTAAACCGAACCGAGAGTCAATAAAATCATCATTTTCATTTTTCAAATGATGGACATTATCCTCAAAAGCTTAGTGCAACTCTTTATAATCCATGTTATTATCATAATCCCTAGTAAAGTCATTTTACTCTGTCTTTTTTTCTACACGAAGCGCGAGTTGACAATTTTGACATTTTCCTTTTCAATTGAAGAATTTCATGTAATGCTCCAAATTTTGATCTAATTGGCTAACGAGGTTTTGAGTCTAAGCATAAAATGGTATTAAGTTGGATGTGAAATTACCATTAAGTAGGTGATTTGGCCGTTAAAATTAGAATTTCACCCTTGAATTTTATCCAAATTATAAATTACCTGGCCATAATCTTGAATTAGAAATTAGCTGTAAAGCCCTAATTTAAAAATCCCTAATTTAAAACCCTAATTTTGAAAACTATAAAATTTTTTCCAAATTGATTTGAAATCAAGCGCTAAATCGTAATTTAAACATTAATTGAACACTTTAATTTCGCAGAAACTTTGTAATAAATTTGTCAAAATCTTGAAACCATCGCATAATTAAAACAATTTATGAAACTTTATTTAATAATAAAATTCAACATAATTATTCAAAATCTTAAATTGAAATAAAAATTTAAATATTGTTTGAAAATTAAAGCATACTAATTTAAATCTTTTTCCTCGAAATCAACAATATTTTTTTCATCTGTATACTCGCTTGCCGCTGGAGGGTTCTCAATCGCAACTATTTCTTCCTCAGACAAAAATTCACCTACAACACAAGTTAAAAATTATGAGAAATCTCGATAAGTAGAAATACATGCAAGTTGCAAAACTTTTACTTTTACCGAATCCTATTAACAATTACATACTGGTTGAAACTCTACCTTCTTTTAAGACTTAGTCATCTCATGGCTTCGTCATCTTTTACTTTTACTTTTAAGACTTAGCCATCTCATGGCTTCGTCATCTTTTACTTTTACTTTTAATGTTCAAGCTCTTGCTATCACGTATTTGCCGTCTATTTTATCATTTTCATACACATGCAAATGTCTTATCTATTTTATCTTTTAAACAATTCTATGTCGAGACTCTAACATGTGTGTTCAACCATCGAAAATGTGTGATAAAATAAAACAGTAATAAAGAAAGTAATATCTATTATGTGATGTAGGGCCGTAGTCAAAATGTTGTATTTACACTTACTTGAATTCCGAGCAATATGTGTATATTGAGATATTCCAAAATTTCAAAATAATACCATGCTCAACTAAAATCTTTGGTATTAAAATCCTACTTAATAAATCCAATTTCAAAGTAATTTAAGCAGAAATTCCTTACGTTGTATTCTTAGGTCGGATCGGATCGGTTGGATCGATTTGGATTGAATCGAACAGTTCTGAAATTTTTCCTCCCTAATACGAATAACAATATTAAAATCCCTCTTAAATTATTCCAACTTTAGAAGAATTTAGGCATAAATTTCTTACCGATTAAATCTTCGATCGGTCTGATTAGATTCGGGAGGAAATTTGGTTCAGGTCGAGTTCGGGTGAATAGTGCTGGGTCTAGTCGATGAATAGTGCCGAGTCAGTTTGGTTCACTGCTGGTCCGATTCGATCTGGATTGACTTAAGTGAACCGGTTCAGTTTTTCTTTAAAACTGAACCTTTGCCTTTCTTCTTCTTCGCGATTCCTGCTGAGAGATAGAGTGTGTGTCAGAGAGAGAGGGAGAGCGCGTTAGAGAGAAATGGAGTGAGAGAGGAGAGAATGCGACAGAGGGAAAATAGAGATAGAGGGATACGAAGTCTTACGCCGAAGGTGTCGTAGGTGGAGGTTCATCGTGCCGGAGAGGAGTTTTCTTAACGTTGATGGTCGAGCGGTGGTCGGAGCTCATTGCTTTTGAAGACCGAGGTAAGTCTTGCTCTGCTTCAAGAACTCGAGAGGGAGAGAGAGCTGATGGTGTGAGTTTCTTCCTCCACCGAAAGCCTCAATTTATAGGGGAGGTTCACCCCCCGCGCCCTTCTAAGAAATCTAACTTAGCTCGGATTTTTCGAGCTGTAACCGATCAGCTCAGATTTTTAGGGAAATCTAATCTGATTCCTCATTTATTTTTGGACGCTTTCCAGACTGCATACATTTGGTTCAACATCGGATTTTCAGAGAGAAATCCTAACGTTTGCTGAAAATCTGGTTTAGTTCGGATTTGCTTTTCTGTAAATCTGAATTTCTTCTGTTTTTGTACAACATTCAGACTAGGTTCATTAGATTTGTGTCCCCAAAATCCGAGTTTGAGTGATTGTCTTCTAATTTGGAAATTTTGAATTTAAATTTTTAGATTAGCTTTGATTTTGGAAATTTCGAAAATCAAATCTTGGATTGATTGATTATTTCCAATTTTGAATTACAATCACAAACTCTAATTGTTACAATCTTCCCTCCTTAAAAGAAATTTCATACTGGAAATTTAAATTATTACATAAATAACTCTGGATAGATTTTTCTCATTTCTTTTTCTCGTTCCCAAGTTGCGTCCTCAATATTTTGATTCTTTCAAAGCACTCTGACAAACAAGACCTTCTTATTCCTTAATTCTCTTTCTTCTGTCTCTAAAATTTGAATCGGTCTTTCCTCATATAATAAATCAGGGTTGATTGCGAAGTATAGAGATCTCATGGGTAAGACATGTGAGGAATCAGGAACATACTTCTTCAACATCGAGACATGAAAGACATTGTGCACGTGCTTGAACGAATCTGGTAAGTCTAACTAATAGGTGACTTCTCCCACTCTTTTTGAGATTTCAAATAAGCCTATGAATCTTGAGCTCAACTTTCCTTTATTTCCAATGCACTGGAGATCTGTATTTTCTACCATATAGAGCTTCATAAGGTGTCATCCGGATCGAAGCTTGGTAACTGTTATTGTAGGCGAACTCCACTAATGGCAAATTCTTACTCCAATTTTCTTGAAAGTCGATAGTATACGTCTGTAACATATCCTCCAGGGTTTGAATCGTCCTTTCTGATTGTCCATCTATCTGAGGGTGGAAAGCTGTACTGAAGTTCAACTGAGTACCCATAGCTTTCTACATACTATTCCAGAATTTGGAGGTAAATCGAGGATCTCGATCAGACACGATAGAAATAGGCGTACCATGTAGTCTGATGATCTCTTGAACATAAAGCTGAGCATATTGATCCATGGTATATGTAGACTTTACTAGAAGAAAATGCGCTGATTTGGTCAATCGATTAACTATCACCCAAATGGAGTCGTGACCATTAATCGTCTTAGGAAGTCCTACAACAAAGTCCATAGTAATATGCTCCCACTTCCATTGAGGCACCATGAGTGGTTGTAAGGTACCGGTAGGTCATCGATGCTCCGCTTTGACTTATTGACAAGTGAGACACTTCTCAACAAACTTAGCTACGTCTAATTTCAACCCACGCCACCAATAATACTGCTTTAAATCTTGATACATTTTTGTTGATGTAGGATGTACCGAGTAAGGGGTTGAGTGTGCTTCCTCCAATATAGCTCTCTTTAAACCAGCATCAAATGGTATGCACCATCTCTTTTTGAACTGGATAATCCCACCATCAGAAATGGAAAATTCAAAAACTTTTCTCGCCTCCAAATCACGTTTTACTTTGCAAATATAAGCATCTCCCCATTGTTTATCATTTATTTGATCAAGCAAACTTGGCTGAAGCGTCATAGCAGACAATCTCTCTAGTAGCCCAAACGGTATAACTTTGATATTAGATTTCTGCATCTCCTCTATTAACTGTCCTAAAATTAGCCGCAACGAAGAAATTTGAAATGATGCTCTTCTACTCAAAGTATCAGCTACGACATTAGCTTTGCCAAGATGATAAATAATTTTGCAGTCATAGTCCTTTACTAGCTCTAACCATCGGCGTAGTCTCATGTTTAAATCATTCTGAGTTAGAAAATATTTCAGACTTTTGTGATTCGTATAAATCTCCCACCTTTCTCTATAAAGATAATGCCTCCAAATTTTTAGTGCATGAACTACTGCTGCAAGCTCCAAATCATATGTTGAGTAGTTCTTCTTGTGTTCCTTCAATTGTCTCAAGACATAGGCTACCACTTTTCCTTTTTGCATGAGAACACATCTCAATCCATACTTCGAAGCATCACTATATCCTTCTTGCATGAGAACACATCTCCTGAAAGCTTTGCTCGCACTCTTCAGTCCATTAATACTTGACACCTTTCTTGGTTATCTTTGTAAGCGGGTTGGCTAAGGTTGAAAAACCATCTACGAATCTCAGATAATATCCCGCAAGACCAAGAAAACTCTTTATTTCAGTTGCATTCTTTGGTTGAGACCATTTACTAACAGCTTCAATCTTCGCTGGATCCACTGCTACGCCCTCCTTTGAAATAATGTGGTAAAGAAAAGCCACATTCTCCATCCAAAATTCGCACTTGGAGACCTTTGCATATAACTTCTCACGTCTCAATGTAGATAGAATAATCATCAAGTGTTCTTCATGCTCCTCCTTGCTCTTTGAGTAGATAAGAATGTCGTCAATAAAGACTATCACAAAATCATCCAAAAAGGTCTTGAAAGTCCAATTCATCATATCCATAAATGTGGCTGGTGCATTACTTAATCCAAACGGCATGACTCATAATTCAAAGTGGCCATATCTGGTACGAAACATCATCTTGAACACGTCGTCCTCCTTAATTCTCAGCTGATGATAGCCAGACCTTAGATCAACTTTCAAGAAAACTGTGACTCCCTTCAATTGATCAAATAGATCATTGATTCTTGGTAGTGGATACTTGTTCTTGATAGTGACTTTGTTGAGCTCTCGATAGTCAATACACATTTTCATCGATCCATCATTTTTCTTTACAAATAAAATAGGAGCTCCCCAGGGTGAGAAACTCGGTTGGATAAATCCTTTTTCCAGCAAATCATCAAGTTGAGTCTTTAACTCCTTTAATTCACTTGGTGCCATTCTATAAGGAGCTTTAGAGATCGGTGCCGTTCTAGGTAGCAGCTCAATGCTGAATTCCACATCTCTCGCAGGTGGTAACATTATCAGGTCATCGAGAAAGACATCAGAAAATTCATTAACTATCGGCACCATATCCAATGTCGTTGCTCCGTCAGGTTCAGTACATGTAACACTGGGTAAAATTCCAATGCATCTAGAATTTAATAAGCTTCGAGCTCACATACCTGATATTACTAGAACTCTTAAACTTTTAGGATTACCATAGAAGAAAAATGGCTTTGCTCCAAGTAATTGAAACTTTACCATCACATAGTGTGTAACGACCCCAACTGTAACACCCGAAAAATTTCAATAACGTGCGTAGCCTTAGGTTATGCTAAGTGTGAGAGTTAATGTTAAGTGAGAAGAGATTAGAAGTATAATACAAAGAGAATAAAAGAAGTTGACAAGTAAAAAAGGAGTAGGTTTGAAAATTTCATGGTTTGAAAACTCAAAATGTTGAAAAAGTCAAAATACATGAACCAATAGGAAAGAATAACTTTTGATGGAAATGTGGAAGAAGGAGGCAGCCACGTTGGAAGGCTTGAAACAAAAGAAAAGGGGTGGTCTTTTATAATTTAAGATATTACTGGGATATTCATAATAAGTCGAGTGGAAGTGTTGAGTGTGATTTATGCTATATGTGTAATAAAATAGATGATGAAATTTTTATATGAAGTTTGATCAAGTCAAACTTTCCTTGTGAAAGGAGTGATTATCACGTGGGAGTTATTAAGTGAAGAAATGAAGTGTTAAGTATGAATTAAATATTTGACAAGTTAAACCTGGTAAGAGAGTAGGAAGGGAAGCCAAGATGTTGACTAAGTCAAATTGGCATTAATTAGGATATTCACGTGGATGAGAGAGTTTTGGAAAAATGAGAGTGAAGAATGGGTTGTGCATTGTTGGTGCAATTAGATTTAGACACCTCATGCTTTTTATTCAAGTTTATCACTTAAGCTTAAATAGATGATAGTTTATTGTTTTTAGCAAAAACCTATCTACTTCTTACGAACTCCTCTCCTCCATTGTTGTCTGCAAACGCCTTCAACAAGAAAGCTCAACCTTTCTCAAGAATTTCAATCAAGGTAAAATGAAAGTTGGTAAATAGTTATATGTTAGTTCGTAGCTTTAGTTTTATTGCAAGTTTGAAGAAATATTTTTGGGTTTAATAAACCCTAATTGGTAATCTGAAAAAAAAATTTGGATGTTGCTGATTTCTTCCATTTTGTACGTTTAATTAAGCTATAACAAGAAATCTATGGATTTTATTGGAAGCAAGGGAATATTGGATGAAATTTTGCAAAACTGAAAATCTGAAGTTTGTGATAGAAACAGAACAGTTTCTGGTTTGGCTAAATTCGGTTGAGCTAATGGTATTGGGTTGTCAAATGAATTTGACCATTAAAAACTAGACACCTTAAGGTCTGTATAGCATCTTGAATCATCAAATTCGGACATGTAATCAATTTGTTATGAATTTTTGAACTTGGTCGATGTTTGATGTAAAACTAAAAATTTGGGAAATTGATAAAACAGGGCAGGTCTGGGGTTTTATTTATTTTGACCTAATTATTTATATTAAAGTGATAAATGGATTTCAACATTTGAAAATAGACATCCTAAGGTTTACACAGAATTTTGAATCGACGAATTCGGATACGTATACGATATATGGTGAATTTTTGAAGTAGTTAAGGTTTAATGAAATTTGGAATTTCAGAAATAACATGGCAGGTTCGGTTTTGCACAGTTTCGGCTAAGCTAATGATATTGGTTTGTTGAATGGTTTTAGTCATTAAAAACTAGACTTCTCAAGGTTTAAATAACAACTTGAATCATCGAATTTGGATATATATACGATTTGTTATGAATTTTTAAATCTATTGTACAAAAACTGGAAACTTTTTGAAGCAGTTTCGGTTTTTGGTAATACTGATTTTGTGGAGGGACTTGATTGATAAATTGACCTTAGAATGTTAAATTAGACTCTTTAAGGAGTCCATAGGCGTTAGAGTCAACGTATTTGGATAAGTATAGATGAAATTATGATTTTTTCAAAGTTGGTATAATGTATTGTGATATAATTTGAATTTTGATTAGTAAAGGAAAATCACTTGGATTTGGATTCTTAACTTGCGTTATGTATGATGTCATGTCTTAGAAATATTAGGATAGATTACTTAAATTGGATTAGTTGGATATAGATTGGTCGTGTTAGAATAGATAGTTGTGTAAATGATTATGATAGACTTTGGCATTGGTTTTCTTTAGATATTATGAAATTGTGGGAAAATTGGGTTTTAGGGTGTTAGGTTTCAAAAGTTGGTTTATTTTGTTGTTAAATTTAGTTTAGACATTCATTAGAGTTCCTAAGTTGTTACTAAGTGATTTTTCTATATGTGTTAGGTTGAGTTGAGCATTCGGAGTAACCGAAAAGAGTAAGCACGTACAGAGTATTCAGGTAAGTAGAGGACGTTTGTGTTTTGCCTTCGGGCCTACACCACGGAACGGTAGGTTTGTTGTTTGTTGTTTGGTTGTCTTCTTTGTTGGTTGAGCATTGTTGGTTGATTGCTTTGCTTTGTTTTGGTCTGGTCTGGTTAAGTATTTGTGCGACTTGCATCATAGTGTGAAATGCATCGTAGTCCATAGCCTCGGGGGATGTTTGTTTGTTTGGTGTTGTATTGTTGACTTGTGTTGTTGTGTTGATGGTTTCGTGTGGTATTGCATATTTGAAGCATGCATCATGGTATAACACGTTAGAAACGATTAATGGCATTGTTTGGCATTGTGAGCATGAATGTAATCAGATAAAGTAAAATGTAAAATGCATCTCGAATAGGGTGACTTTGAGGTTGCTGGTAGTAGCACCCCGAGGGGAACTCTATGAGAGATGACCGGCTAAAACACGAGATCCTGAATAGTGGGCCTTGTCGGGCTGAGGTTGCTGGTAGTAGCACCCCGAGGGGACCTCTGTGAAGGATGACTGGCTAAGATACGTAAATGTAAAATGCATCTCGAATAGGGTGACTTGTCGGGCTGAGGTTGCTGGTAGTAGCACCCCGAGGGGAACTCTATGAGAGATGACCGGCTAAAACACGAGATCCTGATTAGTATGCCTTGTCGGGCTGAGGTTGCTGGTAGTAGCACCCCGAGGGGACCTCTATGAAGGATGATTGACTAAAATACGTAAATGTCGTGATTAAAGCAACGATCAGCAAACGAACACAACTGAGAGTTAGAAACTGCATTGTGTTAGGTTGATTGCATTGTGATGTTGTTGAGTTGCATTGGGAAGTTGTGTTGTTGCGTTGCGTTGTCGTGTTGAGCATGTGTGTGTGGTTGTGTTAGGGTTGTGTGAGGGTTAATTGTGGATTGCATTTGTTTATATTTATTATCCCTACTTGCTAAGCGTAAGCTTACGTGTGTGTGTGTGTTCCGTGGTGTAGGTGACGACAGGAGTACAGGTTAAAGCTTCGAGGAAAGCTAGGCTTGGGACGCAGTCGTTGATGCACGGGGCGTGCCGGTGCGGGCAGTTGTCGGGGCGACTCCACCATGGTCTTCGGGAGATGTGGGGCTTTATATTTGATAGTTTATTTTAGATGTCTGTTTGTAGAAATGATGGGAAAGCGTAACTAATTGTATTTGTTGTATATAGTTAGGTTAAGGGTGATGTGTCGCCCTGTATTTGGAGGTTTTTATATGTGGGATTGTTGAGTAGATAGCTGGTTAGTGAAGTAAGATTATTCTGGATTGTTTGGGATTGGATTGTATGCAGGTATCTAGCATTTTGGAGGCGCCATTTTCAGGCGTTACTTTGCCAAAATTTTTGGGAAGGACGCCGTGGTGCTTAAAGGTTAGGATTAAAGGAGTCTAGGCAACTAGGTATGACCTAAAAGAGTTTTAGGAGATTTAGTTTAAATCCTGCGGTGTTAATTTTATTTTTTTTAAATGAGGTTTTAGCGTGGGATTAGTTAGCAAAGTAGCGCTCCGAGCCAGGGTGGGTTCGGGGGCGTTACACCAACCCTCTCCAGGCCGTCACAGGATTTACCCAGACGTTGACTTAACTTTGACCTAAGCCCTCGTATTTTTGCATAAAATTTTTCATTTTCACTTAACACTTTAAAAGAAAACAGACTCAGACAATTGACCCACCTCTAGCGACCTTTAGAGTCTAACTTTGACTTAGACGTTATGGGTGTAAAATATTTTGACTTTTAAAACATTTAAAATGAGGTTAAAACTATTTTTCAATAAAATGTCGACTCGGTTTTTGGATCCTTAAAATTCTTTAAAATACGTGGGGGTCGCTCGTAAAATACGTTTAAAAAGTATCGTAAAAAGTCGGGTTGAAACTTGTTTTGAAAAGTCAAGTTTTTAAAAAATTCCATTTGGCCTCAGGTGGAGTGGCGCCCGCGCGCATGCAGAGCGCCGATCGATTGGCAAGCTCTCTGCTCGCACGATAGCGCCCCAGCGCCAACGCCAGCGCCGATCGATCGCCTGGGCGACCAGCGCGCCATTTGCGCCTCCTTCGTGCCCCTCCTCTTTCTTTCATCATTTTTCCTACTTTTCATCCTTTCTTTTCCCTACACATCACCCATAAACTTCCTTCAAACATTTCTAAACATAAAATACCTCAATCCTCAAAATCCCGACTTAAAACAAAGCCCAAAAATGTATCCAAAAACGTATTAAAAATTCACGAAAACCAACTGCATGGATCGCTCTAAAAACCGAGCATATCCCTACAGATTTTAAAATAACCAAACAGTTCCAGTATATTTTTAAAATAAAGACTTCACATTCTAGACGTTCTACTACCACCACGTTCACATCAAAAACCTGACTTTTCATACATTTTTCTATCAAACTTTTTATCCACATACATATGCATTCCCGTTCACTTCCTTAAACAAAACGAACACGTACCATACACAAAACAGACGCATACACATACTAACCACAGACACGTACCCCTACTAACCACGGTCGGAAC
The DNA here is from genome assembly GCA_022432975.1 of Begonia masoniana. Classification (NCBI taxonomy): domain Eukaryota; kingdom Viridiplantae; phylum Streptophyta; class Magnoliopsida; order Cucurbitales; family Begoniaceae; genus Begonia; species Begonia masoniana. The sequence goes on along the minus strand of CM039515.1, from coordinate 27,176,835 downwards.
TAACAATATTGCCGGGTTGCCGCCATGGTCGTACTCCTCCAACCGCGTCCGTAATCCTAGCATGCTCGCGAAAACTCACTGTGCCTACTCTTCTTCACCTACATCACAGAACTCAAACCATAAGCCTAATACTTAGCAAGTAATGCAGATATGAATTTAAAACATGTAAGTTAACATATGCAGTTTCTACTATTTCAATCGGACATGAACGTTTTGTTTCAGTTTCTATTGTTTCCATCGTACATACATGTAATCCTCTACCAATGGAGAGTGGATTAGTTTCTCCATCTCTAGGTGTTCCACAACTTCATTTGAAGGGTGAACCACTTCCTTCAGATGTTACACTTTTACATGGTTGTAGTTTCTACGTTATACTTGTGAAAACACATGCTCGAAACATTTTCGTATATTTTTCTAAAACATGATGCATAAACTAAACATAAGTAAAACATGCAAGCAATCCTAAAGTTTTGTGATGTAGGCCAAAAAGGCAACACGTATGCATACACTACTTACCTGGCGTCCTTAGCAATTTATCTCTATCTGAAATCTTAACCGTGGAACCTGAAAAACCTAAACATCAAAAACGTTGCATTAGAACTCGCTTGGCATAACTAAACTCTCATTTTTGTAAAAACATCTCAAGTGCAATTAATCTTTTACCAACACCTCAAAACATAATTCTCACGTCCATAACTAAATCGGAGCTCAATTCCTCATAAACTCTATCCAAATCTATTCAACTATTCATTCAGGCAATTTATCGAACACTTCACGTGCACATTTTCATTCACTAATTCCTCCCTGATCCAATATTCGATCTCAACAATTCAAACGCCTATACGTCACCCATAACGTCTACTTTAATGTGCCATAGCTAATTCTCAAACCACACTTAGCGATCAAGCCTAGAAATCCTGAATTTCAATATACATTAAAACGATATATCCAAACACAAAAATCTAATCCTATATCCGTTTTCAATCTAAAAATCATCAATAATCATCGATCTTTCATCAATAATCATCAATACACTCAAAGCTAACAAATTCCAATCAAAACCTAAAATTACACAAACCCTAAATCAATAAACTCTAACGAATAACAACCCTAAACCGAAAACAAAACCCACAATACGCTAGAGCCTTACCTAGAGGGTTTATCGGGGAAGAAAACGGGAGGAGAAGTCTCGCTGAATCTCTGGCGTGAGAGGAGTCGTCGCGGGAGGGAGAGAACGCCAAAGAGGGGAAGGGAAATGTGGTCTGGCGTGGGAGGAGAAATGAGAGTGGGGAGGGGGGGTATTTTCTTTTTATTAAAACTTTGACTTTGAAAATTACTTAAATGCCCTTTCAATTAACTTTCTACTTAACTCATTATTTAGTCTATCGATTCGGTTTCTCTAAAATTTTCTTATTTCTTCAAATATTCCAATTTATTCCTAGGATTCTAACAAAACTTTCCGTTCGCAAAACATGCTTAATTTACTATTTTACGAATATAATCCCCAATAACGGGAAAACCGAACTCGGGCGTTACACTATCTATTTGGGTTTTCTGAAAATTTCCTTATTGCTCTAGAAACCCTCATAAATTCCTAGGACTCTAATGAAATATCCCACTCGAGAAAAGACCTTAATTCGCTATTTTATGAAAATATCTTTGAGAGCGGAAACCCGAAAAACCTGGGTGTTACATAGTGTTTAGTAAGCAATCCATCCCCAGGATGACGTCGTAATCGTGCATCACCAGAATAATTAAGTCTGCCTCCAATTAATTCTCCTCAATGCACACATTGTATTTTCTAATAATATAATTGGCAAACATAACTTTTGCCCGAAGGTATAGCTACTCCCATATTATATTCTAGAGACTCTACTTTAATATCAAACTTTTTAGCATGCTCAAGGGATATAAAAGAATGTGTAGCTCTAAAATCAATTAATATGCTAGAAGATATGCCAGAAATAAAGATCGAACCTGTCACCATAAATACATTTCCTTCAGCTTCATCTTTAGTCATGGCGAAGACTCTAGCAGTCATCCTGGTCTGCTCTCTGACATTCTTTGGGCAGTTATTAATATAATGTCCAGGTTGTCCGCATTTAAAGTAAGTGTTAACCTAAATGCGACGCTCTCCAAAATGTGGTTTCTTGCAGGAGGGACAAAAAGGTACTTTCTTCGTCATGGGTTCCCTCTTGACAAACTTAGAAGGTCCCCCAGCAAACTTAGAAGGTCCTCTAGCTGGTCCACTGTTCATGGGTCGCTTAAATCTAGTCGATTGTTGCTGTGAAACTTTATTTCGTGCAGCTTGAGTCGCATGGCTATATCTCCTCCGCAATTCTTGGGCCTTGATGACATACTTCTCTCCTTACTCTGCAGACAGTGCTTTCTCCACCACAAATGTGAACGAAGAGTTCTTGGAGGTAATGAGATGGATGTCCTTGAGTATTTCCGCTCTCAATCCTTGGATGAATCTTTTTACCTTCATAGCCTCATTACCAGCAATATGAGAGATATAACGAGATAATTGCTCAAATTTGTATAGATACTCCATCACGTTTCCGGTCTGCTTGAGAGCCATGAATTCTTCAGCCTTCGCATCCATCATTGAGTCCGTAAAGTATTTCCCATTAAATAACTCCTGAAATTTCTCTCAGGTTATGGTAGCGACTGAATACATCGCCTTTACGGAATCCCAATAGTAACGTGCTTCCATTCAGAACATAGAAGACGCACAAATAACTTTCTATTCTTCAGAAATTTTGGCATGCACAAAGATTTCGCCAATGGTCCTGATCCAATCATCCGCTGGTGCAATATCCGCTAAATTTTCATAAAAATTTGGAGGGTCCAAACGTCAAAATCTATCGAAATCCATATCTGCATGTCGAGGCCTATTTGGAATTTGGGCCTGCATATTCGCTGCTTGAGCTGCCGCATTAGCTGCTTGCGACAGTTGTTCATTTTGCCTGGCTTGTAATTCGATCATGTCCATCATCCGATCGAGTATAGCATCCCGATCATTTCTATTTCTTCTATGATTGGCCATAGTCTACATCACAATAATTTCATTTTAAGAAAATCTATCTTATATACTTATTTTTAAAATGTACTACAATATTACCTAACTTACTTTTATCAAAATATAAATTTTAATACAGACCTACTTGCTGATTAACAATTTTCCAGGTGCACGTGAGCATACAGAGTAGTCTACAGAACCGTTTTTCAAATCTTGGACTCTGATACCATGTTGTAAAGCCCCAATTTAAAAATCTCCAATTTGAAACTCTAATTTTGAAAACCCTAAAATTTTCCCCAAATTGATTTGAAATCGAGCGCTAAATCGTAATTTAAACATTAATTGAACATTTTAATTTCGCAGAATCTTTGTAATAAATTTGTCAAAATCTTGAAGCCATCGCATAATTAAAACAATTTATGAAACTTTATTTAATAATAAAATTCAACATAATTATTCAAAATCTTAAATTGAAATAAAATATTAAATATTGTTTGAAAATTAAAGTATACTAATTTAAATCTTTTTCCTCGAAATCAACAATATTTTTTTCATCTGTATGCTCGTTTGCCACTAGAGGGTTCTCAATCGCAACTATTTTTTCCTCAGACAAAAATTCACCTACATCACAAGTTAAAACTATGAGAAATCTCAATAAATAGAAATACGTGCAAGTTGCAAAACTTTCACTTTTACCGAATCCTGTTAACAATTACATACTAGTTGAAACTCAACCTTCTTTTAAGGCTTAGTCATCTCATGGCTTCGTCATCTTTTACTTTTACTTTTACTTTTACTTTTAAGACTTAGCCATCTCGTGGCTTCATCATCTTTTACTTTTATTTTTAACGTTCAAACTCTTACTATCACGTATTTTCCTTCAATTTCATCATTTTCATACACATGCAAATGTCCTATCCATTTTATCTTTTAAACAATTATATGTCGAGACTCTAATATGTGTGTTCAACTATCGAAAATGTGTGATAAAATAAAATAGTAATAAAGAAAGTAATATATATCATATGATGTAGGGCCGTAGCCAAAACATTGTAAAATGTTGTATTTACACTTACTTGGATTCCGAGCAATATGTGTATATCGGGATATTTCAAAATTCCAAAACAATACACTGCTCAAATAAAATCTTTGGTATTAAACTCCTACTTAATAAATCCAATTTCAAAGTAATTTGAGCAAAAATTCCTTACGTTGTATTCTTAGGTCGGATCAGATCGGATCGGTTGGATCGATTTGGATTGAATCGGACAGTTCTAAAATTTTTTCTGCCAAATTCGAATATCAATATTAAAATTCCACTTAAATTATTATAATTTTAGAAGAATTTGGACAGAAATTTCTTACTAGTTAAATCTTCGATCGGTCCGATTTGATTCGGATGAAAATTTAGTTCGGGTAAATAGTGTCAGGTCAGGTCGGTGAACAGTGCCTGGTCGGGTCGGTGAACTGTGTCGGGTCAGTTTGGTTCACTGCTGGTCCAATTCGGTATGGATTGACTTAAGTGAACTGGTTCAGTTTTTCTTTAAAACTGAACCTCTACCTTTCTTCTTCTTCGCAATTCCTGCCGAGAGAGAGTATCAGAGAGAGAGAGAGAGAGCGTGACAGAGAGAAATATAGCGAGAGGGGAGAGGATGCAACAGAGGGAAAACAGAGCGAGGGGGATGCGAAGTCTTACGCCGAAGGTGTCGTCGGTGGAGGTTCGTCGTGCCAGAGAGGGGTTTTCTTCACGTTGATGGTCGAGCGGTGGTCGGAGCTCACTGCTTCTGAAGACCAAGGTAAGTCTTTCTCTGCTTCAAGAACTCGAGAGGGAGAGAGAGCTGATGGTGTGAGTTTCTTCCTCTACCGAAAGCCTCTATTTATAGGTGTCGTCGGATTTTTTGAGCTGTAACCGATCAGCTCGGATTTTTATGGAAGTCTAATCTGATTCCTCATTTGTTTCTGGACGCTTTCCAGACTGCATACATTCGGTTCAGCATCAGATTTCCAGAGAGAAATCCTACCGTTTACTGAAAATCTGGTTTAGTTCAAATTTGTTGTTCTGTAAATCCGAATTTCTTCTATTTTGGTACAACATTCAGATTGGGTTCATTAGATTTGTTTCCCCAAAATCCGAGTTTGAGTGATTGTCTTCTGATTTGAAAATTTTGAATTTAAATTTTTAGATTAACTTTGATTTGAGAAATTTCGAAAATCAAATCTTGGATTGATTGATTATTTCCAATTTTGAATTACAATCACAAACCTAATTGTTACATTAGCCTTCCGTTAATCACCTTGGTTAATTAAAAATAAACAAAATGGAACGAAATTAGCGTATTAAAGGAACAAGATTTTATTGGCGTAAGTGATCGCACTATTTTTTACGACAGTTTTTATATCGTTACACTTCTTGGTATATTTGCGACTTTCATAGATGCTTCATTAACACACTTGAGCGGTACTGCAATGCAATAAGAAAAAAAAACTGAGGCATGTGTGTTTTAATAGTTTAAATCGCATAAGAAAAATTCCTCCACTCACCACCTAAATTAACTGCTAATATATTTTTCTTAACAATTGATTAAGTAATATCTTTATCACATCGACCGACCATTGATTCGGCAAGTCATCTGCGGAATTTCTTGAAATATGCCGCAACCACCTATATTCTTGTCGAAAGCACTTTGAAATCAATCGGGGCTAGTGAGAACTCGCCTTAAACTGCTAAAAAAAAACCCAAAGACTCGCTGGAGACCCATTGGAAAAAGCCGACGATTCAATCCCTAGCATTTCAAGCCCCCAAGTCAGGCTAACTGTTTGCTTAGGATAAGTATTAAGCGAATTTTGAAATTTAGCTAAAATTATAAGAGTTATAAAGATCTATTCACCCAAAGAAATTTAAGACAAATATGATTCAAGGATGAGATGAGAGAGAAAAAGACTTAAAAGAGAGAGGGTTGGGTTTTGTTTGATCTAAAATTTACTAATTAAATCAAAAATTATACAAGGTAAGTTATTGACACAAATAACATGGAATAACCACTTAATTAATTATTATTATTTTAAAGAAGCTATATATAAGATCCTTCCGGTAAGAATGTTTAAGAGAAAATCGTCATAGGGAAACCTTGTCTCGACACATTTGAGGCCTTTTCATTTCTCCTGTAATCTCATCTCCCTTGCCAAACCCTAATTGACTTCGACTCCTAATCTCTCTGCTTCTTGTTCGCAATTCGTATCAAATCGTGAGTTTTCTTGGTGCTATCTATTTCATCTGATTGTGAAGGGGTATTTTCGGTTTTGAAGCTGAGATCGGATCGTCGAACCTATTGGCTTGGTCATAATTTTATTTGAAAACCATGAGTGCGCAGAAGAAGGGGAATTTTCAAATTGAAGCTTTTAAGCATCGGGTCGTTGTGGATCCGAAATATGCAGAGAAGACTTGGAAGATTCTCGAGCATGCGATTCATGAAATTTATAATCATAACGCAAGCGGTCTCAGCTTTGAGGAACTTTATAGGTTTGCTTCTTTGCTTTTCTGTGTAAGATTTTAGGTCATACAGATTTATGCGGATTTTACATTTCATGTTTAGATTTGGTTCCATTTTACATAAGTTAGAGGAACCACTTTTTCTTTTTCTTTTTCTTTTTTTTTCTGATTGCGTTTTTCTATTTCTGTTCCGCAGACCTTTATCATTTGAGTATATTAGGCTGGCAGTATTAGTTTGTACTTTCTATCCAGAGCTAACTTGAACACCTCAAGAGTGATAATTTATTTAGTTTTAGTTTAAATAAATGTTTCTTCCCAATATTGAAATACGACACAGTATGAAAAGGAACCATTTAATTGATTATGTTAAAACTGTTTATCAAATGGGCACCTTGTTCTACTGACGTTTAACCACCTGCTATATTCAGGAATGCTTATAATATGGTGCTGCACAAGTTTGGGGAAAAGCTATATAACGAATTAGTGAATACCATGACATTTCATCTTACGGAAATATCAAAATCAGTTGAAGCCGCCCAGGGAGACTCATTTTTGGAAGAACTTAATAGGAAATGGGCAGATCATAACAAGGCACTGCAAATGATCCGAGATATATTGATGTACATGGACAGAACCTTTGTTCCGAGCACACATAAAACCCCAGTCCATGAGCTTGGATTGAATCTCTGGAGGGATGTGGTAATACACTCGACCAAAACTCAGGCCAGGCTACGCGATACGCTTCTTGAGCTTGTGCACAGAGAAAGGTGTGGGGATGTAATAAATAGGGGTTTAGTGAGAAATGTTATCAAAATGCTTATGGATTTAGGTTCATCTGTCTATCAAGAAGACTTTGAGAAACCTTTTCTAGAGGTTTCAGCCGACTTCTACCGTGTGGAATCTCAGAAATTCATTGAGTCATGTGACTGTGGAGATTATTTGAAAAAGGCAGAGAGACGACTCAACGAAGAGATAGAGCGAGTGTCTCATTACATGGATGCCAGAAGTGAGATAAAGATAACTAGTGTAGTTGAAAAGGAGATGATAGAAAGTCACATGATTAGATTAGTGCATATGGAAAACTCAGGCTTAGTAAAGATGCTTGTGGATGAGAAATACAAGGATTTGGGAAGAATGTATACCTTGTTTCACCGTGTGTCCAATGGACTATCTATCGTAAGAGACGTCATGACATCTTATGTTAGGGATACTGGCAAGCAGCTTGTCACTGATCCAGAGAGGTTGAAAGACCCTGTTGACTATGTGCAACGCCTACTGAATTTGAAGGATATGTATGACAGGATCATAAGCTTGGCATTTAGCAATGACAAGACCTTTCAAAATGCTTTGAATTCATCATTTGAATATTTCATTAATTTGAATACTCGGTCGCCAGAGTTTATTTCATTGTTTGTGGATGAGAAGCTTCGTAGGGGATTAAGAGGTGTTAGCGAGGAGGATATAGAAGTAGTACTTGATAAGGTTATGATGCTTTTTCGATTCCTCCAAGAGAAAGACGTATATGAGAAGTACTACAAACAACATTTGGCAAAGAGACTTCTTTCAGGGAAAACTGTCTCTGATGATGCAGAGAGAAGTATGATTGTTAAGCTTAAAACGGAGTGTGGATATCAATTTACTTCTAAACTTGAAGGTATGTTTACTGACATGAAGACATCTCAGGATACAATGCAGGGATTCTATGCTAAACATGGGGCCGAATTGGGAGATGGCCCCTCCCTTGCTGTCCAGGTCCTCACGACTGGTTCATGGCCAACTCAGCCCAGTAATACTTGCAACCTTCCAGCTGAAATTCTTGGTTTATGTGAGAAGTTCCGTAGTTTTTATCTGGGGACCCATACTGGAAGGAGATTATCTTGGCAAACAAATATGGGCACAGCTGATTTAAAAGCAACATTTGGAAAGGGTCAGAAGCATGAACTGAATGTTTCGACATACCAAATGTGTGTGCTCATGTTGTTCAACAATGCTGATAGGCTCAGCTATAAAGACATTGAGCAGGCAACCGAGATACCTGCCTCAGACTTGAAAAGGTGTCTGCAGTCTTTGGCCTGTGTTAAAGGTAGGAATGTTCTACGGAAAGAGCCCATGAGTAAGGACATTGCCGAGGATGATGAATTCTTTTTCAATGATAAGTTTGCAAGCAAGTTATATAAAGTGAAGATTGGAACTGTGGTTGCACAACGAGAATCTGAGCCTGAAAACCAAGAAACCAGGCAGAGAGTGGAGGAAGATCGGAAGCCCCAGATTGAAGCAGCAATTGTCAGAATCATGAAATCTAGGCGAGTACTGGATCACAATAATGTTGTCTCAGAGGTCACAAAACAGCTCCAGTCACGGTTCTTACCCAACCCTGTTGTTATTAAAAAACGAATAGAGTCACTCATTGAACGTGAGTTTTTAGAGAGGGATACGTCAGATAGGAAATTGTACAGGTACCTTGCTTGAAAAAAAACTATGTTGGTTTCAAATTTCGTCCTGGCATCATATTTAAGATGCCATGTTGTCCTCCATTTGGCAATTTGGAATGTTCTGATTGAACTAATGCATGCTTAGCGAGATTTCAATGGTTTTCATCCTGCGACTAATTGCTGAGGTAATCAGTTTTCTATACATTTTGTTGGCTGTCCTTAATAATCTTCTGCGTAATAGCTTGATTGTTACATAAGTTTATTTTGACTAATCTAAGTATGTTATTGCAATGCTTGGAAATTAGATAAATGAATATATCTATGTTTACGGGAGAAAGTTTGAAATCTGTTATTGTTGGGATATCTTGCTGTTTACATTGATTGATGCATTATTTACTAAAAAGCTGCGCCCTTGTAATAATATATGTTAGTAATTCTATCTAGGATATTACGTAATAGTCTCCTTTAGAGCACAAATAGTAGTATTACATGTTCACTTAATGATTCCTTTTAAAAGCTATATGGAAGAAGCTAAATAGGTAGTTCATCTTTTGAATGTGTTGCCCTTTACTATTTCTGGCTTGTTGGTGTTTTGTGTAAATAAAAAAGCACCGCCAAAAGCTGGAAATGAGACACCGAATGCAAAAAGTCTTTTATCTCCTCATTTGAACTGAGTTGTGATGAAACAACTTAGGATAATCCCTTTCTGATCCCACCACCTGAACCAATACTTATTTGTTGATTTGCAATCATATAGTTATTATTATGAGTGTTAAAAGAATAGGCAAATCGACCGAATCGAACTAGAGGATGCTTAATATAGGTGTTGTCAACTAAGCTGTGATTTTAAAGAATTTTGTTAGTTGTAAGTTGGATAAGCTCTCCTTTTTTATTTTCCACTGTCATTTACCTTTCTTTAGATATTTTACTTGTTCTTCTCTAGGACATGGTATTTGGAATAAACAAATAATTTTGCCATGTCTTCTCTATTTTTATTGCATAATTACATTATTACTTATAAGTATATTAACATTTGCATTATAATATACATTCATACTTAACATTTGCATTATAATATACATTCAAAGTTCAAATGGTCTTGATAAAACATATAACAATGTACAGACGATGTCCGGTCTTATGTATGTTCATTTACTTCACATTATTATTTATAATGTTACATGTTAACATACAATTTTAAATATCAATATCTAACGTCTTTTAGTGCTCTTAGTATATATTGTTCGTTTTCAGGCAGAGCTTCTATAGATTTATTATTGGAGATAGTTCAAAACGGGTTGTACTAGGAAGAGATAGTGAATCTTACTTATAAATTTTGTATTTTTTACTCTCCTAAATAATGTGGGATTGTGCACCCTTATTGATATGGATTGAGCACTCATCGCCTTCACATGATGAGCTGTGATATTTATCAATTATCTTTATTGGCCTTCCATAATAAGGACTATAACACTCATCTTCCATTATATTCCTAGTAATATTTAGGACAAATGATCTCTATTCTTTTGACTCCAAATTTACACGTGCTTACGTGTATATTAAACTACAGTTACTTTCTCATTTTAATGTATGTCACAACATCAACTAATGTAACAATATAATTGCATGTTTCATTTAACAATTTATGAGTAATTAAAGCTTAAACATATGCTATAATATGTGAATTATCATGGATAAACATCAATGAAAAATAAAAATTTGAAGAGTGTTTTGTATAACCCTTAGCACACACTATGATGAATCACCGAAGTTGACAAGTTATTTATATTGTTTGATATGCATTGTCAACATTAGGTGATCATATCTCTATGGCTGATCAATATGAATCGATCTAGTGGTCAACATTTCCTTCATTAATTTTTATTAGAAGAGATTTTATTGTTTGACTTCTCAAGTTAGTCATATATTAAGTCAGAGATTAGTATTTGACTCTTTCTCACGTAATTTAAAAATAACAATAATTCAAACAACTCTATAGTCAATATTTTGAAAAAATAAAAATAAAGAATTACATATTTTCAAGTTGAACCTGGAAGACGACACTCATCGCACAAACTGAAAAAAACTAGCAAGTTGTCCTATAATTCCATATAATATGTTAATGCAAAGTATAACTTAAAAATATAATTTCTAAAATTGAACACATTTAAATATGAATTATGATGGTAGCATAAATTTAAATAAGTTTATTATTATCTGCTCTGTTAATAAAAAATAAAAAATATTAAGATATTATCGAATATGATTTAAAATGTATAAACAAAAATAATTCAGAAATGCAGATAACATTGAATGCAACGCGTTTTTGAGGTATTTTTCATGTAATTAATGTTTTTGCTGAAACCGGTTGACTTTTTTGTCTACCTTTTGATTTTTCAGGGTCATCTTCTCTCTCTACCATTTTCTTGCTCATCATTTTCTATAAATACCGACGGAAGACTCTGCAAATGTCTCAGCAGCTTTAGAAAAAGAGAGAGAGAGAGAGAGAGAGCGATGGGTAGGGCTCCTTGCTGTGACAAAGGAGTAAAGAAGGGACCATGGACCCCTGAAGAAGATATAAAGTTGGTGACATATATTCAAGAACATGGCCATGGAAATTGGAAGAGTATTCCAGCACTTACAGGTATTCATTTTCGTCAATTTTCTTGCCTGTTTTTTCCTTTGTGAACGTGATTTCATTTGAATTGTGTTATGAAATTGTGGGTTTTAGGGTTGCTTAGATGTAGCAAGAGTTGCAGGCTTCGATGGAAGAATTACCTAAAGCCTGGCATTAAACGAGGAAATTTCACAGACCAGGAGGAGGAGAAGATCATCCACCTCCAAGCGCTTCTGGGTAACAGGTCACTCTCTCTCTGTCTCTCTCTCTCTCTCTTTCTTACTCTGTCTGTGAACTAATCGTGCTTGAAATTACAGATGGGCAGCCATAGCTTCTTATCTTCCTCAAAGAACAGACAACGACATTAAGAACTACTGGAACACCCACTTAAAAAAGAAGCTCAAAAACCTTCAAAAATGGCCTCCTGCAACCAACTCCGGCCACGGGTCTTCGAGCTCCCCATCAATGACTAGAGGGCAGTGGGAAAGAAAGCTTCAAACTGACATAAAAATGGCTAAACAAGCTTTATCTGACGCCCTCTCTCCTGAAAAATCCAACCTAGATTGCTTCATCTCCGAAGAAGCAGCTCAAACGACAACCTACGCATCGAGCGAAAAGAACATAGCTCGGCTACTCGAAGACTGGATGAAAAACCCACCGAAGCGAGCTCGAACAAGCTCAACAATGGAGGAAAATCTTCTCAGCGAGACATTCACACCAGAGAGAGAGAGAGAGAGAGAGAGAGAGAGAGAGAGAGAGAGAGAGAGAGAGAGAGAGAGAGAGAGAGAGAGAGAGAGAGAGAGAGAGAGAGAGAGAGAGAGAGAGAGAGAGAGAGAGAGAGAGAGAGAGAGAGAGAGAGAGAGAGAGAGAGAGAGAGAGAGAGAGAGAGAGAGAGAGAGAGAGAGAGAGAGAGAGAGAGAGAGAGAGAGAGAGAGAGAGAGAGAGAGAGAGAGAGAGAGAGAGAGAGAGAGAGAGAGAGAGAGAGAGAGAGAGAGAGAGAGAGAGAGAGAGAGAGAGAGAGAGAGAGAGAGAGAGAGAGAGAGAGAGAGAGAGAGAGAGAGAGAGAGAGAGAGAGAGAGAGAGAGAGAGAGAGAGAGAGAGAGAGAGAGAGAGAGAGAGAGAGAGAGAGAGAGAGAGAGAGAGAGAGAGAGAGAGAGAGAGAGAGAGAGAGAGAGAGAGAGAGAGAGAGAGAGAGAGAGAGAGAGAGAGAGAGAGAGAGAGAGAGAGAGAGAGAGAGAGAGAGAGAGAGAGAGAGAGAGAGAGAGAGAGAGAGAGAGAGAGAGAGAGAGAGAGAGAGAGAGAGAGAGAGAGAGAGAGAGAGAGAGAGAGAGAGAGAGAGAGAGAGAGAGAGAGAGAGAGAGAGAGAGAGAGAGAGAGAGAGAGAGAGAGAGAGAGAGAGAGAGAGAGAGAGAGAGAGAGAGAGAGAGAGAGAGAGAGAGAGAGAGAGAGAGAGAGAGAGAGAGAGAGAGAGAGAGAGAGAGAGAGAGAGAGAGAGAGAGAGAGAGAGAGAGAGAGAGAGAGAGAGAGAGAGAGAGAGAGAGAGAGAGAGAGAGAGAGAGAGAGAGAGAGAGAGAGAGAGAGAGAGAGAGAGAGAGAGAGAGAGAGAGAGAGAGAGAGAGAGAGAGAGAGAGAGAGAGAGAGAGAGAGAGAGAGAGAGAGAGAGAGAGAGAGAGAGAGAGAGAGAGAGAGAGAGAGAGAGAGAGAGAGAGAGAGAGAGAGAGAGAGAGAGAGAGAGAGAGAGAGAGAGAGAGAGAGAGAGAGAGAGAGAGAGAGAGAGAGAGAGAGAGAGAGAGAGAGAGAGAGAGAGAGAGAGAGAGAGAGAGAGAGAGAGAGAGAGAGAGAGAGAGAGAGAGAGAGAGAGAGAGAGAGAGAGAGAGAGAGAGAGAGAGAGAGAGAGAGAGAGAGAGAGAGAGAGAGAGAGAGAGAGAGAGAGAGAGAGAGAGAGAGAGAGAGAGAGAGAGAGAGAGAGAGAGAGAGAGAGAGAGAGAGAGAGAGAGAGAGAGAGAGAGAGAGAGAGAGAGAGAGAGAGAGAGAGAGAGAGAGAGAGAGAGAGAGAGAGAGAGAGAGAGAGAGAGAGAGAGAGAGAGAGAGAGAGAGAGAGAGAGAGAGAGAGAGAGAGAGAGAGAGAGAGAGAGAGAGAGAGAGAGAGAGAGAGAGAGAGAGAGAGAGAGAGAGAGAGAGAGAGAGAGAGAGAGAGAGAGAGAGAGAGAGAGAGAGAGCCGATACATCACAGTCTAATTCACCTGAACTTAACATATTTCCAGAGGAAACGAATCCGAAACCAAATCCAACCCCCGAACTGCCATTTTCATTGCTTGAAAAGTGGCTATTCGATGAAGTGGGTACACAAGGGGGAGATTTTCTGAGTTTCATCAATGGAGTCCAGTATTGATTAAGCTTGACAATTTCAAATATTACAGGAATTTCTGATGATTTCTTTCTAAATTTTTCTTCAAATGTTGAGAAAAATGGATCTGGGTAACAGGGTGTTGAGCTGTCAAAGTAGTAAATTGAGCTATAAATATGAAGAACAGCGGACTAAAATGTGGAAGCAGACAGCATTTGGCATTTGCGTGAGTATGTCTAAGACAAGAGTAAATGCAATAAGGACGGTCAACAAGGCAGTTAATGCAACTACATGGTATACGCAGTGAGCCAGCGCAAGTGAAGTGATATGACTAGAACTATCATAACTATACTTATAAATCTCATATTTTTCTTTTTCTTAAAATCGCTATTTAACGTTGATTATTACAAATAAAAACTGACATATTAATATCACAAATTTAAGTAATAAAGATTGAATGCTGCTCATTTTTATTTGGTTATTTTAATTTGATTAAACCGAATCGATGCAAAGGAGAGAAAGGAACGTGCATTCAATACGTCAGCTTGTTAATCTACCAATTAGGCTCAATTAAGATCATGTTGTCCTAGATACGTGGGCAGAAGTCAACTTGCTACTGTATCACGTCGAGCCTTGTTCGATTCGTCCTAGATACGAGGGCAGAAGTCAACTCGCTACTGTATCACGTCTAGCCTCACCCGGGGAGCTCTTGGGCAGGTCGGGTTCGGGTTCATTTTTTGTTTCATTTAGTTGTGTGCAAGACAATCATTGACTAATCCCATGAAATCGTGAAGTTAACTTCTCAATATTTGTCTGTCTCGCTTCTCATTAGAAGCTTCTGCTTCATTTGTCAACATAACTTTAAAATCATGTGATCTTTAGACATATCCATGGAAGAACAACTCATAAACTGAAACATCTGTACCATATACATGTGCATAGTTTGGTTTCATCATAACATATTCACTCTCTTTTAATAAATTATAAATAATTAAAACGACAAATCACATGTACAATAAATAACCGACACATATACGTCGCACAAGATTTAAATATAAAATTGCAGGTAACCTCTTTTTTTTTAGTCCGTTAAACATCGATATATAAAACAATTGAAACTTTTTAAGTCGGCAAATAAAAATGACAAATAAAAAACAATTTAAAAAACGTTTAAAATCGCGACATCATCTAATCGAAAGTCTTGAATACTCTTTTAGATTAATAAATGAGAAGTTTTAGACCTTTCTCTTCGTCCCATGTTTACGGGATCGGCCATGTTTAGGACCATTTTAAAGCAAAATGTAGTTAAAGGGCATCATAAATTTGTAAAGGCATGTGGAATACAACTAAGACGATGACATGAAGTCAACAACATGTGAGCCAAAGTCTTCTCTTTGAAGTAAATATGGAGTCTGGGATGCTGTCTACTTCGTCGAACTAATTTTCTGCCGATGAAGAAAGAGTCAACACGCAAGTTTTTTTTTTTTTTTTTGTTTTTTTGTTTTTTTGTTTTAAGGGTTTGGAGATAAAGCAATTAATGCTAGCTCAACTTCTAAATAATACATTGATTTTATCCTCCAAAAATAAATAAACTTCCGCCTAATATCTTAATCTTGTTTAGTACAAGACAAAGATTTCAATTTCAAATATTGACGCAGTGAATAAATACTTTATGCAAATATGCATATGTAATAACTTATAAACGATAGATAATACTAGATTTACTTTTTAACTTTATTTTTTGATGCGACACTTACGTGTTACTAGTTAGGTAATATAATAATTTAGATAATTTGTAAATAATTAAAAGAATACATTAAATTCACCAATCAATAATTGACACATCAAGAACTAAGATTATAATGTAAATCTAATATTACTCATAGATGATTGCATTAACTTCAATTTAACTGCTTGAGGAATGGTTGATTATTTACTATTTTTTGAGAATAAAAAATAAGTAGGAGTTAAATCCTATTACATAACATGCATGTGTATATACATGAGCCTACTAAAATGTGGTAATCGTGAATAGATAATCACAAATTTGTCCTCAAATCAAGGACGTGATATATTATCATATTGTTATGATTTTGAATTACTGTTTCAGTAGGAACTAAATAGTTATATACAATAGATGTATGACACTATGTTCTTGGCGTCGTGGCGCAACAATGCCCTTGACGAGCACCACAACACTAAGAAATGTTGTGTCGTGGCACTGGGTTTAGTTTTTTCATACCGTGACACGATGAAGTGGCTCTTTTCGAAGATGAAGGTGTTCGGAAATGGGTTGGGAGGCACGTTTCTTTCGTCAGTGTTGTGCAACGCGCGAGAATTAATAAAAACATTGAAAAAAAATTAAGAACATAAAATTTACGTGGTTCGAATAAAAATGTATTACGTCTACGGCCCAAAACTCTAATAGTGAATTTTATTAAAAAATTAAGAAGACAAATATTTCTGTAATGATATAGCGTCATGCAACATCATCAAATATTACAAAAAAAGTAACGTTTCTCTTTCATCTTTTTCTTATTTTCACTCAGACTCGCGATGAATTTCCTCATGTATGATTTTTTCTCTCTTTCTTTCTTATCAACTCCAACGTTTTTCTAATTTAAAAAACTGTTGAATCAATATTTACAAGATCGCCTAAAGAATATGATCAAGTGCTTAAGATTCTTCCTAAGACGAAGAGGAACTCCCACTTAAATAACCACATGATTACTGCCAGAGTTACCATTCGTAACCATATTTTTAATGTTTGATATTACAATGAAAACTTTAGGCATGGTTTTAAAATCCAAATAATGGTTTTCTAAATTACTGAGATGACGATTATTTAATATAATAGTGTTGTTTTGAATCTAATAAACACTTGCAGTTTGCTCGAGTTTGAGTCAAGTTTAATCGAGCTTTGGTCATTAAGTTAAGTTAAGTTGCATGGTTTTTATCCTTATTTTCAAAGTTAAAATTTAAATGGGCTTTTCTCTTATCTTTCCACCTATTTGTTCCTTAAGCTTTTGGGCTACCCAGATCCTCCCTTTTGGTTATAAAAACCTAAAAGAAAATTCAACGATCAATGATAAATATTTAATTACCATATCTTATTTTAATGTAATTAAATGTAGTAATAGTAGTTTCCTAGATTTCACGAACAAATCTCAGTCCATCATTAATGTTGGTCGTATGTTTAAGAGCAAGTTTGATAGTGTTGTAGTTTCTAGTTAATGTCGGTACAAAATCTATCAAAAGTAATTTATACTTTTCTTGAATTATAATATATGATTGTTGTTAATGTATCAAATTACATAAAAGTATATGATGATAGATTATTTAATTTTAAGAACTAAATCTTATCCAAATCTAATTTTCAAATCACAAAAAAATTTAAATAAGAAAATTAAAAAAAAAAAAAAAAAAAGGTAAAAATTTACCATGGAAATGTAACCATTTTTAAAAATTGAGCAAATTAAAATTAAAATGTGAACATGTTGTGATAAAATTTCAAAGAGAATTATTAGAGTGTAATTATCAATAAAAAACCTTGACTATAAGATAATCAACAAACTCGTCTTTAAACTGTTTTTGTTAACAAAACAAACGTTACACTATAATTCGTTAACATAAAAATATTTTAAACTATCATTTGTTAACATTTCAACAATTTGCGGTTGTCTGCAGTTGAAATGCGGTTGTTCGCGTTTGAGATGAGTGCAAACCATGCTCGAGAACAACCGTATCCCCCGTCGCCCACACTTGAAATGAATGTAAAACATATTCGAGAACAAACGACTTCGTTGCCTGCAGTTAAAATGCAATCGCGCACACTTGAACTTGGTGCAAAATGCAGGCGATTTCGGCTTCACGCAAGCATACGTGCGTTCGCCCACAGTTAAAATCTGACCTTGTAGTTTAAAATTTTTATTTTTTTCCATGATTATATAATATGATTCTCTTCGTATTTCTTTCCTTGGGTAGATTGGCATCTAGCATTTCCTTCTTAGCTTTATTTCTTTTCATATATTCTCTCTATCTTACCTTTTTTCAATTAAAAAAATATTTAAAATATAGCTCTTCAATCTCTATTGTCATTTTCTATTTTTTTGTCTATAATTTGGTAAATAATATTGAATATATTTTCCTCAATCAAGTTGGGTGTTTTCTAAATACCACAAAGTGGACATAGACTATCAAATAAATGCACTTATTAAATTAAAATTAAATATAGTGTAGAAAATATTACCAATTAAATCATAGAGGGTGTCTAAATTTCCCCAAGATATAAAGTATTAGCAAGGTTTCTAAGGCTAAGAATAGGAATATTGAAGATAGAGATTGTTAGGGATATGATCTTAAATTGTTGGACCACACCCCATTATAACAAATGCACTTATTTTTGGTGTGGTCCTTCATTGACATCAAATAAATGAGCTTCTTTATTCTATCTTTTATTTCATTTTTTACTTTATTTTAGTTATGTTTGAATTTTAAGAGTTTATTTACAAGTAGAAAAATAAATAAAAGGACTAGTTTTGCAATTTGGTCATTTTATGCTTAATTTTTTTAATAAAATTCTAGGATATTCATTTTAAATGAAATTGAAAAAAATGAAAATGGGTGTGCAATTAAATTACTTAATATTTTTAGTAAATTAATGTAAATTTAAGTTGATTTTCTTGAGCATTTATTAACTCATATATTTAGAAATTTAAAGTTTTATAATATGATCAACTTGCATGGTTAGATTTGTCGCGAGTTGCAAGGATATGAGACCAAAACCTAAGGACGGCCCGACCATAAAAGTGAGTCAAATCAGGATCCAAAGTATTTTGAGTGGTGCAAAGCAGAAGACTTGTAAACCAATTAAAAGCGTCATAGTCCACGTAAGATATAGACAATATTGAATGTGATTGATCATTAAATGTACGTAACAATAGAAAATATAAATTGTGGGGAAAAAAAATCTGTAAATAAGTTATAGAATCATCTCAAATAAATTAAACTGAAGAACTACGCAAACTCACCACTTGAATAAACTTAAAAGCGATATGACACTTTATATGCTAAAAAAAAGCATGTAAAACTCATATACATGCAATAAAAATTGATATGCTATAAGACAAAATATGAATCCCTTTAAAAAACTCTCCTACTCCTATAGACCTCTTATCGTTTCTGGTTACACTACAATCGATGGATGACTTTCCCTCGAGATTTCTTCAATAACCCTTCAAGATTCCCAATCGTGTCATTAGAAGTGAGTCCGTACAATCTTTTGAACATTTAAAGTGTCGATCGCTAGGGTAAAATTTCACAAACCCGAGAGCTCTTCTATGTCGACCTCTCCAAACATTTTATCTAAAGTGTCGACCGCCAGTGGAGGTGTCGACCACACAGTCGTTCTTCAAGTCGACTAGAGGTTGTTGAACGACTTTAAAGCTTACACGTAACGGTCACTAAGTGTCGACCGATCTAAAGAAGTGTCGACCGACAATCAGGTTTTTAGAAGACCTCTATAAATAGAGGAGATGAGTATTTGATAAATTTACTGCTATTAAGAAAAATTGCAACGAAGTGCTACCCAAAATTTTCCCTTTAACATCTACATCTCGCTCTAATTCTATTACTCTCCAATTTCCACATTTGAGAGTGTGTAATAATTTATTACTTGAGTGTTCAAACTATATATATATTGTTATAAAAGAATGAAGGGCGATATCCAAAAAAAGTTATTGTAAGGTTTGATTGACACCCTGAAATTCAATTAAGTGAACTCACTATTTTGAAGTAGATAAGTATCTTTAAAGAGGAGCTTTGAAGTGCAGACATAGACAATATTGGCCGAACCACGTTAACAAATTTGTTTGTATCTTTCCTTGTTTTATCTCTTAATTTATTATTATGATAAGTTAGATCTCAATAGTTGAATATTGTAATCCATTTGAAATTGCATGAATTTGATATTTATTGTTAATTTTTTTTAATTACCTAATTTACCTTCTTCTTTGGTTATTTCGATCATACGGAGTCATCTAGAACAAACCCAAGGAAGGTGTAAAAAATGCTTTATTGTTGCAACCTTGAAGCCTACGTGTTGCGACACTGAAAATAGGTTGATGGGCACAACTCGAGCGCCCGACACTATGACCTCGCCTTCTCGGGTCTATGAATTTAATAGAAAGAGAAAGAGACAGGATCAAACCGAAACAAATTTTAACCATAAGAATAATAGTAAATATTACCTTATTTTTATCGCCAAAAATGATTATTTTAATCATAATTTAAACGTGAGATAGAGAAAACATAACCAAACACATGGTTCCAATTCAAAGTAGGGCAACAGATTGCGTAAACTCTAAAGAAATTATTGTTCAATAATAATGTAAGTTGCTGCTTCAAAATCATGCAAGCAATTAAGGGTCATGTTCATGTTACCTTGCATATGGAGATAGGCCCAATTTAATGTTCCAACCAATGAATTTACTTCTAGCAAAAGTTTTCAATGGTACCCACTGATTCTTCAGTCGCAGAACATAATAATTATACATTTTTTACAAGCTGATTTTAATGGTCCTAAGATTAAGTCAGCCAACGTGCGATCTGATCGAACTGTTTGAGTTCAGAAATAAATGAATCATATTGGGGTTTTCTGTGGCTTGGTAAATTTTGTTTTAATCTTTAGTCTTCTATTTATATCAAATGGAAATATTATTGTAAAAACTGCAATTATAGAGCGCAGAAATTTTATTATAAAGTTTTTAGATGGCTTGTCTTATTTTCATGGAACGTGGAATCTTAATCATTGTTGTATTTCACCCTTTAAAAACAAAACAACTCATAATTCTGTTAATTGTAAATATTCATTTTATATCAGAAGAACAAAATTGTGTTTTTTTTTACTTACAGCGAACAATATTTGTGTAGTATCCCGGTGCTCCAGTACAATTGTCCGTTTTGGATCGAAACCTGTATGAATTTATTTTTGAAATTATTCCAAAACACGTTGTACTATGCAACTGAAAAATTCTAATTATAAACCACTCAATTTCTACCCTCCCAAGCGGTATGAGATCGTAGACTTTACTGGTATGGATTGTGCCTCTACAATCAACATAATTTTAGATTATCATTGTCTTCACGTGTCGGACTGTCAAATTATAGTAGTGGAATCTTGACGAAATTAAAGTTACGAGACAAAAAAGATAAGTTGATGTATGATAATGCATTAACCTCATAATTCAAAAAGAAAAAGTTCTACAAAATAATCCATTGAAGAACTTAGGACATATTGCAAGGGAAGTTTTTGTGTAGGGCACCCATGACATCCCTACTATACGAGGTGATGTGATGCTCATATCTCACCAAGGTCATGTCGTAGACTTGTTGAAGAAGCAAAAGTTGTTAACAAAAAAAAGTGAAACTTTAAATTGAAGATTTAGTATCCAATTAAGCGTTTGTTGAATGCTCTTCTTTCTTCTCATATACAACATAAGCTCTTGTGAACTAATACACAAAAAAACCATGATTTAAATACAGATTAAAACAGCTGAATTATTAAAAATTATAGATAAGCATACATAAATAATGAAAATAAAGTAAATTTTTTTAATCTTACTATAATTATGCTATATGATAAGATCTCTTTGAGGATAATTTGAATCTTATTTTACCAAATCTAATGCGGATAAGCTAGAACAATATGCACAACAGGATCAAATTGCTCTGTAGCACTCCTTTCTGTGCTGTCTCTGAGACAGAAGATGACAAGTATCTCTCTCACTCTCTCACTCGCTCTCTCTCTCACCACTAATACATTAAGATTCATCAACAAAGATCTCTAACCCCACCGGAAAAGGGCATTCCTTCTTCTATACTCCAAAAAATATGGAGTTTTTGCATAGTTTAGGATCATCGAATGGTACCCAGTGATGATTTTGTCAAGAAAATCATCTCAATCATGGAAAAAGGAAAGAATTTCATACCCAGAAGGATAAACAGGAGAAAGAAAACCAAGAAAAACTAATAAAATAAAATTAAGTATAAAAAAGATATTAAGAAGTTAAATTCCCTGTTGATTCATCTCTCGTTAATTAATTAAACTAACTAAAAAAGAAAAGAGAGAAAACATAGAGAAAAACACCTGAGCTTACTCTAATGTATCTTATTCTCACATTGGAGATCAGGAAGAAGAAGAAAAGACATTAATGGCGGCATGTACCCGTTCATCATCATCGTAGAGATTTATATGCCCGCCGATGTTGCTGTTGTGGAGTTCCGGAATATTCGTTCCGCCATTAACATCCTTCTTCGAAGATGAGTTTTTGTTATTGTGCATCCATACTTTCAAAACTCCTTTATCTATACCAATCTCATTGCAAAACTCTTGAACCATTTCTTCATCTCTCTTCTGCATCCTCCATCCCATACTTTCTGCAAACTGATGCATTTTCTCTTTTTGGTCCGGAGTGAATCTGGTTCTGAATCGCTTCCTCCCGTTTGAACACCGGTTAGCCGCCGGTGCACTTTCCGGATGAGTAGACAGCCCTGCCGATAGAGCCAGAAGCATGTGCGGAGCTGAATGGTAGTAGGAGGAGGAGATCGGTGGAGGCGATGCAGAATTTGGACTCCGAGTAATTGGCTGCGGCGGGTGGTGGCGGTGGTGTGGCTGGTACTCGATTACATGCGTGGCAAATGCTGGATAACTGTCGTCGGGCTCCCGGCGGTGAAAGTTCCGGTGACATCCGCAGGCGGCGCATTTGAAAGAAGTGGGATCGGAAGAAGTTGCAGAAGGAGAAGGCATGAATTCTCCACACCCATCTAAAGCGTGAGTTCCTAAGCTAGCCGCATGGTTTTTCAGACATTCTTTGTAGGAAACGACGGCGGAGTTAACGGCAGAGCTGAGGTGGTGACGATGATGATGACTCTGAGGATTCTGCCTCTTCAAAACACCATTACTAAAGGGTAAAGCCTTAATCGGTAAAACCTCGGTCGCCGTTCGATCTGGCTCGGCCTCCGGCGACTTAGTTGCACTATTCGTCACAGCCATTTCCATAGCTCAATCATCAGAAAGAAAACTCTAGAAATTTCGTCATCAGGATCAGAATATGACCAAAAAAGATCAAATCAGCTCACCTCTTATTCAGGATGAAAGCAAAAAGGGTTGGGTATTCAGGTTAAGCCTTAAGGGTGAGGAAGAAGAAGATGATGACATTGATAACCAAAAAAATCTGGGTTTATGTGGTTGTGCTTTAAAGATAACCCTAACCCTAGTTTATAATCCATGGTGAAGATATACTGAACTTGGGTTAGATATTTATTTGTATATGGTAGAGCCCTTGTTCTACTTTCCACCATTTTCATGGCTTTTTCTTGGGTTTTTTGACTCACCTTATTACCCTAATAATCAAATAACATAATGTTCTCTGTCCCTCGACCCTCAGTTCAGTAGCCTTTTACCTTCTTGGTCCTCCTTCCTCCCATCAATTATTGTGGGGAAGATACTTGCAGTTTACTTAATATCTTTAATCTCATCTTTATTTATTTTATTTTATTATTCTTTAAGATAGTGTGTGAGAAGCTATTTTTTTTTTAATAAATTAAACCCGAGTGTTACTATTTTCACGAGTAAATCAAGTCGCGTGACACTCTCTCTCTCTCTCGTGTTATTACAAACAACGTTATATTATTGGATTTTATTTTATTTTATATGATTAATTACTATCTATTTTAATTCGATGTAAAATTTATTATTAAAAATAGTCTTTTTTAAGTGAAAGGGTAAAATAGGATATTACGATTCAAGCCACTTGGTTCTGCTACTGCTAAAGGAATATTTGTCGGGTAACCAGAAATTCCAACTGAACGACGACGTTTAGAGCACTAGTCTTTTCTGTAGACGAAAATGGCCTTATAGATTTAAGGATATTACACGCTCAAAATTTCAACGGAAGGGTATCATCCAAATAATAGCATGCGACGGTGGGGACACGTGTATAAAGGACGTACGACGTGGCAAGTGATAAGGCCTACAATTGCCACGTAGGTCTGGTTAAACTCCGGCAAGAATTAGAAAGTCAAATGCAAAGATTAATTCATTAATCGTTGGTCAACATTTGGAAGTAGGGAGCGAAATGATGGAGTACTTGCAGAGCAGTGCAATATCTTACTTTTTTGATAACAACGCCGTTTAGTGCACTAACTTTTGCGTTTTATAATTCTATCTTGTTTTTTTCTTACCCTTCCTCCAATAAAATACTGCCACGTCATGCACATATTTTTTTTTAATAATCACACTAAATAACAATTTATCATGATAAAGATGGATCTTTGGAGTTAGCCGCTGAGTGAGGTCACGTTTGGGTTGCTTTTTAAAATACGGAAAAATATTAAATTGGGGGAACAAAAACTCTTAAATATTTTTAAAATTAATCTGAAATATATTAAAATGGATAATAATAATTATTATTATTAATGAATGCCAAGAAGATAAGTGGTTCTGTGATGGAGAAGGTAAAGTGCAAGCAACGGTTGCTTTTATTTGAAGGATTTTTTACACTAACTTTTGCCTGCCTAAATAAGGAGAAATATTTTATAAATCATTACGTCTTTTTTTTTTTTTAGGAAGATTTTAGTTTTTGAAGGTATAAAATTTCAGTAATGAGAGTAAACTTCATTAGATGGTAATATGTTACACCCTAATGCTAGTTCTTTTTTATGACGAAAATTAAAATCTCCGTCTTCCCTTAAATTTGTTATGGAGTTACACAAAATGATCATGGCTACATATGAATTCATGTCATTGGATCATGAGAAAATACATATTTATTTTATTCATATGATCATAATGGAAGATCAAACAATCAAAATAAGGCCACCTCCTATGAAAAACATTTTAAACATATTTTCAGGAAGCCATGCAGCCAATACCAACCCTAGTATTAGGAAAAACAAGGAACAAGCCACTGCAAATAATCCCCATCATCAAAGGAAAATTCTCCATCATTTCATCCATGTTCTTCTTGCTCCCCGGAAACATACAGTCTGTAATCCAACGATCCGACAGAGCTATCGCTGCAAAAACCATCACTGACATGGCTGCATGAACAAAGTCACTAAGCCCTAGTTTATACCTCTCCTCCATCGGAACTTCTAAGGACAGCCCGGGTTTAAAAACGGCCAGCCCTCTTGCCGTCATCAGCCCGTAATAGACTGTCCCGTCCGCGCCTTTGAAACTGTCACTGAAATGGAAGAAGAAGCAAGAGAGGGCACAAAGGAGAAGAAGAGAATTCATCATGATAACAGTGACCGGAGAGCACTCCCCGTTGCGGTATATCGAGGGAAGGACCATCTCGAACGTTAAAAGGGTGCCGGTTGGCAAGAATTTACCGAGCATCGACGTTTTCGACAGAGTTTTCTGAACACCTTTTGCGACGGCGCGCCTTTTCTGACCAGGTTGGCGGGCATGAACTGAAGTTTGGAGGAGTTTGGCGGCTTTTCTGCCTCGTCTTGTGGGGTTGAGTTCCAATTCCTTCAGTTTTCTCCATTACCCTGGCTGGAAGTTTTCTCAGAGAGGAGGGAATGAGAGGGAGTCGTTCGTTGACCTTAAAGATTATAATATGGAACTAATTTGAATTTCAAGAACCAGGTGGTTAATTAATCCTTTTTTTGTGGAAAAACCTGTTACGGTGTCGTTTGGTCGTTTCGGATCGTGGTACTCCTTCAAAGCCCAACCCAGCCTTTGCTCACCGGGACAACCCAAACCCATTCCAAGTCAGCTCAGCCCACACCTTACAAGGATAACTAAGCCCATCCAAGTGCATGTCAAGCCCAATAGTTCCTGGTCCAGCCCATACCTCTCAGCCCAGCTAATATTTATAATATAGTATAAAGACTTAATTGCTATAATTGAAACTAAAAATATAAAATTTCCTCTTTGTTTAAATTAGTTATGAAGGATCATTTAGCATTAATAGTGGATTGTTTCGTTCATGAGTTTGAAGAAATACGAACTATAACATTTTAACCCCACCCAGAAATCATATTTTCTGAAAACAGTGAATAAAAAGAAACCATAGAAAGCAAAATTTTAAGAAGTGGTTTTAGAAACATTGAATAATGACGTACCAAAAAGAAAGGCAAATCACCAATAGTCTCCACAAGAGCATCTTCCGTCTCTGAAATGGTGAAATCTACTTCCATCTCTCACCACAATTTCCCGGCTACTAACCGAAGCTATCAACTTCATTGCTCGATGGCAGTCTTTACAAATCCGATGGCTCTGCACCATCTGCAACGACGTTCCGTCCATCGTGTTCATCAACCCGTAAGCCACCGCTAATTTTTCGCTATGGTAAACTTTAATCTCTTCTTTCTCGTCTACATCAGAAAGCAGAAATTTCTTCTCTGAAACATAACCCAGTTTCGATATTTCCTCCATCAAAATGTCAACTTTCTGGTAAATTTCTTCGTTTCCATCTTTCGGCCTTTCTCTAGAGAGAAATGCGATTGGAAGTTTTTTAACTTCGATCCAACTACAAGCAGGAAGCATCCTCAGACCTTTTCTTTTAAGGGTCTGAACAACACCAGCAGCCTCAATATATTTCCCAGAGCTATTGTATATATTGAGGAGGACAATGTAATTACTAAGTTTTTCAGGCCTCATCCCGTAAAGCTTTTCTGCAGCAAATTTTCCGAGCTCTAAGTTTCCGTGAATTCGACAGGCCGTCAACAGAGCTGCCCACATGTTGGCCGTCGGTTTAAACGGAGCATTTCTTATGAAGGCTAAAGCTTCGTCTAGAAGCCCCTCTTGGCCGAGCATTTCAATCATGCACATAAAATGCATTGCCCGCGGTTTGATCTTGTAATCTCTAGTCATTGATTCGAAGATCTCCCATCCGTATTCGGACAATCCCGAATGACTACAAGCCGACAAAATTGCGAGAAAGGTTACGTGATTTGGCGAAATTCTTTCTTGAATCATCTGTTCAAACACGTCAATGGCCTCTTCCCCTCGTCCGTGATTTCCATATCCGGCAATTATCGCATTCCAAGATATGATATTTTTGCATGGCATTTTATCAAAAACACGACGGGCATCTTCGATTCTTCCCCATTTGCTATAGAAGTCTACAAGTGCCGTATTAGCAACGATATCCAATCCAAACCCGTGGCGAACTAAACCAGCATGAGCTTGCTTAGCGCGCTCCAGAGAGGCTAGCCTCGTACATATCCTTAAAATTGTCGAAAACGTGAAGTGGTCCATTTTCACACCCGAATCACGCATCTCGTAATACATATCGAGAGCTTCTTCACTATAACCATGGAGAGCATACCCGGCAATGATGCAATTCCATCCGACTGTTGTCTTTTCTGGCATCTCTTCAAAAACAAATCGAGCATCTTCGATGCTTCCGCACTTACTATACATGTCGATCAACGCACAAGAAACAAATATATCTTCACCAAATCCCATCTTCAAAGCACAAGAATGTAGCTGTTCTCCAAGAAAAATGACCTCCAACCCAGCCGATGCACGTATCATAGTGGAGAAAGTATGTGCATTGCAATCAGATAATTCAATCCACATCCTTATAAACAATCTAAAGGCCTCTATGTAATTTCCAGAGTCGACAACCCCCAAAATCAACGTGTTCCAGGAAACTAAATTTCTGTCAGGCATTTCATCGAACAGTTTGCGAGCATCAATCATCATGCCACATTTTACATGCATTAGTAGTACTCTATTCCTCATATACTGGTCTGATTCAATTCCATTATTTTGCATAAAATGAAACACCCTCTTAACTCCCCGTATTGATTTCAAACTAATACACGCATCAACCAGTGCATCAAAAGTGCTGATTCCTAGATCAAACCCCCCTTCAAGCTCCAAAATCTCAAACAAATCAAGAGCTTCTCTAAACCTTCTAGAAAAGACCAACTTCTCTATTTGACTACATATTCCTGAATCTAATTTCCTGATCCGGCTTTCCTTAAGAGGCACTTTTTCCGTCTCATCAATTACAATTTGCGAGTGCTTAGGCTTTGGGCGTGGATTCAGCCCTTGTTCACTCAAAGAACACTTGATCCACAAAAATGGGTCCCTCAGTTTTTTTCTGAACAGTTTCTGGCCAGAGAATCCGACGGGAAATGTCGAGGTAGAGCAAGAACAAGAACTACATTGCGTACTGTCAAAGAATTTGCTCTTGCAGCGACTAATAGAAATTTCCATACTAAGAACTTTGAGTAAAATTAGTGAAAGTTTACAGAAGCAGAGGAAATATTCTACCTTGAGAAATTGAGCGTAGAAGAAGATCTTCAATTTCGATAATTACAAGGCGAACGAGGGAGGGAAGCCAATAACGACGGAGATAATTTTGACGGGTATCTTTGTACTTCGTGATGCAGGTAAAAATGACGTCTTGGAGTGAGTCTCTCAGAGAAGTTCAGATCGAATTGACCGCGGACCGGGACCGGGACCGGACCGAATTTAATAGAAATTCGCCCGATCTCTGCTGCTCACTTGCGTCTTGCTGTTGTTGTGCTCTGCTATCCCAGTGGCCAGTATCCCGACCCGAACACCAGGCGAACGCGAAGTCCTGAGTCCCGACCTCCGACCCTAACACCAGACGAACGCGAAGCGAAGTCCCGACCTCCGATTTCGCGAACAACCGACTACCGAGTCCCGAGACCAGATCTGCGAGTTTCGGTCTCTCCAGCTCAGTGCTCCGAACTCTGACCCCCGAGGTGCGAGTCTGCGACCGCCGAAGTCCACATTCCGAACAGCCCGAGTTTCGGTCTCCCCTGCTCAGTGGTCCCAGTCCCTTCTGTTCCGTGCCCACCACTATCGAATTCTCCGCCTCTGTTCCAACGGCAACTCCTAGACAACTCAACTCAGAATTCGGTAGAGCAAATCCAAGAGGCCTGAAACGACGGCGTTTTGTAGCTCTTCACCATTTTGAATAATTACTAGTAGACTAATCTTACAAACTAAGTAACATGTAACGTTGTGTTTATATATATTTGAAATAATATTTTAATTAGTATTGAGCTGACCATATTTCTATACTAGCTTTAACAATTTTATCAATAAATAATTGATACATATTTTCATTATTTTTAAATTAATTTAGTTAAAAATACATTTATTAAGGTGAACAAATTTGAATATATGAAGTTAGCCTAATGGAAACAAATGACACATCCTTAGCTTTCTACACTCTTCTGTTGTTGATTGGTCAGCAAACAAAGCACTGCCTCAATTTTTACATAAAAAGTAGCATTATCAAGAGTAGGGTTCTTAGAAAATTAAGGGCCAGCAAAATCTAATCGAATGGATAATCGATAGTTTCGGATTGGTAGAGTATTGTTTTATTGTAATGTGAATTCTACATAGCATGGAAGAAAGAGTTCCATAATCGGAACTTACTGAATTGAACTGCGAGTTCGATTTGGTTTTATTCGCCAAGAAAATGGATCTTCCGCTCTACTAAGAAGAGATCACAGGGAGTTTCTTTCAAGCTATCCTGAAATTTGGACCCTATCTGTTGCTTGATAATCAACAACTTGCAACGGATGCGAGTAAAAGGTTCATAAAATTAAAAAACGTCCGGTGAGAAAATTTAAAGAAATAAAAAAGAATACATAGTTCTTGCTTTTTTTTTTTTTAGTAAGAATTAAATTAAACAAAAAAATTTGCAAATAAAAGTGATACTGCTACACCCAATCCATAAATAGTTAAAGCTTCCATACAAGCCTAGAGTTAGGCTCTTTAACCAATCGTTTCGGGTTCAAATAAAAGTGATTATAGGAACTAATCAATGTTTATAATCTTAACTCAGAAACATCTAAGAAGATGATCAAGAAAAAAGGTGAATTCCCATAAAGTTAAGTGTACATATATTATTAAACTGTATCTATATATTATAAATAAGTCTAGCAACACAGTGCTATAATTTTATTTAATTGCAACTACTACCAACTGTTCTTGTATAATAATAATCTTACTTTTTCATCTTTTTCATCTTCTTTGGTCCTGCAACTTCTAGCCTCCCGATGGAACAACCACATCTTCCTCGAAAAATGAGCACTGCTCTGCCGTTGGAGGGAGCGATCTTCTTCAATTCAGCTTCTAATTCACGGTGGCGATCACTTGGAAACTCTAAAGGTTGCTTTTTGATGCCATTTTTGAGCTGATTTGAGCTCTTCACGCACTCCTCCGTCTCCAATTGAATATCAAATTCCGCCGCCTTCCTCAGCCCTCTGCAATTCCGTTTCCCACATTTATTGCTTGAGAAGAGCACAAATCCAATACCAGCCAGTGCAGAAAAAAGAACGCTTAGCCCTATTGACCCATAAATCAATGGAGCTTCTGAAATTTCATCTGCTATCATGTGAAGAACTGACTCCGCTATGTCCATGGACTCCAGGGTTAGAAACTTGACGTAAGGAAATAAGAGAAAGCCACTAGCGAAGACTACAGCGATTAGAATCACCACATCAATGGCTGTCGATTGAGATCGATGACAGTTGGGGGATTTCAAGCAATTTGGCGAATTGGGCAACTTCTTGTTTCTCGATTTTGCGCCTGCGGCCGGTGAGTTGACGGTATCAGCCATGAGCGGTGGTCGGTCAGCAGAGTGGCAGACCGAGATTGAGCTATGGTAATAGACCATTTCAATCACGAAACGATCAATTGAATTAGCGACAGAGAAAATAGATCGAA
The DNA here is from genome assembly GCA_022432975.1 of Begonia masoniana. Classification (NCBI taxonomy): domain Eukaryota; kingdom Viridiplantae; phylum Streptophyta; class Magnoliopsida; order Cucurbitales; family Begoniaceae; genus Begonia; species Begonia masoniana. The sequence continues at coordinate 27,146,198 of CM039515.1, read as the reverse complement.
CCCAATAAATGTTTTCCCTAAATCAGATCGACCCAAGGATCGTTTCCGGAAGAATCGCTTTCAGTCGGAGTACGAAGATCGGAAATCAAACGACCCAACGAAATTCTACGGCGTACTGAATTTCCTTCAGAAATGAAACGATCAGATCGGACCCAAAAATTGGAAAAGATACAAGAGTTTGAGATTGTGAGAGAATTTGTACTTCAAAAGCAATCGAGAGAGAGAGTACAAACACGAAGAAAGACTTTAGGTGGTAGGGATGAGATGACTTCCACTATTTTGTATTATGGGCTGAAAGTCTCTTCATCATGCCTAGTCATTTGGTGGGCCTCTCAATGACTTTGGCCCACACTTTTATTTATTTATTTATTTAATGATTTTTATGTTTCTTATTACTATTACACATTAAAAATGTGTCACGCTGTCACATTTAAAGGTACATCCGTGTATTTAAAGAATAATTAATTAATTTTATCAAGCAAGTTGCAACTTCCAACAAGTAGCGTGGAGTGTTTCATAAATATACTCACATTAATACCCGGGTGTTGCACATTCTTCATTCAGGTCGCTTTTTTTTCGTGGATCTATTGATGTCCAAATTGAATTTAATGCTGAATTAGCATAAACATATTCCTTCTACTTGACCAAAACGTCAATTGAAATTTTATTAGAATTTAGCCAACTTTTGTAGACTTTTGAGGAAAGAGACAAGATTTACTTGTTTTCAACCTCATTACCCTGAAATAGAATCAATACAAAATGATGCCTTCCATGAAGTTTAGTGAAAGTTGACTTTTGGAGGTGGAAAATGACTCCTTTTACCTCATTTATTCCCACTTTTGAAATTGTTATATATTCATATTCTATGGTATGTTTAACTTATACCATAACATAACAAACATACATACGATTGCACATAGGTTTTTGATAAACTATTCTTTCAAAAAATTAATAGGTTCTTCCCTATATGTAACAAACTCGTATAGTTAATACTAGCACGATGCGTGTTGAAAAGAGTTAAGAGGCGTGTTTTAGCAAAGTGGATGTAGCAAGTAGACATATTGAATGACTATTTTTTCAAAAGAAAGAGGCAAATCGTCTTGAGAGTTAAGAAGACCTAGTTCTTCTCATAATCTAAGAAATCAAATTTTTGGTTGCAATTCCTATGTTCATAGGGAAATGAAACATTGTGGATAAGATAAGGATATTTAGCCAAGGGTTTGGGATGAATGAATGAGTGGGTAAGAGATATAAAGCAAGGCTATATGTAAAGGGTTTCAACAAAAAAGAAGAAGGCACTACAATTGACAACATCTCTATAGTTGTGCAATTAATTACAATCACAACACTACTAATTTTAATTGATTTAATTTTTCATGTTTGCATTTTGACTTGCCTTCATAAAATTAACGAAAATTAAATGACTATTTATGAAAATTTTAAATATATGTATATAATAATTCCAGTTAAATAAAGAAAATTTAGCTCCATCACAGGCATGATTGCATATTTTAATTCCTTTTATTTAAACATATTTCTATTTCACTTTAATTTGTTATTTGGTTTGCTTGGTAAAATTTATACGATTTAAATAACATAAATCTGATAAACTGATATTAAATTAAATGAATAGTAGAAAATGTTAATTATTAGAAAACGAAATTCATTTATGAAATTCTCTTTTTTGTTAGTTCAAAATATGAATGACCGGCAAACGAATTCATAAATATTATGAGTAAATTGTTTAATTAAAAATCAATAATAATAAAAGATAAATATGTAATATAAGAAGTTTACGTATCTATTGTTAAGGAATTAATACACTTATGATGTAGTTGGAGTAAATAAATTCTATTATTCTAGGAATTCAATTCTAGGTGTGGTTACTCTGGAACTTACATAAATTGATAAAAAAAAACTTGTATTAATTAATTAATGAAATTCTTGACATTTAGAACAACTAGTAGTCGATACGTGCAGATGCACGTACGTGTTATAATGAACATATTTTATTTGCTCAATTTTCTCATAAAATTGATAATTTAATCAAAGTTCATATAAGAGAGATGAGAAAGTGGCTTAATTGAGAGAGGATGAGAAAAAAAGAGATGAGAATACATAGAGAGAGGTGTAAATGTAGAGAGACGGAGAGATACGCTTAAATTGAGGAGAAATGAAAAAAAAAATTGAAAAGATTTCGCCCTCTTAGAGAGAGCCGTAAACAGAGAGAGGTGAGGAGAACTAGTAAACAGAGAGAGGTGAAGAGAACTAAAAAAAAAATAATGACTATTGTAGAAATAAAAAATTACAAAAAAATTTGAAAAGACTTGATCCTTCAAAAAAAAAAAAAAAAGAGATAACGAGAGTGGTGTAAATAGAAAGAGGTGAGAAAAAATAAAAAAATAAAACAATATGACCATTGAAGAAATAAAAAATAAAACAAATGTTAAAATAAATTTAAACTATAAAGTATGAGTTTAATTTGAAACACCACTAAAATTAAAAACCATAACAACTAAAACCTTAAACTATAAAAAATATATAGATCTAATCCTGGCGGGTGGCCAATCACCCCCCGTTCTGAATTTATGCCTAGAACGGGGGGCCGTTCACTCCCAGTTCTGAATTAACGTCGAGCACAGGCGGCCGATCACCCCCCGTTCTGTCTAGTGTTTACGTGACATTGGACGTATTAGGTCAATGTGGAGGGCAGGGACCCCCGTCCAACGTGCACCACACGTGATTGGAGAACCGGGGGGGGCGGGGGGGTCTCCATGTAATGGTTTGAATCTTCAATATTGTATTGTCAATAATGTATTGTGAATATTTATTATTGATGATTTATGAATGTAAGTTATGGAAGTTGTATTGAATAAATGATATAAAGTGTGACGACCCCGACCCCACGTCGGTGCCGCCATGACCTGTGTCGTGCACGTGCATACATACTACCCTCGCCCGTTCTCATAAAGTTTTTCTTTTTATTCACTTAACTTTTTCGTTCTTCATTTCATTCATCATTCATTCATTCACTTTCTTTCATTACAATCGTTCATTCGTTAGAGAACGAACTCGGGCATTCAATCCGTATCTATCGACATTTTGGCTTTAACTTAGAACGTACCCAAAATGACTCGTCTAAGGTCGGGAATCACCAAAGGAGGCTTAGGACACCAAAACATAATCATTGGCATGCATGGGGACTTTATTCATTTCCTCGAGCGACATCGTTTAGAATATTAAACCTTGGTAGCGGAAAACTATCGTGCGTGGAAGACTCGTTATAAAGTCAAACTAACCAAAATCTCAAGTTTGACACTATAAAAAGAACCCTGGTCGACCCCCAGAGCTTTCGGTCGACACTTCATAATAGTGGTCGACCCCTAAAAAGGTTCTGGTTTTTGTTTGTACTCAAACTGGTCGACACTTTACAACAGCGGTCGACACCTTGTCTGAGGGGTCGACATTTCAAAAACAGTTTTGCTCTCGGGTTGCATTCTTTTGTAAGTTCGGTCGACACCTTGTCTGAGGGGTCGACACCTTGTCTGGAAAGTGTCTACCCTGCAGGCACATGTCTACCCCTCCAAAGGAAATTTTTCCACTTTTTACATATTCAACACCTCCAATCACCTCCAAACTTAACCAACTCTACCTATTCAATATCAATTCCACCCCCATCCATAAACCGAACATTCAACCTCATCAAATCCCGACACGAAACTTCAATTTCCACTCAAAACCATAAACCTACTTTCAGAACATCCAAACTCATTCTAAATCCTCAAAACCTATATCTATTTCATCAAAATCCATCAAAACATCAAAATTCATCAATACATGGCGGAAGCTAACATTGTCATCAATATATCAACCTATCCAGATACCAAGCATCCTATAATGGTTTCTATACATTTCATTCTAGTTAATCACCCATCAACCCGTGTAAACCCAAAATCTCAAAACACATAACCTATGCTCCCACGGGTCGTGTACGCATCGACTACGCCTGCCGCTCCCACGAACATCCTCCTTCAAGCTGCAGGTTCGTTAGGTGGAGGGACATCTGTTGACTTAAATGTTGGTTAAATCTAAATATGTTTTTGATGATGTGTTTGTATGGTTAATATTGTAATTTGATTATGTTTGTTTAGTGAGAATAATGAATTATTCAGTTGATTCAATCTGTTGGAAATGCCCTTGGAAAGGGTATTTTATTATTCTAACAATCGGGTTAAGTATACAGGGCTAAATAGTTTATACAGGGCTGAAAAATTGATAAACAAAGACTACACATGCCGATCGCTTGACGTCAAAAGGCTACATTGCTTCTGCCGATGGAATAGTCAAGCTACTCATACCGATGGCGTTTTTGAAGTTGCACATGCCGATGGCTTTCAAGCTACATCTGCCGATGGCTTTCAAGCTGCACCTGCCGATGGCTTTCAGCTGCACCTGCCGATGGCTTTCAAGCTGCACCTGCCGATGGCTTTCAGCTGCACCTGCCGATGGCTTTCAAGCTACATCTGCCGATGGCTTTCAAGCTGCACTGCCGATGGCTTTCAAGCTGCACCTGCCGATGGCTTTCAAGCTGCACCTGCCGATGGCTTTCAGCTGCACCTGCCGATGGCTTTCAAGCTGCACCTGCCGATGGCTTTCAAGCTGCACCTGCCGATGGCTTTCAAGCTACATCTGCCGATGGCTTTCAAGCTGCACCTGCCGATGGCTTTCAAGCTGCACCTGCCGATGGCTTTCAAGCTGCACCTGCCGATGGCTTTCAAGCTGCACCTGCCGATGGCTTCAAGCTGCACCTGCCGATGGCTTTCAAGCTGCACCTGCCGATGGCTTTCAAGCTACATCTGCCGATGGCTTTCAAGCTGCACCTGCCGATGGCTTTCAAGCTGCACCTGCCGATGGCTTTCAAGCTACATCTGCCGATGGCTTTCAAGCTGCACCTGCCGATGGCTTTCAAGCTGCACCTGCCGATGGCTTTCAAGCTGCACCTGCCGATGGCTTTCAAGCTCCATCTGCCGATGGCTTTCAAGCTGCACCTGCCGATGGCTTTCAAGCTGCACCTGCCGATGGCTTTCAAGCTACATCTGCCGATGGCTTTCAAGCTGCACCTGCCGATGGCTTTCAAGCTGCACCTGCCGATGGCTTTCAAGCTGCACCTGCCGATGGCTTTCAAGCTGCACCTGCCGATGGCTTTCAAGCTGCACCTGCCGATGGCTTTCAAGCTACATCTGCCGATGGCTTTCAAGCTGCATCTGCCGATGACTTTCAAGCTACATATGCCGATGGCTTTCAAGCTGCACCTGCCGATGGCTTTCAAGCTGCACCTGCCGATGGCTTTCAAGCTGCACCTGCCGATGGCTTTCAAGCTGCACCTGCCGATAGCTTTCAAGCTACATCTGCCGATGGCTTTCAAGCTGCACCTGCCGATGGCTTACAAGTTGCATCTGCCGATGGAGTACAAGTTACATCTTCCGATTGAATTCAAAGCTTGCTTCTGCCGATGACTTATCATGTCGCATCTACCGATGGCGTTTTGAAGATACTCATGCCGATAGCTGTTTTAAAGCTGCTTCTACCGATGATCTTCCGCTAGAATTCAAAATAGCCGCGAAGCTTCAGTGGCGTCGTTTTCAGCATTAACTCCAGAACTTTAATGGCGACGATGACTTGCAACTACAGACGGCAACGGCTACCTGATCTAGTACGGATGCTTCCCAACGGTAAAATTTTCCATTTGAAGAAAGAAACATTCAATTCTGAGCTAAAAATAAGACAGAGTATTTAAGCCGAGGTTAGAGCACGAAGACATAACTTTTTGCGAAAATTCATTGCTGAGCCCTAACTTGAAATTATTCATACTCTGTAATTCTATCTACATCTCTCCTTTCCAAAACTTGAGATTCTGTTTTGAGAGTTTGTAGATTATCGTAATCTATGATTCAAATATGAAAACCCTGTAAGGCAGTGGATTGACGCCCGTAAAGTTCAATCCAGGATTGTGTAAGGCTGTGGATCGAAGCCCCTAAAGTTCAATAAGCATTTCTCGTTGAGGAGAAGTAAGGAATCTTCAAGGGGGAGCCTTGGAGCGTGGACGTAGGCAGTTTGGCCGAACCATGTTAAAAACTGTGGTGTCGAATTTTCTCTCACTCTCTTTACTTTATTTGATTGTATGCTATCAGTCTCTAAGCTTTATTCAAGAGAGAAATTGATTTAGAAAATTAAGTTAATTTAAAAGGTCTAATTCACCCCCCTCTTAGACAATACCAATCCTACAATTGGTATCAGAGCGAGGTTTGTCACTGTCTAAGTTTGGGCTTAAACACTCTGTGAAATATATATATCTACAATGGCATTCAACACTAACTTCACACACATAGAAGGTCAAGCTACAAATAGACCTCCTTTCTTTGATGGGAGTGATTATGTTTATTGGAAGGCTAGAATGAAAATATTCGTTCAAGCCATGGACTATGAGACTTGGTGTATTATAGAGAATGGCCCTTTTAAGGCCATGAAAACTGTAGATTGGAAAAGTGTCCCTAAGGACTCTATTGAATTATCTGAGTCCGATAAGAGAAATCTGAGCCTTAATGCCAAGGCGGTAAACACCCTGTACTGTGCTCTGAATAGAGACGAATTAATAGAGTACAAGGGTGTGAGAGTGCCCAAGAGATCTGGCACCTATTAGAGGTCACACACGAGGGCACAAATCAAGTGAAAAAGAGTAAATTAAATATGCTCATACACGAATATGAACTATTCTCGATGCCTAAGGATGAGTCTATTTCTTCCATGTTTACAAGATTTACTAACATTACTAATGGGTTGAAAGCTCTTGGTAAATCTTATTCTAGTGAAGAACAGGTCAGGAAGATCCTCAGATGTCTTCCAAGAAGCTGGCAGCCAAAGGTGACTGCAATTTAGGAAGCAAAGGATCTCAAAGCTCTAAAGCTAGAGGAACTCATTGGATCTCTAATGACACATGAGATCACAATGAGGTCGAACGAGAAGGAAGATCTTAAGGAAAAAGAGACAACAAAAAGAAAAGATATTGCTATGAAAACCTCTTCAAGTAAACATGAAGTCTCTGAGGATGAAGAAGAAGAAGATGATGAAGACATTTCACTCATCACTAGGAGATTTAGCAAGTTTCTTCGAAGGAAGAAGCTGCAAGGGAGAAGCTTTCCCAAGAACGAAAGGCAACCCAAAGACAAGGAGATTACTTGCTTTGGATGTGGAAAGCCTGGCCACATGAAGGCAGATTGTCCACAGACCAAGAAGAATCCCAAGAAATTTAAGAAGAAGGCTATGAAGGCCACTTGAGATGACAGTGAAGGTGACACATCCTCTTCAGAAGATGAGGAAGTAGCCAACCTCTGTTTCATGGCTCACGATAATGAGGTTAACATTTCTTCCTGTGAGAGTGAGTCTGATGATGATGGGGATATGGTTGATGCCTTTAACGATTTAGTTAAACAGTTTGGCATGTTAAATGCTAAATATAATACACTGAAAAAGGAAAATACAAGTCTAATTGAGAAGCATGCTAAAGAAGTGAACTTGCATGAAAAAGAAATCACTGAACTTAAGAAGACAAATGAATCTTTGAATAAACTTGTTCTTTGGTTCTCAAATGGTAGCAAGAACTTAACATTGCTAATAGGGAATCATAGAGCTACTCATGATAAAGCTGGGTTAGGCTATGATAAGTTCAATAAGAGAAAAGTTTTTAAGAATTTCTTTGTCAAACCGACTACTTGCCATACCTGTAATGAAGTAGGACATAAATCCTTTGTATGTCCTTTAAAAACAAATAATATGAAAACTGGCAGTAAGTTGCAATGGGTTCCCAAAGGAACCAAAACTAACACTAGGACCCAAAAGATTTGGGTACCTAAGAAGACTGTTTGATCACTGTTTTGCAGGTTGACTGCTCTCCCGGAAAGAATCAGTGGTACCTTGACAGTGGTTGTTTAAGACATATGACGGGAGACTCAACCAAGTTTGCTAGTGTCAACAAGAAGAAGGGCAGTGCTACTTTTGGGGGAAACCAAAAGGGCAAGATTGTTGGCATAGGCAATATAGGTAACAGTTTTAATTCTGTTATTGAGAATGTGTTATTAGTTGATGGATTGAAGCATAATTTACTTAGTATTAGCCAGTTATGTGATAAAGGATATAAGGTGATTTTTAAGTCAAATTCCTGCATAATTAAAGATGCTGCAAATGACAAAATTTTGTTTACTGGCTTTAGGAAAGAAAATATCTATATCATTGACTTAGATAATATTGTTTGTGATAATGAGAAATATTTTGCTGTTAATTCCTCTAATGATAGCTGGATTTGACATAGGAGATTAGGACATGTAGGAATGGATACCTTAGCTAAGATTACTATGGATAATTTAGTTAGAGGGATTCCTAAGATATCCTTTGAAAATGATAAGGTCTGTGAAGCCTGCCAAATGGGTAAGCAGATCAAAAGTTCCTTTGCATCGAAGAATGCAATTTCAACTTCCAAGCCTCTCCAACTTCTCCACATGGACCTCTTCGGTCCTTCCAATATAGCTAGTCTAGGTGGAAAATTTTATGCTTATGTCATTGTTGACGACTTATCTAGATTCACCTGGGTATTCTTTCTGAAGTCTAAGGATGAGACTTTTGTTACCTTTTCTAGCTTTAGGAAAAGAGTTCAAAATGAAAAGGAGCTCACCATTGTTGCTATTCGTAGTGATCATGGTGGAGAATTTGAAAATGAGAGATTTGAACTCTTGTGTCTCAAGTATGGAATTGAACACAATTTCTCCTCTCCTAGAACCCCTCAGCAAAATGGTGTGGTTGAGAGGAAAAATAGGTCTCTCCAAGAGCTTGCCCGAACTATGCTTAATGAAAATTCCCTTCCTAAGTATTTCTGGGCTGAAGCTGTTGCTACTGCTTGTTATGTGCTTAATCGGGTCTCCATAAGACCTATTCTTGAGAAAACTCCATATGAGCTCTGGAGTGGAAAAACACCTTCTGTTAAATACTTTAGAGCCTTTGGTAGTAAATGCTTTATTCTCAACACTAAGGATAACTTAGGAAAATTCGATTCTAAATCTGATCTTGGAATTTTTCTTGGTTATTCTCTTACTAGTAAAGCATATAGAGTATTCAATAGGAGAACTCTAGTTGTAGAGGAAACAGTTCATGTTAACTTTGATGAGTCCCCTCAACCCACAATCAATGTGGATGAGGATGTCACTTTGGAAAATCATTTGGACTCTCTTTCCTTAGAAAAACCCTTAAATTCACTACAAGTAGAAAAATCCTTAGAACCCTCCTCTACTTCCCTAGATATTGTTCCTGTCAAGAATGAAAATCCTGCTCTTCCAAGAGATTGGAAGTATATAAGAAACCATCCAATAGATGAAGTCTTAGGTGATCTTTCTCTAGGAGTTAAGACTAGATCCTCTCTTAGGAATCTCTGTGCCAATGTAGCATTTATCTCTCAAGTAGAGCCTAAGAAGTTTGAAGAGGCCGAGAACGATGAGTATTGGATTTTAGCTATGCAAGAGGAGCTAAATCAATTTGAAAGGAGCAAGGTATAAGAACTTGTTCCACGGCCTAAGAATCATCCCATTATTGGAACTAAATGAGTTTACAAGAACAAATTAGATGAAAATGAGATTGTTGTTAGAAATAATGCTAGACTTGTTGTTAAAGGTTACAATCAAGAAGAAGGAATAGATTTTGAGGAAACCTTTGCACCTGTTGCTAGATTAGAATCAATTCAGATGCTCTTAGCCTATGCTTGCTACAAAAACTTCACACTCTTCCAAATGAATGTGAAGAGTGCTTTCTTAAATGGTTATATTCAGGAAGAAGTTTATGTAGAGCAGCCGTTAGGATTTGAAGATTTTGCAAAACCCGATTATGTGTATAGACTTAAGAAGGCACTTTATAGACTTAAACAGGCTCCTAGAGCTTGGTATGATAGGTTAAAGAATTTTCTTGAGCAAAGAAATTTCAAAAAGGGAAATTCTGATTCAACTCTATTTACCATGCAAAAGGATAATGACATTCTGTTAGTTCAAATCTATGTTGATGACATTATTTTTGGATCAACTAATGTCATCATGTGTAATGAGTTTTCCTCCCTCATGCAAAGTGAATTTGAAATGAGTATGATGGGGGAGTTAAAATTCTTCTTAGGTTTCCAGATCAGTCAATCTCCTGATGAGATTTTCTTTTGCCAAGAAAAATACATCAAGGAGCTCTTAAAGAAATTTGGTTTAGATTCTATCAAATCTTCTAGAACTCCTATGAGTACCACAACAAAATTGGACAAAGATGAAAATGGAATAAATGTGGACATAAAGAAATATCGTGGTATGATTGGATCTTTGCTTTATCTGACTGCAAGTAGGCCAGATATTCTTTTTAGTGTTTGTTTGTGTGCTAGATTTCAAGCTACCCCTAAGGAGTCTCATTTATCTGCTGTAAAAAAGATTTTCAAATATTTGAGTGGGACTTATGATTTAGGTCTATGGTATCCAAAGGGCACCTCTTTTGATCTGATTGGATATTCAGATTCTGATTATGCAGGTAGTCTAGTTGATAGGAAAAGCACTAGTGGCACCTGTCAGTTCTTAGGTGAATCTTTAGTCTCCTGGTATTCTAAGAAACAGAATTCTGTTGCATTATCAACTGCTGAGAGTGAATATATTGCTGCTGGCAGTTGCTGTGCACAAATGCTCTGGATGAAACAAACTCTAGAAGACTATAATCTGTTCTATGATAGGATTCCTATTCGGTGTGACAACACTAGTGCTATCAACATTTCTAAGAATCCAATTCAGCATTCTAGAACTAAGCATATTGAGGTCAGATATCACTTTATAAGAGATCATGTTCAAAATGGTGATATTTCCTTAGAATTTGTTAATTCTGTTGATCAATTAGCTGATATCTTTACCAAGCCTTTGGATAAAAAGACCTTCAATAATATTAGAATAAGGCTAGGTCTCATTCGGTTTGAGAAAAACTAAGGTTATTTCTCTGTTGGTGAATCTTGTGTAATAGAGCTGTTTTTAGCTGTAAGGGCATCGGTAGATGCAGTGTTTTCCAATAGGCATCGGAAGATGCATTTCTATCGGTAGGAATCGGAAGATGTATTCTTTATCTGCCGACACGTGTAACCCATCGGGTTAATCGGTTTTACACGTGTGTCTTCATCTCGTCGGGCGATGCCCTATTCTCTTTTAAACTCTGTTTCTTCTCAAAGACGCTTCACATTTTGCGCTCTTTCTGAAAACCCCTGCTCTACCAGTTTTCTCTCTCTCGAGTCCTATTCCTCCAATGGATTTTCCAGGTTCATCTTCTCGCGCTGCTAAGGAACCTGCCAAGAAAAAGGCAAAAGTATTAGCTCGTCCTCCACGAGAGATTCCTCGTGCCAAAGAGTGGCCATCTCTCTTCTTTCTCTCTAAGGCTGCTGAGTTAAGGTACCATGACGACTATAGGTACAAAACTTTAATCCCCAGTCGAGGGATTTACTTTGATGACTTACCAGGAATGGATATTATAGAACCCTTGAAGGATCTTGGGTTGTTAGGATTATTTGAAGTAGAATCGTACTATTACCCAGAGGCAATCAGAATGTTCTATGCTAATATGAGTTTTACTTCTGATTTCTCTATTATTAAGAGCTATGTGTATAACAAGCATATTGAGATTACTCCTCAATTTATTAATACCCTTTTGGAGTGCTTCCATTTAGATAGCCGCCCTTTCCAGTACATGACCGGCTCTGAACCCCCTTTCTTTGGTACATCTGAGGGTCTAAGTTTTCTTCAGCTTATAGTTCTTGACCCAAACCATACCCCATATCCTCTTAAAGGCAAACACCTTACTGCCAGAGCCAGGTTGTTTCATCAGATGATAGGATACAATATTATCCCTAAGGGTGGTCACCATGATGAGGTGAGTGCAATGGAGCTTTTTGTTCTGTTTGCACTGTACCAAAAAGCCCCCTTCAATCTTGGATATGGTGTGGTTCGAAGGATGATTCAGGCTGTGACATCCAGAGCTACCTCCTTTCCTTACAATTTGCTTCTCATGAAGGTTTTTATGCATCTTGAGGTTGTTTTTCCAGAGGATGAAGACCCCTTCCGTCTTCAGCCCACAAGTTTCTATTCCAAAACCACTTTGACCAAAATGGGAATAAAAAGAACCAGAACTGGGGAGCTTGTTGTGAATGCTCCTAAGAGAAATACTGCTAAGGCAGCAGTTGCCAAAAAGGGAAAGAGAAAACTTAGCCTGCTAGAGGAGTCCACTGCTGAAGGAGGGGATGACTCTGAGATACCAGCATTTAATAATTCCCCTTCTCAATCTCAGGCTTCTAGCTTCCAACCTCCTCTTGTGCGAAGGCGTCCAGCCCCTTTCTCACGGGCACTTATTTCAGAGGAAATCTCTACTCCCTCCTCTGTGCCCCTACCTTTTCCAAAGAATCCTCCATCTCCTCCACCTGCACTTCCTTTGCCGGTTCTGCTTCCTCCAGCTCCTCCCTCTCCAGTCCAACAGACTATGTCTCCTCCATCCCCAGTCCAACCACCTCCTACAGTTCAATTACCTCCTCCAAGTCCAACTGCTTCTCAAGTCCCAATCCCTTCACCTCCTTCACCTGCACTTTTGATGCCTTCACTACCTGCCCTTCCACTTATCCCCCCTCACTCCTCAAGTACCAGTATTCTCACCCCTTCCCTCAGTACCACCTGCCACTCCTCTAACTTATCAGAGGAGTTTTTCTATGAGTGAGACTCAGTATAATGAGCTGAAGGTCTCTATTGCCCGTATCGAGTCAGCTCTCAGTTCCATTGAAAGTAGGATTGAACAGTCTCTTGATGCCAAGCTAGCCAAGAATCAAAAAGACATCCGCACAGATTTAGATACCGGTCTTGGTTTGTTGTCTCAAAAACTGGATGCTGATAGGCGCATGGTTGTCAGGGAACTTGAGTCACTCAAATCCTCAATTGACAATCTGCATCCCGAACCAGAACCTGAACCATCTAACTCTGTCAGTGTTCCAGAGGCCTGCTTTAAAGACTGGTTTCTTCCTCTTTCCAGGCCTGTAGTTACTGAAGATGTGCGCTTCATGTCACTGGATCTTCAGGAGGCTGAATTTGATTTCTCTTCTCCTGATGTGTCTACTGCTGGTCTTTCTGTCGAGCCTTCTCCATGTATGGACATGGTGGTATATCAAGGTCCCTCTACCTCTGTTGCTCCTCAGCCAGAGCCTACTCCATGCCAGGATTTAGTGCTTTATCAACCATCTATCCCTCTTGATATTCATTCTCTTCGTGCCCTTGTAGATGCATATTTTCATTCAAACCTTGAAGTACCTGCTTGGATTAGCCAAGCTTTCTGGAATCATTTTGTCTCTTTCTTTAAATAGATGTTTTTTTGTTTGTAAACAATTGGTACACAATTTTATTAATTTCTACTTACATTTTGCTGATGTTTCTACTCTGTGTGCTGCATGCCTTGGTTATGTTTCTCTCTCTGTTTATTTTTGATAATGTCAATGGGGGAGAATGGTATAAATAAATTTATTTGATCTATGCTTTGTGCCATTACTATATTTTAGAAATCTGAAAATCTGGATATATGCATATTTTTGGAAATCTGGTATGCTCCCTGTTTGTTTTTTGGAATATATACATTTGCTATGGGGGAGCTAGAATTATGGGGGAGAGTAGTGGTTAATCAAATTTTATACTCATAATTTGTCATCATCAAAAAGGGGGAGATTGTTGACTTAAATGTTGGTTAAGTCTAAATATGTTTTTGATGATGTGTTTGTATGGTTAATATTGTAATTTGATTACGTTTGTTTAGTGAGAATAATGAATTAATCAGTTGATTCAATCTGTTGGAAATGCCCTTGGAAAGGGTATTTTATTATTCTAACAATCGGGTTAAGTGTACAGGGCTAAATAGTTTATACAGGACTGGAAAATTGATAAACAAAGACTACACATGCCGATCGCTTGACGTCAAAAGGCTACATTGCTTCTGCCGATGGAATAGTCAAGCTACTCATACCGATGGCGTTTTTGAAGTTGCACATACCGATAATGGTTCAGCGCTAATGCTTGTGCCAATAGAGTTCAAGTTGCATCTGCCGATAGCGTCAAGGCGTGCATCTGCCAATGGCGTTTGAAGCTGCATCTGCCGATGGCTTTCAAGCTGCACCTGCCGATGGCTTTCAAGATGCACCTGCCGATGGCTTTCAAGCTGCACCTGCCGATGGCTTTCAATCTGCACCTGCCGATGGCTTTCAAGCTACACTTGCCGATGGCTTTCAAGCTCCACCTGCCGATGGCTTTCAAGCTCCATCTGCCGATGGCTTTCAAGCTGCACCTGCCGATGGCTTTCAAGCTGCATCTGCCGATGGCTTTCAAGCTGCACCTGCCGATGGCTTTTCAAGATGCACCTGCCGATGGCTTTCAAGCTCCATCTGCCGATGGCTTCAAGCTGCACCTGCCGATGGCTTTCAAGCTGCACCTGCCGATGGCTTTCAAGCTCCATCTGCCGATGGCTTTCAAGCTCCATCTGCCGATGGCTTTCAAGCTCCATCTGCCGATGCTTTCAAGCTCCATCTGCCGATGGCTTCAAGCTGCACCTGCCGATGGCTTCAAGCTGCATCTGCCGATGGCTTTCAAGCTCCATCTGCCGATGGCTTTCAAGCTGCACCTGCCGATGGCTTTCAAGCTGCATCTGCCGATGGCTTTCAAGCTCCATCTGCCGATGGCTTTCAAGCTGCACCTGCCGATGGCTTCAAGCTGCACCTGCCGATGGCTTCAAGCTGCACCTGCCGATGGCTTCAAGCTGCACCTGCCGATGGCTTTCAAGCTCCATCTGCCGATGGCTTCAAGCTGCACCTGCCGATGGCTTCAAGCTGCACCTGCCGATGGCTTCAAGCTGCACCTGCCGATGGCTTTCAAGCTCCATCTGCCGATGGCTTTCAAGCTGCATCTGCCGATGGCTTTCAAGCTGCATCTGCCGATGGCTTTCAAGCTGCATCTGCCGATGGCTTCAAGCTGCACCTGCCGATGGCTTTCAAGCTCCATCTGCCGATGGCTTTCAAGCTCCATCTGCCGATGGCTTTCAAGCTCCATCTGCCGATGGCTTTCAAGCTGCATCTGCCGATGGCTTTCAAGCTGCATCTGCCGATGGCTTCAAGCTGCACCTGCCGATGGCTTTCAAGCTGCATCTGCCGATGGCTTTCAAGCTCCATCTGCCGATGGCTTTCAAGCTGCATCTGCCGATGGCTTTCAAGCTCCATCTGCCGATGGCTTTCAAGCTGCATCTGCCGATGGCTTCAAGCTGCACCTGCCGATGGCTTTCAAGCTGCATCTGCCGATGGCTTTCAAGCTTTTGTGAAAATTCATTGCTGAGCCCTAACTTGAAATATCATACTCTGTAATTCTATCTACATCTCTCCTTTCCAAAACTTGAGATTCTGTTTTGAGAGTTTGTAGATTACGTAATCTGTGATTCAAATCTGAAACCCTGTAAGGCAGTGGATTGACGCCTGTAAAGTTCAATCCAGGATGTGTAAGGCTGTGGATCGAAGCCCGTAAAGTTCGATCAGATTTTCTCGTTGAGGAGAAGTAAGGAATCTTCAAGGGGGAGCTTGGAGCGTGGACGTAGGCAGTTGGCCGAACCACGTTAAAAATGTGGTGTCGAATTTTCTCTCACTCTCTTTACTTTATTTGATTGTATGCTATTAGTTTCTAAGCTTTATTCAAGAGAGAAATTGATTTAGAAAATTAAGTTAATTTAAAAAGTCTAATTCACCCCCCCTCTTAGACAATACCGATCCTACAACATCGTCCTCACCTTGCTCGAAGTCACCTACACCATAAAAACATCTATGAGATAAAATCTCAGTAAGTTTTACGTAAATGTCTATGCATGATCATGTATGCAATGAAAGCCGTCCATGTCATTTCATTTCAGTACGTGTCAGTCTTGGTTACTAGGGCCTTTCTTAGTCAGATGGATAGGACACATCAAGCGCGTAGATAGCCCACACCATCTGAAAGGAGGGAGACCCGCTCACCACGGAACGCTAGGTCTGAACCTCTCCCCGAATAACCACCATGCGTTGTTTACTATGATACTTTACTTGTCACATGCATGCAATTCTTTTTCTTTGAAATCAATGCGAAAATTCGCTTTTCATGGCATTTTAAAAACTATGATACATGAACTAGTTCAATACGTAATATAAACATACATAACGAGAATACCATCAAGACGTTACAAATACCATCAAAACATCACTATATTCAACCTATAAACAACCCAACTTAGACTACCCGATCAAAGCGATTAAACAAACAAAGCTCCAACAAATTCCTCAACACAATTTTCGACATATGGTGTAGGCCAATCGGCCACAGTAAGTCACAAGAACTTACTTATCGTCCTTAGGAATCCGGGTGCCGTCCGTGAACCTCGTCCACCTAGGGCAAATCCACAATGTTTTTTGTTAAAAACGGACCTAAACCGTGAAATTTTGAAAACTAACGAAACTTCTAACTAAAGAAAATTTCTTAAAATTCTAATAAACCTCACTCAGGCATTTCATCGAACAGCTTACGCTCACAATTTCTAAAACTCCATTAATGGAGGTTTCTAAGCTCTCCAAAGCCGAGTTTCCAAATAAAACTCCCAAATCATCCATTATATCGCCAAATAATGCTCAATACTCGCAAATACGACGATACCTAACTATTTCTAACAAAACCCGACTAGTTTCGCGATAATCCGACAAAACCCTAACCGTTAAATAACCTAAAAGTCAAGAATAAATCGTCCAAAACACTAAAAACTTACCGAGAACCGTGATGGGAGAAGAAAACGTGAAGGAACTTCGAAGATCGGAAGAACGTTGGCCGGCGTTCAAGAGAAACGGAGGAGGAGAAGGGAAATCGCCGTTGGAGGAGAAAAGGGAGAAGAAAACGTGAAGTGTTGGAGAAGAAAGAGGTTTTTGTTTATTTAATCAATTTGGTTTGTCAAATGACAAGTTTGCCCTTCCTCTTGATTTTCCATTTATCTCGTTATTTGACTATCGATTCGGTTTCTCTAAATTTTTTTATTTCACCAACAATTCTGATTTATTACTATGGCTCTAATAAAACTTCCCGTTCGTCAAACAAATTTATTTTACTATTTCTACGAATTAAGTCTCCATAGGGTCAAAACCGAAAATTCTAGCGTTATACTTTCGGCTTTGATTTCCAAATCTCCATATTTCTCCTAAAATTCATATAAATCATAAGGATTCCATTAAAACTCTCGATTCGCAAAACGGACATATTTCGATTATTTACAAAAAAATGCCATTGCGTGCAAAATTTAAAAACCCGAGAAACCGGGTGTTACATAAAGTCCTTGTGAATGCCAAGAATGAAACTGTTTTGTAGGAACAGACTTGATAGTAAGTCTAATAACTTTTGCTAGGATAATTGGATTTATATAAAATTTAATAATGTTAAACTAAATTTGTAGAGGAAAAGAATAACTTTAGAATGAAAAAAATTGAATGCATGTAGCAAAAGTTATTTACTTTTTAATTTGATGAATGCAATTTACGTTTTAAATTGCACTGTTTTGGTAAATGGTTTTAAACTACATCTTAGAGAGTGAGAATTTGGAGAAAATTAAAGAAGAAAAAATGTTTCCAAATTTTATAGCATGTATCCATGCAATAGCTCTGGACAACCAATGAAGTTAGGACTCATGGTAATCAGGATATGTTGGGTAAGCTGTTTGCTTAATTAGGTTATTTAGATATGATTAAGGTTAATTAATCATGATTAATTATACTAATCATGTTAATTAACTTAAGACTAATTAAAATTAATTAGTTTCAGCTAAATATACTTAAATATAAGTAATCATGGTATTTTTGAGAATATCAATAGAAGGAAGGATAATTTTGTACAAAGGTATGAAGTGGTTGGGTTAAAAAGAGAAGTTATCCAAGAATCATCTAGAAATGAGGGACAGAGGCTGAAGAGACAACCATTTTCGTGAGATTCATATTGAGAGGAGATAAAAATGATAAAGAAGAGAGAAAAAGAGGGAGAAAAAGTAAGATTTTGAATTTACTCAAAGAAAATTATTCAGCTTGGGGAATCGATTCTATACGACTAAAAATTAGTTCATTAGGTGGAAAATTCGTGGGAGAGAAGGAACCTTCAATAGGTAAGTAAATCTTACATTTAGAATAGTTAATTTAATCTTTATTGCATTGTTTAGGTGGTGATAAATTTAAATTATGTCATTAGTTCTGGTTAGACTTAGAATTTTGATTGTGGATTGAAGTAATTAAATGAGTGTTCTTTTGATGTGAAATGAATAGTGTTTGATTAAAAAGAAAATTATGTTTTCAAATTATATTGTGACGTTAAAAAGGAATATTTTGAAAATATTGTTTTAAATCAATGCGATATGCTGGTTTTCAAAATGATCTATGCATGTGAGAGGTGAGTGCCAATGAGAGTATCCCTTCGACGTTCGACTTCTTCTCACTTTGAGAATCCTCTAGCCGTCGGGGTCTGGTTGGTGGAATCAGAACCTAAAACCCCACCTCCCAACGATCCCCCATTCCTGCCTCCCAATTTTAGAGGTATTAGGGAATGGGGGGTCGCCGCTCTAAAACGACCCCCTGTTCTCAAGAATAATGTTTAAGAACGGGGGGTGGTTTCGGGGTGGTGACCCCCAGTTCTCTTCCCAAAATATTAGGGGTTAAGAACTGGGATCAACGTCTCGAAACCACCCCCTGTTCTCAAAATTAGGGTTGGAGAACGGGGGCCCGATAGAGGGCAGTGACCATCCATTCTTAAAATTACGGCTAAGAATGGGTAGTCATTGTCCCAAAACGGGGGGCCAATCCCCGACAGTATATAAAAAATCCCCCCCCCCCCTTTCATTGCTAAAAAAATTTAATTTTCTCTCAGCCCCAACCACGATTTCAACACAAAATCTGACAATTTCACTCCTTTACCGTGTTAATTTCTTCATCACTAATCCCTGCCTTCCAATGCCATAAACAAATCTCACAAATATGAGCCCTAAATCATCAAAATCCTCAAATCCTCAGTTTAACTTAAATCACCAAATTTCTCTCAAATGACACTCAAATTGACTACTAAATGAAAGGTTGTCTCGTCACAAGGAGGTCTGTCACAAGGTTGCTTGACTGAAGGACTTCCCCGCTAAATTGCCCATCAATGTCACAAGGAGGACCATTTCAAAGGGGTCTGACAAACCGGCCACCATCGTCACAAGATGCTCCGTGTGAAGTGCGACGACCGCCAACTAGGTATTTTTCGAATGAATTTCAAAATTCGATGTGTAAGGAGCAGTTTGAGCAGGATATGTCAAACCGCTCGGTTATTCATTCTAAGACCGTCAACTTTAGAGGTTAGGAGTCATTGGAGATCATTGAGATATTTGACAGAATCGCCCTACACGGAGTGTATGAATTGAGGGGCTATAGATGCGATAGATTTGTTCGCTTGTTTTATGTAAAATTGACCTCTATCGGGAGTTCAGGATGTTTGAAGAGCGTATATCCTTGGTACAGAGATTTTGATACCTCCAGAGATGGTTAATGAAGTGTTCGGGTTTGTCAGAGAAGAAAATAAGGTGGAGAGATACTACCATGCTTCCCGAGATTGTGATTTTTTTAGATCGACGGAAAGACTTGACTTCCTTAGGAAAATTCATCGAAATGTAAACATCGAAGGGTTCGTGAAGTCAAAACCAAGGATTTGAACTTTAAAACTCGGGTTATTAACAATCTGATAACCCATACCATTCTACCTCAGATGGACATAGAGATCTCGTGAGCTGCATGGATCTGTATGTGATGAAGAAGCTGTACAACAGGAAGATGTTCGACCCTGGCTTCTATTTTTAGATCACATTAGATTGGTCGGACATGCAACAAGAATTTTTCATACGACACGTTGATACAGAAGATCACCGAGCGAGCTCGGGTTCAGCTTCCGATTGGAGAGCAGTTGAGAGCACAGAGACTTGGATGTTCAAGGGAGATCAGGGGGCCTCCACCTCTGCAGATGTTCCTATGGAGGAGGCCACCACGCGACTATTGTCTCCCCAGACTACTAGTAGGTGGGACATGATGAAGCAGAGACTAGAGTTCCTCATAGGCAGAGTTGATGAGCTCACCGTCACATAGAGAGAGCTAACTCAATCTCACATAGAGCTGAGGAAAACCCTCATGGATTGGGTAGATGACGACGATGTCTCATCGTAGTTTAGTTTATATTTTGTATTTCATTTTATGTACTTTAGTTTATGTTCGTACTTTAATTTATGCTATGAGTATTATGATTGTACTTTAGTTTATGCTTGTCATTTAGTTTATGTTATGTGGTGTATGATTATACTTTACTTTATGACTGTACTTGAGTGGTACTTAATTGATGAAAATTAGTGATCTATTCAACTTCAAAGAACCATAACTTTTGCTACGGGTATCAGAATCATTATTAAAAGATATCAATTGAAGCTTTCGCAGAGGTCCACGACTTGTCACGAAGATTACCTGTGTCTGTCTAACGCCCCGAACCCACCCCGGGCCCGGTGGGTCACGTTGCAAACAAATCCCGTGTTTAAAAGGACGTTTAAAATATTTTTTGTTAAATATTCGGCTCAGTTTTCGGGTTTTTTGAACCCTCAAATTTTGTTGGAAAACATGCCAAAATATGTTTAAAATATGTCGGAAAAAGTCGGGTTAAAACTGGTTTGAAATAAGCGTCAAAATGTTAAAAATTGAAGTATGAACAGTAAAGTGTCGACACTATGAACAGTAGGTGTCAACACTTTAAAAATAGTTTATTCTCTGGTCCCATTCCTTTGCAAAAGGTGTCGACACCTTGTATTTGGTGTCGACACTTTTGCAACACCATGAACAGTAGGTGTCGACACCTTGTCTTTGGTGTCGACACTTTTACAACATGATGAACAGTAAATGTCAACACCTGCATGCAAATTTGTTTTTCCACTTTTCCTTAAGTTAAACTTCTCCAAAATCCATGAAATTTTAACCACACACTCCCGACACCTAAATCTTCAAATCCCGTAAATTTTGTAGAAAACCGACTTCAAACGATTACATAAAAAAATAGCGAACATAACCCGACGTTAAATAGTTTAAAACCGAAAACGGGCGGCATAACGCCTAAATTTCTTTATACCAAAACGTGAAATCAACACACGAAAATATATGTTTACAACTTCCTTAAATACGACAACCATTAAACACAATATCCCAACTCAAAAACACCAAAATACATTACGAAAATATTTGCCAATATTCGTACTACACGTCCAATTTATCTAAGTTGTTTTTAACCAATATTCCTTCCAAAACCCTTATCAAAAAGCTTACCAAACTATCTACACATTCCCACAAAACAACGTTTCCGCACACCAACTATCCATGTCAAACATTCACCTCCCACTACCCGAGACATCCAGTGGTCAAAACGCCCCGACAATAGCCTGCACCAGCGGACTCCGTACTCCTCCGACTGTAGCCTAATCCTTGGTAGTCTCGTCTACCTCACCTGTAAACAAATCGTCACCTACACCATAGAACACACCAAAAAGGTAAGCCTAACGCTTAGCAAGTAGGGAATTATGCACAACCACACACTAAATGCTCGACTCAACCCTAACATGCAGTCTCTACACACTCTGTTGTTTTCTTTTCATTTCAATTGCATTTTTTATCTTTCACTTCCAGGTGAATCAAGTAGGCACACGCCCCCACACAGTCCAGGACGGCCACGCCTTGACCCACGGAGCTAGACGGGAGGCACACGTCCCAACACAGTCCAAGACGGCCAACCGAATCTCCTCCAATCGATCGTAGAATCCTCATCGCGCACTTCAAGCACGAGTGCACTTCAAGCACGAACCTCATTGTGCACTTCAAGCACGGGTGCACTTCAAGCACCAACCCCATTGTGCACTTCAAGCACGAACAGGTTGAGGTCGAGAAATTCATACTCACGACTCATTACGTACATTAGAATCCCCCAATCGATCGTAGAATCCCCGTCGTGCACTTCAAGCACGAGTGCACTTCAAGCACAACCCTATTGTGCACTTCAAGCACGAATAGGTCGAGGAAATTCATACTCACGACCATGTTGCAAATCTTTTCTTATCTTTCATTTCATTCATACCGCTCAAGGATGCAAAACACGTAATTTCGTAGTTTAAAAACCATGATGCGTGACACACGATGCATGACACAAAGCAAAACATAGCAACAATCAAACAATCCCTACCGTTCTATGGTGTAGGCCCGAAGGCAACAAACACGCACTCCACTACTTACCTGGCTGCTTCAAAAACGTGCTGTCACTTCGTCCAACCAAAGTACACGTCAATTACCTAACCATTAAGGAAAAGTTACTTAGTAACAAACTAAGAAATTCTACAATTCAACTAGTTTAAACTAACCCTAACTTTTTAACCTAAAACTAACCAACACACAAATAATCTCACACTTAAATACATAAACCCGATTTTCACCCAAAATTGACCGTCAAACTTTAAACGGTCATAACTCACTCGTTTTTCAACGGATTTCGACGTGCCACCCCAACTCGGAAACCTCTACACGTCTACTATCCATTGACTCACTCAAAGTAACCAAACAAAGTAATTGACCAACTCGAAAATCCATCAAACAGAATCGGGTATATAGGTGTTCTTCAACCATTTTTGTGGAACACTTCACCAATCTTCAATCTAACCCTAAAATCTACCTAACCTAGTCATTCAACAACCAAATCATCAACATAAGGAAGAAATCTAACATTTAGAACTCAATTTTCGGACTTCACCAATTAGGGTTTCCAAGCCCTCACCAAAAACACTTAAAACTCACTAAAACCTTCAATAAACTTCACCTCAAAGTATAAAAATCAAAACCCACGTGTTATTACCTTGAAATCCTTGAAAGAACTATGGAAAGAAGGAGGGAGAGCTTTGAGGGCTGGCTGGATCGTGGGAGAGAAAGAAAGAGGGGAGAAGATGATTAAACATTACCATTTCACCTTTTTAACCTAACCATTATTTTTACTTTATGAATTTGCCCACTCAAACTTTCTAAATTTATAAAACTACCACCACTTGTCTTTTCTTCTTTCATTCAACGTGAATCAACATTAAATCCCACCTTTTTCCATTTATTTAATTCATTTATCTCATCCTTTTAATGCATGTAAAGTACTTGGAATTTTCTTATTGGTTGTTGACTTTTCAACTCCCTTTATGTTGAATTGTCAAACCCATTCTCTTCTTTTGTTAATCCCTTTATCCTTCAACACTAATCCCTCCTAACCGTCTATTTTAGGACATACGTGCGTTACATAAAATTCTCGGGTGTTACAGTCTGACCTTTCTCAGGCCCAAAATAAATCATCTCGACCCTCAAATCGACAGTCCAAACTTTTATTTAATAGTTCCTACATTATTTAATTTTATTAGAATTTTCTTAATCATCAGTTATTTATTTTGGATAGAACTCGGAATTGGGGATCTTTTTTTGGCATTATTGAAGTTTCTTTTGGAAAACTAGGGTTTCTCTTTGAAGAGTGTTTCTTATTCTTTCCACATACCGCTGCGTCAGGTGGTATCAGAGCTAGTTTCAGTTAGCCTACGATGGCTACTTCAGGAAGCAATCATATCCTAAATGTCGTTTAGGAAGTGGGAGTCTTGCGAAGCCGGATTGGAGGCTCCAGAGGCGGCACTCAAAAACTTGGGGGAAAGTATTGATAAAAAATTCCAGCGTATTGAGCAGCGCCTTGAAGACTTTATTGGTCGTTTTGACACCCTAGGATTTGATGCCAACAGAAACAGGGATGCCGAGAGGGTTCGTCTGAGAGATGAGAGTGCTCAAGGCCAGCACGATGAACTACCTGTTCCTACGGCTAATGTAAGACAATCGATACTTGATTATGAGGTCAATTCAGATGATGAGGAATAAGTGGAAGCAACAAAAAATTGTTACGGTCGCTACGGCAGTGGCAACGGTTATAGCCGATTTGGCGGTGGCAACGGCAGATTTGGCGGCGGTCATGGCCGATTTGGTGGCGGTCATGGCCGATTTAGCGGCGGTAACGGTAGATTTAATAATCATGACTATCACGCTATTGAAAATGAGCTTAAGCTAAAGGTGGACATCCCTAGTTTCAATGGAAACTTAAAAATCGAAGATTTCATTGATTGGATTGCTGAGGTTGATCGATTGTTTGAATACATGGAGATTCCATCAGAAAAAAGGTGAAATTGGTGGCATGTCGATTGAAAGGCGGTGCTTCTGCATTGTGGGAGAGACTACAGAACAGGCGCTATCGGGAAGGCAAGCAACCTGTTAGAGCCTAAGGTCAGATGAAGCAATTATTACGGGTGGATTTCTGACCTCCTGACTGTGAGCAAATCCTCTTCCAACAGTATCAGCGTTGCCATCAAGGTCTAAGAACTGTGTATGATTATACGGCCGAATTTATGAATTAACATAGAGGAATGACCTACGAGAAAGTGAAGGACAACAGGTAGCTCGATACTAGGTTGAGTTAAAACCCCTTATTCGAGACAAAATTAAGGTTTGCGTTTTACGAAATCTGAATGAAGCGAAAAATATGGCGATAAAGGGTGAACTGATGATCCAAGAGAAACAAGGCAACAATAGTAGGTTTTGATTCGAATAGGCGTACCTACGGGAACGAAGATATTCAAAGGAATAATGGGGAGAAAGAAAGATCAATTTCTAATACCTCAAGTCGATCAGAACAGAGAGAAGATAAATCGATTGGGAAGCAAGTAGTAGCCGAAAGTAAAGAAGTGCCAACATCAACCAACCCCTATGCGAGACCTATCCCTGGCAAATGTTTCCGATGCAATCAGCCTGGTCATCGGTCAAACGAGTTTCCGAATCGGAGGACAATCGACATTGTTGATAGAGATGAACATGAGTAAGAAATTTGCTGTGAACCCGATGGCAACGAGAAGGCGTTTGAAGAAGGAGATTGAGAGAGGGAAGATGAGGCATTCGTGATTCGAAAATTGATGCTCACTCCTAAGCGTGAAGATTGCTCACAGAGACATCAATTATTTCACACCAGATGTACTATTAATGCTCGACTCTTTGATTTGATCATCGACAGTGGTAGTTGCGAGAATATTATCGGTAGATAAGCTAGGGGTGGGCAGGACCGGACTGCGGATTGAGAATCGGACTGGATCGATGGTTTCAGTCCCAAGGTGATGGACCACGGTCTGGTCTGAGGTCCGAGGTCCCTAGAACCGAAGACAGTTGGTTCGGTCCTCAGTCCACAGCCTGAATTCCAGAAGAATCGAGACCGATCCGGACCGAAGGACCAAACTTAAACCAAATTCGTTCGACCTTCAGCTTGAACGACTGAACGAGTCTTCAGTTAATGCTTCACTCGCCCCTAAATCCCTAACAGGCAAACACCCGAGTCCTAACCTCCGAACACCCGACCTGCGAGTTGCAGTCCCCGATTTCGGTCTCCCCTGCTCCGAACTCCAACCCCTGTGTTTCGACTTGTCAAGCTTCAGAATTCCCAAACACTTGACCTCCGAAGTTCGAAGTCTGAACACCCGACCTTCGACATTTGAAGTCTGAAAAACTGACCTCCCTGCTCTGATTCGGCTTGCCTCTACAGTCTGTCAAGTGTCCACTCCTACTCACGGCTCAGTGTATATTTGTGATATTTTGTTGTGTATTGCTTAATGCTTAATGTTGTTTGGGTAAAATGCTTAATCTTAATTCTATGTAAAAACTGCAGACGCTTCTACTTCTAGGTGCTCAAATTTTCCATGTTCACTGCTCCCTGCTCGCCGCTCGGCTGCTTCAATCTTGAAAATTGCTCACTTCACCTCACTGTATGTGTTTATTCTTTATTATGTAATTTTTGTGTTAGTAAAAATTAGGTCTGGTGGGAGACTCTTCGAAACTGTTGACCAAGAACATTGTGATTTTTGTTTGTTGTTTAAAATTTTAGGTTGTTTTTATTGTGTAATTTTATGTTTGACATTGTGGAATTGCCTTGCTGTGAATTCAAATCAAATTAAAGATTCGGTTAATTAATGTGCTGGTTGTTTAATTGTATGTGTTGTTTATTGGTTGTTGATTCATGTGTTGTTTGTTGACTGTTAATTAATGTTGTGGGTTGTTTGTTCGATGTGATTTTGCTCTATGGTAGGATGAATCCTTTCGAAAGTGAAAGTTCGCATGTGGATTCAAAAACATCTAAGTCTATGGCTAGACTTCACTTCAGTAAGGTATCGGGAACAAATCAAACAAAGTGTAATTATTGTGAAAAAATATATGCAACACACCCGACGAAGTATTCACGAAATGTGGACAATAGGCAACCAACTTTGTCCTTTAAAACTGTTGAGGGCAATAGTGCTAGCATACCCATATTTACTATGATGGGTGCTAGAGAATTTCTAGTTAAGGTAATTATAATTGATGAATTGACATTGAAAATGGTAGAAGGAATTGGTTTCAGGACATTTTTCTGTATCTAAATCCAAAGTTTATTATGCAATCTCGAAGGACAATAACAAGTGATATTCGAGGCATATTTAAGAAAGAAAAACAAAAGTTGAAAGAGTATTTTTTTTTCAACATCACTGAGGGTGTGTTTGACCACTGACACGTGGACCGCTATTCAGAATTTGAATTACATGGTGCCGATATGTCATTTCATTTATCAAGACTAGCATGTGCAAAAGAATATCTTGAATTTTTGTTAAATTCCGAACCATAAGGGTGAGACCATTGGTAAAGAAGTTGAAAATTGTTTGCTTAAGTGGGAACTTGAAAATGTTACCACCATCACCGTTGACAATGCATCTTCCAACAACGTCGCTATCTCTTATTTGACGAAGACAATTAGAAACTGGAAGGGGTTGATTTTAAACGGCGATCATATGCACATGCGTTGTTTAAAGTATGCATTGATGCTGTGAAAATTACTTGCAAATGTAATTTGTCTCTTGATGTTCCTACTCATTGGAACTCAACATATTTGATGCTGGCAAACGCTGAGAAGTTTGAAGCAGCGTTTGAAAAACTTCCAGAGAATGAAAGCTATTTTGTGCGAGAAATGTGTAACGACCCCGGCCAGGAGCCGTCACGTGTTCATATTCTTTCATTAATCGTTTGCTTGACTTTTACTATTATTACATTCACTTACTATCTCTCAACAGACTTTCACATTTAACATATATTTTTTTAAACTGGTAATAGAAACACAGAATCATTAAGGAAAACGAACCCTCTCGTGCCCGACTTCCCACGCCTCGTCGGCTCAACCTTCACAGAGTCGAGCGACTAGACTCGGTCATTGGCTTCTTGACAATTTCAGGAAAAGAGGAGGTGCCCTCAATTCTCTTAACTTAATACCACTCGGGTTTGCATGGGTTGCATGCGTTGACAACCCTCAGAAATTTAGTCGTCCGGTCATCACGTGCATTACGCGTAACTCGCTTAACATCGCCTAAAAGGAGACATCTTCCGGTGGGCACGTGGGTCTCGCGTGCTAAATTAAAACATCATCCGGTCGCTAATCGACAAAACACATTTTACATCTTCCGGTCGCTAAACGACAAAACACATTTTACATCTTCCGGTCGCTAAGCGACAAAACACATTTTACATCTTCCGGTCGCTAAGCGACAACACACATTTTACATCTTCCGGTCGCTAAGCGACAAAACACATTTTACATCTTCCGGTCGCTAAGCGACAACACACATTTTACATTTTCCGGTCGCTAAGCGACAAAACACATTTTACATCTTCCGGTCGCTAAGCGACAACACACATTTTACATCTTCCGGTGACGTCATCCGGAAGACTAAACCATCATACAACTATCCTTCGGCATCTGCCGATGACGTCAGCCGGAAGACTAAACCAACAAACAACTACCCTTCGGCATCTGCCGATGACGTCAGCCGGAAGATTGCCTCATCCAGCCTCCGTCTTACGGTAGAGAACACTAAATCATCAAATGACTCCTCCCAACAGAAAGAAAACACAACTCATTCAAAATGCATATAGCGGAAGACTTAAGCAACAGATCATTTATAAATCTATATAATCATTCCCTGACTCAATGATCCACTAGACAGTTTCAAAGCTCAACGTTTTAAAATAATCTCATCCTACTTAAGCTACCATGTCCTTTAACATACTGTAACATAAGAGTCTTAACCAGGGGTCATAAGTCGCCTCTCCAGTCCCACACTGTCACCTTGAGCATCCTCCAGCAACCAGCCTTAAGCATCCTCTTTGAACATAACATCCTCACCTGAACCTTCTTCACCTACACCATAAGGTTTAACTATAAGCCTAATGCTTAGTAAGGAATGCATGCTGACAGATATACATGAGTACACAATTTAAAGAGACATAATTCATAAACTATTCTTCATTCATGTTCATCTTTATCATTTACATAACATGTATTAAGGCAGGGAACGAGGGAGGAAGACAGGGGTACATAGTCATTTGCCTATCGCGGCAGTCGTACATAATCATTTGCCTATCGCGGCAATCATGATACATCACTCGGCCTCCCCAGTGGGAGAATTCGCGAGCCCTACATATCATTACTCGGCCTCCACCAGTGGGAGAATTCACGAGTCATACATATCATTAACTCGGCCTCCACCAGTGGGAGAATTCGCGAGTCATACATAACATAGTCTTTTCCCCGTTCTGCTCTCAATCATGGTTACATTTACTTTTCATGTTCTCTACTTAATCATAAACGTGGGCAATATGCGTAAACATGAGGTTCATAGAGAAAAGTCATACCATAAGGACAAGTAGAACATCCTGTAACTTTACATTTACTTACACAACTTCTTCATATCGTGGAAATAACAAATCATAGTCAACAAGCTAACATCTCAGTGATTTCCTAATACCCTTGTGGTGTAGGGCCCTAGTGGCCGGAAATCTTAACACATTCACTTACCTGGATTCCTTAGCAATCCGAACTTCCTCTCTTTAACTTCTTCACCTAAAACATGTACATTACAGTAGTTAAAACAAAGTCCTAGTAGTCCTAATCATAAACCACCCTAGGATCTAATAGCTAAAGTCATTCCGATTCCTCTGTTTGACACACTGCAGTCTGAAATCCGAAACTAGGTGGACAGGTTTTACCATTGATTAAATCCGAGTTGGTTACTTAAAATGTTCAGAATCGATTCGGGATGACATTTCTACTCTCAGATTTTAAAAAAAAAGTCTCAAACTACTCGGCCACTGCTAAGAATCCGAACTCAGTGCCGAGCTGAAAACAGAGCTCTATTTACTAATGAATGACTACATTGTCCATTTCGTACCTCGGGTGTGGATTTGCAGAGAAGAGCAAGCTCGAAACCAGCCGTCGGTAAAGGGAAGTTCTGGTAGCCGAGAGCAAGAACTTGGGAGAAAAGAAATCGCCGAGAGGGAATGTCGGCTACAGTGGTAATAAAATGAGATTTAAGGTTTCCATTTCCTATTTATACCTAATCCATCAATTCTAATTACTAAACTGCCACCCAACCTAGTTTTACTCAACTTGTAATAAATTTGTCTTAACATTAAATTTAAATCATAACGGTTAAATAAGAGGGTGACAATGAAAATGGTCAGAAAATCACCTGGCCGAAATGTCGGGTGTTACATCCACCCCTCCTTAAACAAAATTTTCGTCCTCGAAAATTGCTCAAGCAAATAACTTAGGATATTTGTCCAACATCTCCTGCTGCCTTTCCCATGTGGCTTCTTCAATGCCGTGATTTGTCCATAAAACTTTCACCAATGGGACCTCTTTGTTTCTCAGAGTCTTGACTGCATATTCCAATATCTGTATCGGTTTCTCCTCATACTCCAGTGTCGGTTCTAAACCAATATCCGATGGCTGGATGACCTGCATCGGATCACGCATGCACTTTCTTAACATTGACACATGGAAGACATTATGAACTTTATCCAATGATGGAGGCAGTTGCAGTCTGTAAGCTGTACTCCCGATTTTTACCAAGACAGGGAAGGGTCCAATGAATCTAGGATTAAGTTTTCCCTTCTTGCCAAATCTTAAGACTCCTTTAAATGGTGACACCTTTAAGAATACTTCATCTCCTACTGAAAACTCGAGTTCCCTTCTCCTTTGATCTGCATAACACTTCTGCCGGCTTTGTGCAGTCATCATTCTTTTCCGAATAGTGGCAATCTTATCTGACATTTGTTGCAGAATATCAGGTCCAAGAAGTTTTGTTTCACCAACCTCGTCCCAGTAAAGGGGTGACCTACATTTCCTTCCATACAGTGCTTCATAAGGTGCCATACCGATGGTGGACTGATAACTGTTATTGTAGGAAAACTCAACTAGTGGTAAATGTCTGCTCCAAGTTGTCTGAAAGTCAAGTACACATGCTCTCAACATATCTTCGAGTATTTGAATCGTCCTTTCTGACTGGCCATCGGTCTGTGGGTGAAAAGCTGTGCTGAAAGATAACTTTGTACCTAATGTACCTTGCAAACTTTTCCAGAATCGAGAGGTGAACCTGGGGTCACGGTCAGAGACAATGGATACAGGGATCCCATGCAACCTAATAATTTCCTGAACATAAAGATCAGCAAATTGGTCCATCGTATAGGTGGTCCTTACAGGTAAGAAATGGGCTGATTTCGTCAGTCTATCCACCACAACCCAAATACAATCATGCCCTTTAGTCGTCTTAGGTAGTCCTACTACGAAATCCATAGCTATGTGTTCCCACTTCCACTCGGGAATAGGCAACGGCTGAAGAGTACCTCCTGGACGTTGGTGTGCTCGGCTTTGACTTGTTGGCATACTAAACAGGACTCTACATACTTAGCAACATCCCTTTTTAGGTTAGGCCACCAGTACTGTAACTTCAGGTCTCGGTACATCTTGGTGCAGCCAGGATGTACAGAAAAGGAAGAGGAGTGCGCCTCAGCCAAGATCAACTTACGCAATTCCACATCATTAGGAATGCACCACCGATTTCTAAACCTCAGGATCCCATCCTTGGAGAGACTGAACTCGGAGGTGGTGTCCTTCAACTTATCCATCATGCTGATATTTTCCACTGAATCCTTCTGTTGTGCATCCTTGATCTTTTCCAAAATTGTTGGTTGAATAGTTAACTCAGCGAGCAAGACTGATAACTCTGGAACTATCTCCAAGTCAAATTTCTGAACTTCTGTTCTTAAGGGTATAGACATGGTTGAAACCACGGGCTGCATTGTTGTTGACATCCTGCTCAACGCATCAGCTACAGAGTTAGCCTTCCCGGGGTGATACTTGATCTCAAAATCGTAGTCCTTGACAAATTCCAACCAACGTCTCTGTCTCATGTTCAATTCCTTCTGTGTGAAGAGGTACTTTAGACTTTTATGGTCAGAAAACACCTCACATTGCTGTCCATATAGATAGTGTCTCCAAATCTTCAAGGCAAAAACAACAGCAGCTAATTCTAGATCATGAGTGGGGTAATTTTGCTCGTAACTCTTTAGCTGCCTAGAAGCATACGCTATAACTTTACCCTCTTGCATCAAAACACAACCTAAACCAACTTTAGACGCATCACAGTAAACACTAAATTTTCCTTCTTCGGTTGGGAGGGTCAATACAGGAGCTGTTGTTAACTTCAGTTTTAACGTCTGGAAGCTGTCTTCACAGGCTTCAGTCCAAGTATACTTAATGTCCTTCTTTGTTAAACCTGTCAGGGGTTTAGCTATCATGGAAAATCCCTTGATGAACTTCCTGTAATAGCCTGCCAGTCCAAGGAAGCTGCAGACTTCGCTGGCATTCTTAGGTTGAGGCCAATCCTTTACTGCCTGAATTTTGGTCGGGTCCACAGATATGTCATTAGCAGAAACTACATGGCCGAGGAAATTAACCTTATCTAACCAAAACTCACACTTAGACAGTTTGGCGTAAAGTTGATGCTCCTTCAATGTCGTCAAAACTACTTTCAAATGTTCTTCATGGTCAGCCACAGTTCGGGAATATATCAAGATATCATCTATGAACACAATCACAAACTTATCCAAATACTCACGAAACACCCGGTTCATTAAATCCATGAAGGCTGCAGGGGCGTTTGTCAACCCAAACGACATGACTAAGAATTCATAATGTCCATAGCGGGTTCTGAAGGCTGTCTTTGGTATATCTCCTTCTTTAACCTTCAGTTGGTAATAACCCGAACGTAAATCTATCTTTGAAAACACCTTAGCTCCTTGCAATTGGTCAAACAAATCGTCAATCCTGGGTAAGGGGTACCTATTCTTGATTGTCAACTTATTTAGTTCCCTGTAGTCTATGCACATTCTAAGAGAACCATCCTTCTTCCTTACAAATAAGACTGGTGCACCCCAAGGAGAACTACTGGGGCGAATAAATCCCTTGTCAACCAATTCCTGCAGTTGGACCTTCAATTCTTTCAACTCAACAGGTGCCATACGGTAAGGATTCTTGGATACAGGTGATGCCTCAGGGTATGTATCAATTACAAATTCTATTTCCCTATCAGGTGGTATACCCGGTAAGTCATCTAAGAATGCCTCGGGAAACTCCCGGACTATAGGAATATCCTGTAGCTCAATTTTATTCTTCACCCGGTCATCTATTACACTAGCCAGGTAGCTCTCACAACCACCTCTCAGCATTCGGTATATTTCTAGTGAGGATATAATTGGTATCTTACTTATTTTAGGAATAGCTTGGAAGGAATAATGGTTATCATTTGGGGGTCTAAAATCAACTATTCCAGATCGACAACTTATCGTGGCATGATGTCTAAATAACCAATCCATCCCTAATATCACTTCATACCCTTTTATGTCAATGACAATTAATTCCGCATAGAGATTCTTATCCCCTAAGGACACGACGTCACCCTTAACAATCTGCTCTGAATGTAGGGATTTCCCTGATGGCAACACAACACTATATAACCTTTCAGCAGGTAAGGGTGTTTGCATACAAACAAGGTTGATATAAACGAGTGTGTGGCCCCTGTATCTATGAGTGTATAAGCAGCAAAACCACAGATCATGACGGTACCTGATATGACTGTATGCTGAACCGCTCCCTCATCTTCCATCAACGCATACACTCTGGGTACAACCCTTGCACGGTTCGGGTCTGGCGGCATGGGGCAATCTCTGACCATGTGTCCGGTCTTATCACACCTGAAACACCGGCCAGAAAGCAGCTTGCACTCACCAGGGTGGTTCCTCTGACATGTAGGGCATAGAGGCGCCAGAGGTCTCTTTCCTTTTCCCTGGTCATCATTCTGGTTGAGGGGCCTCTTCATTCCATGCTGTTGTTGCTGTGGTACCCTGTTCTGTCGTGGCTGCCAACCTTTGTTCTGACGTGGTGGCGGCTGAGCGTCCTTCATGAGTTTCTTTGGCTGTTCGCGTTGTGCATATGCTGTCATTTCTGCCTCTTCTAGCTCCAAGGCCTTAGCCGTCACTTCACCATAAGGTACATTATGTATCCCGGCAGTCTTCACTTTCATGTACAGACTTGGCTTCAGTCCTTGAACAAACTGGTAAATCTTATCTTCCTCATCCTCAATCATACGGGGAGCAAACCGTGATAAAGCATCAAATTCACATATATAATCCGTCACAGAGCCAGTTTGTCGTAGATTCATAAACTCCTTCTTCTTGTTGGCCCGAACAGTCCTATTGAAGTACTTGTCAAAGAAGGCAGTCTTGAACATCCCCCAGGTCATAGCTTCGGCATTAGTGGTGCTCTGGATCGAGTCCCACCAATGCCTTGCACTTAACTCCAAATGAAAGACAGCATAGGTGACCTTATCCCCTTCGTCAACCTTTGCATACTTAAACATATCTTCAATCTTTCGGATCCACTCCTCAGCATGGACAGGATCTGAAACATACCCATTAAACACCGGGGGTCGAAGCCGGTGGAAGCGCTCACCCCCATGATCATGAGTTGCGTTAGTACTGGAGTTGCCTTGTTCTTCTCTAGCTGTCATCAGTCGTTCTATCTGGTGAGATTGGCGCATGACCAACTCAGTCAACTGAGCAATAGCATTGCTATCCTCATTGGCCTCTCTCTGTTGACCTCTAACCATCTTGGGATTCCTAGACAAATCATTACAGGCATAACTTAACTTAATGACGTACATGAAATCATAAACACTTACAGTTGCTGAGGTGTGCTCAAGTGACAGTCAGTGCTGGGAGGCAGTCTGCAGAATCGGTTTTAGAACCTGGTTTTGCTCTGATACCACAATTGTAACGACCCCGGCCAGGAGCCGTCACGTGTTCATATTCTTTCATTAATCGTTTGCTTGACTTTTACTATTATTACATTCACTTACTATCTCTCAACAGACTTTCACATTTAACATATATTTTTTTAAACTAGTAATAGAAACGCAGAATCATTAAGGAAGACGAACCCTCTCGTGCCCGACTTCCCACGCCTCGTCGGCTCAACCTTCACAGAGTCGAGCGACTAGACTCGGTCATTGGCTTCTTGACAATTTCGGGAAAAGAGGAGGTGCCCTCAATTCTCTTAACTTAATACCACTCGGGTTTGCATGGGTTGCATGCGTTGACAACCCTCAGAAATTTAGTCGTCCGGTCATCACGTGCATTACGCGTGACTCGCTTAACATCGCCTAAAAGGAGACATCTTCCGGTGGGCACGTGGGTCTCGCGTGCTAAATTAAAATATCATCCGGTCGCTAATCGACAAAACACATTTTACATCTTCCGGTCGCTAAACGACAAAACACATTTTACATCTTCCGGTCGCTAAGCGACAAAACACATTTTACATCTTCCAGTCGCTAAGCGACAACACACATTTTACATCTTCCTGTCGCTAAGCGACAAAACACATTTTACATCTTCCGGTCGCTAAGCGACAACACACATTTTACATCTTCCGGTCGCTAAGCGACAAAACACATTTTACATCTTCCGGTCGCTAAGCGACAACACACATTTTACATCTTCTGGTGACGTCATCCGGAAGACTAAACCATCATACAACTATCCTTCGGCATCTGCCGATGACGTCAGCCGGAAGACTAAACCAACAAACAACTACCCTTCGGCATCTGCCGATGACGTCAGCCGGAAGATTGCCTCATCCAGCCTCCGTCTTACGGTAGAGAACACTAAATCATCAAATGACTCCTCCCAACAGAAAGAAAACACAACTCATTCAAAATGCATATAGCGGAAGACTTAAGCAACAGATCATTTATAAATCTATATAATCATTCCCTGACTCAATGATCCACTAGACAGTTTCAAAGCTCAACGTTTTAAAATAATCTCATCCTACTTAAGCTACCATGTCCTTTAACATACTGTAACATAAGAGTCTTAACCAGGGGTCATAAGTCGCCTCTCCAGTCCCACACTGTCACCTTGAGCATCCTCCAGCAACCAGCCTTAAGCATCATCTTTGAACATAACATCCTCACCTGAACCTTCTTCACCTACACCATAAGGTTTAACTATAAGCCTAATGCTTAGTAAGGAATGCATGCTGACAGATATACATGAGTACACAATTTAAAGAGACATAATTCATAAACTATTCTTCATTCATGTTCATCTTTATCATTTACATAACATGTATTAAGGCAGGGAACGAGGGAGGAAGACAGGGGTACATAGTCATTTGCCTATCGCGGCAGTCGTACATAATCATTTGCCTATCGCGGCAATCATGATACATCACTCGGCCTCCCCAGTGGGAGAATTCGCGAGCCCTACATATCATTACTCGGCCTCCACCAGTGGGAGAATTCACGAGTCATACATATCATTAACTCGGCCTCCACCAGTGAGAGAATTCGCGAGTCATACATAACATAGTCTTTTCCCCGTTCTGCACTCAATCATGGTTACATTTACTTTTCATGTTCTCTACTTAATCATAAACGTGGGCAATATGCGTAAACATGAGGTTCATAGAGAAAAGTCATACCATAAGGACAAGTAGAACATCCTGTAACTTTACATTTACTTACACAACTTCTTCATATCGTGGAAATAACAAATCATAGTCAACAAGCTAACATCTCAGTGATTTCCTAATACCCTTGTGGTGTAGGGCCCTAGTGGCCGGAAATCTTAACACATTCACTTACCTGGATTCCTTAGCAATCCGAACTTCCTCTCTTTAACTTCTTCACCTAAAACATGTACATTACAGTAGTTAAAACAAAGTCCTAGTAGTCCTAATCATAAACCACCCTAGGATCTAATAGCTAAAGTCATTCCGATTCCTCTGTTTGACACACTGCAATCTGAAATCCGAAACTAGGTGGACAGGTTTTACCATTGATTAAATCTGAGTTGGTTACTTAAAATGTTCAGAATCGATTCGGGATGACATTTCTACTCTCAGATTAAAAAAAAAAAAGTCTCAAACTACTCGGCCACTGCTAAGAATCCGAACTCAGTGCCGAGCTGAAAACAGAGCTCTATTTACTAATGAATGACTACATTGTCCATTTCGTACCTCGGGTGTGGATTTGCAGAGAAGAGCAAGCTCGAAACCAGCCGTCGGTAAAGGGAAGTTCTGGTAGCCGAGAGCAAGAACTTGGGAGAAAAGAAATCGCCGAGAGGGAATGTCGGCTACAGTGGTAATAAAATGAGATTTAAGGTTTCCATTTCCTATTTATACCTAATCCATCAATTCTAATTACTAAACTGCCACCCAACCTAGTTTTACTCAACTTGTAATAAATTTGTCTTAACATTAAATTTAAATCATAACGGTTAAATAAGAGGGTGACAATGAAAATGGTCAGAAAATCACCTGGCCGAAATGTCGGGTGTTACAAAATGAGAGTGGAAGGTGCACCCACAATGGAAGATTGGGGATGCATGAGAGAATTTATTAAATTCTTAGAGACATTTTATAAAATGACACTTCATGTTTCTGTTTCTCTGTATATTATAGCAAATATGTACGTAGGCAAAGTCTGCAATTTGAAGATTTCTATTGAGAAATATGGTAACGGTGAGAATATAACACTGTGAAGAATGGCCAACGAGATGATTAAAAATTTGACAATATTGGGGATCTTTTGAAAAAATAAACACATTTGCCTATGTTGCACTTGTTCTTGATCCAAGTTGCAAAATAAAATTTTTACGGCATTGTTTAAACATTTTATTTGGAAGTAAAAGAGCTGTAGAATACGTAAAACAAGTAGAGGATGTAATTCAAAGGTTGTACACATAATATAAAATGATACAACCAATGAAGACCAGCCTCTTAGCAGTAGTAGTCAACAAAGGTCTCCAAAGTCAATGAGTTTTTTGGTGCAAGCTTGTTCAAGTGCAGTGTACTCTATGTTTTATGATCCGGACAATTCTTCTGAGATAAATGATGAAACTACTGAGTCAGAGATTGATCTATATTTGTCTGAGAAGTTAGAGATTGTTCAAGATATTTTTGACATTTTATCATGGTGGAAAAGACACTCCGAGAAGTATCAAATTTTGAGTGCCATTGCGAAAGATATATTGATCATTGCAATTTTTACGGTAGCGTCATAGTCTGCTTTTAGTTGTGGTGGTCGTGTTCTTGACGCTTTTCGTAGTTCTCTAAGCCCACAAAGTGTTGAAGCTCTGATATGCTCACAAAGTTGGATCAAAACTTTCAATCCTTTTAAAGTTTCTACAGATGATTTAGAAGATAGTAGCACTACGATATTGACATCTATACAAGAAGGTTCGAACATTTTACTATTTATTTGTTTTACATGTTTATCTCTAAATTAAGGATTAATTAATATCTTCAATATTGTCATTTTGCAGATGTCGTTGACATTGACCCTTCCAATGATAATTTTCTAGAAGTACAAGATGACATATCGATGACTTGATATTGTGGTTGTGGCAATTATTTATATTGATTGTTTGGTTGCTGCCATGAAATTGACTATGTACTTGAATTTATTATTTAGATTGTACTTTTAAGTTTTAAAGTAATTGGATAAATTTTGGATGTTGACTTTAGTTTCTTAACTTGCATTTTAATGTTTGATAGTTGCATTTAGTTTGTATGTTACATAGTTGGATTTTTTTTTTTGATATTGTATTTAGTTTCTTAGATTACATTTTAATGTTTGATAGTTAGATTTAAACTTTTAGTTTCTATATTACATACTTAGATTTATTTTGGATGTTGTATTTTTTTTTATTTTAATGTTTGATAGTTGGATTTAGACTTTTAGTTTGTAAGTTACATACTTATATTTATTTTGGATGTTGTATTTATTTTGTTATATTTATCGTTTTTTAAAATTTTATCGTTTTTCATAATTTTTTTGTTAAAAACAATAAATAAATAACTTGGGCGGAACCGGGACCAACTCGGAACCGGACCAAAATTTTTGGTCTAGTCCCCGTTTGGTCCTTGTTCCGTCGGGATCGATTTTGGTTTTGGGATTAAAATCCTAAAACCATTCGGGCCAGTTTCGGTCCGGGCTCGAAATCGGACCGAATCGGCCTGTGCCCACCCTAAAGAGAAGTTGTAGATATTTTACAATTACGAGTTGAGAAGCACCCTACCCCGTACCCGATTGGATGGATCAAGGCAGTTGAGAAGATTCAAGTGAAAGAACGCTGCAAGGTACCATTTTTGATCGATAAATATACAGATGAAGTATACTGTGATATCGTGGATATGGATGCATGTCACTTTCTGTTTGGTAGACCGTGGCAGTTTTGTAACGACCCTAATACTGTACCCATTTTTCCCGTACATATATATTTTTTTTTATCCTTATACTTTAAATGAACTTAAGTAGACTTTAAGCGGAAATCAAATTGAAATCGAAATCAGAATTAAAATCTAGCCTTTAAATCATTTAAAACAAAACATAAAACTAATTAAATAAAACTTAAAACATTTTAATAAAACAATAAAAATTAAATCAGAAACAGGGAGGGCAGAAACGACTTTTTGCCGAGGAGGGAGAGCAGCGATCGATCGCTGCATCGTGGCACCAGCGATCGATTGCCGCGATCGATCGCAGCGATCAATCCTGCGATCGATCACTGCAGCGATCAAACAACTTATCTCTCTGGAATCCGAAATTCCAGAGAGTAACTTCCAACTTTTACATACATTATCATCCCACTACATTTCTCATTATGCACCCTAATTAAACGATCTAAACCCACGACCAACTTTCATAAAAACGAACTGCATGGATACATTTAAAAATCGACAAATCCTCCTGTTTTAAATTCCAAGCAGTTCCAATGAAACATTATAAAATCACAGTTTATAAAACAGGTTTTTCAAATCGTTTAAAACATCAAAATATAATCTATCATCTAGTCAGATCCAAGCATCCTAATATGTTCTAACTTTACACATATTTTGTCCAAAAATAACCCAGTACTCTCAAAATACGTACATACGTCCCCACGGGTCAAAACGCACCGACTGCTCAGCTCACTCCCACGGGCCATTCTCCGTCAACTGCATCATACATCAGGAGGAGGAACGTCGTCCTCACCTGGCTCAATGTCACCTAAAACGTCACCTACACCATACAGACACACTATGAGCTAAAGACTCAGTAAATTCTACGTAAATGCAGATGCGTGTAGTGCATATGGAGTTCAGAAATCATGCATAACATACAGATCGTGGCAGACAGAATATCACCGAGATCTCATCCCCCTAACCGGAGAGAGCCCATCCAGCGATCGGACTACTCTTTCCAGCTAGAGGAGGGGGTACACGCTTACAACACGTACAGCCGTGCCTGAGCCCCACCTCGCGTGACCAGATAACAGATTACGTATTTTATTACATTACATGAGATGTGGTATTGGTTAGACCCTTAAATCGGTCCACACAATAGATCAATAGCCCCCACTTTCTGGGCCACATCGGTTTTCTAAAAACATCGTTCGAAAATTCATTTTCATGCTTAGTTGAAATACGTGATGCATGAACAGTTATAAGCATAAAATAAACAACCAACATGCATACCATCAAGACGAATAAAAACATAACCTGATAAATAACTAACCTAACTACCCAACCAAAACAATTTAAAACAAACAATCCACTAAGATCCTCGATGCGACATCGAAGTACGGTGTAGGCCAATCGGCCAGAGTAAGTCACAAGAACTTACCTTGTGCGGGCTGAGCTTCGAGCTCTGTCCACGAGAGTCGTTCGCCTGAGGCAATTTAGAATGATCGACATTAAAACAAGTTTAAGCCTCTAAACGTCAAATTGACGAAACCTTAATTAAAGAGATTTCCTAAAGCTTTAATCCAATTTATTGAGCTATTTCATCGAGCAATACACGCTCAGCAACTCAAATCCCAAATTACGAGTTTTCCCTAAATCTCGAAATTTCTCGAATTTTAACATTTTCACAAATTAATCTAGTTTCGTCCAATAACGCTCAATAAGTTCTATACGTTCATAAACTACGATAACCTATTGATTTTTAAACCCGAAATCGCATTTTTAACCTAAACCCTAACGTTAAATCGGCTCAAAAATTGAAAACTAACGCTCTAGAATCATAGATTCATACCTAGGGTTGCGAGAGGAGGAGAAAACACGGAAGAAACGAGTCGATCGGAGGAGAAACGGAGGTCGGAATAGTTGGATCGCCATGGGGAAAACAGAGAAAGCTCTCTGGAA
The DNA here is from genome assembly GCA_022432975.1 of Begonia masoniana. NCBI lineage: Eukaryota > Viridiplantae > Streptophyta > Magnoliopsida > Cucurbitales > Begoniaceae > Begonia > Begonia masoniana. The sequence goes on along the minus strand of CM039515.1, from coordinate 27,105,330 downwards.
TCGCAGGCAGCTGAGAAGAAAATGAGGAGAGAAAAATGAAGTTTAGGTTATTTTATAATTTGATTTGGCAAATTACCAATTTGCCCTTTGCATTGTTTTTATATTAGTTTCGTCCTTTGTTTCGTTAATTAACTAGCTATTTGGTTTCTCCGAATTTCCTTACTTTACCAATAAGTCCAACTTATTATTTGGGATTCATTAAAACTGTCCGTTTACAAATCGGACCACGTTTACTATTTTTACTAAAACGTTCTTTATTTTGCGAGGAATGTAATTACTCGGAATATAGCGTTATTACTCCGAAAAATCCCATAATTTCCTTAAAATTCCTATTAACAATTAGGATTCTAATGACGCTTTCTTTTTGTAAAACGGGTTTGATTTAACATATTTACAAAAATGCCAATATATATTATAATATAAAATCCCGTACAAGTCGGATATTACAAGTTTGACGTAGACTTTCTACATGCAAGTAGGGGAGAACATCTATAAATTGAAAAAGGACAGGATGAAGTTCACATTACTTCCTCTAAAAGCAAAGAACCGTTCTAAAACTTCTAAAGTAAAGGAGTGATCTTTATTTACTATTACCCAAATGGATCATGAAATGGAGGAGGCGATTAAAGAATCTCGGGAGGCTTATCCACTAATCATGCGGCAGATTCTTTTGGTTGGTGAAGAGTAGTTGACGGCCGAGCTATCCCGAGAAGTCAGCCTGTTATTGGTTGAGTTTGCTGGCATCGTTCCTGAGGAGCTACCGAGTGGGTTGCCACCAGAAAATATCTGGGAGGATCGCTCTATGGGCTTTGTGTAACACTCGGTTTTACAAGACTTTATTATTCCGATAAATAATGACATTTTTGTAAATATGTCAAATTAAGTCTGTTTTGTGAACGTAAAGTTTTAATGGAGCCTTGGTAATAAACTGGAATTCATAGTAAAATAAGAAAATTTGGAGAAACCAAATTGTTAACTAAATAACGAGATAAGTAAAGAAAGAAATAGAAAATCAAGTGGAGGGGCAAAATGGTCATTTGGCATGTTATTTTGATTAAATAGGCAAAATCCTTTTCTTCCTCAACACTTCAACGAAATCTCATTTTTCTCTCCCTCACCTCTCGGCAATTCTCTTCTCCTCCCGCGACGATTCCTCACTTCCGGCAACCAACATTCTTCCGATCGACTTTGACTCTTCACAATTTATTCTCCGATCAACGTTCTAGGTAAGATTTTATAGTTTTCGAACGTTGGATTTTGGTTTTCTAGAGTTTAAACGATTATGGCTCGTTTAGGATTTTAGTGAAATTGTCGGATTAAGTTAAAAATCATTAGGGTTACCCTATTTACGACCCTAGTCGACGTATTGGTGATTATTGGACAAAGTTAGACGATTTATTGGTGAATGTTAGGGTTTTAGAGGTTTGGAGCTTTGGGAAAACTCCATTAATGGAGGTTTTGAAATGTCGAGCACGAATTGCGCGACAAAATGCCTCAATGAGTTAATTTAGAATTTTAGGAGATTTTCTTAGTTAAGATTTCGTTAGTTTGGAAGTTTAACGGTTTAAACTCGGTTTTAAATGACGAATGTTGTGCTTTGCCATAGGTGAACAACGCTCGTGGACGGGGCTTAAATTGCAACAGACGTGAGGTAAGTCTTCGTGATTTGTTTGGCCGGTTTGGCCTACACCATAAGAATGTATTTGAATCGAGGAATTGGAGACGTAGCGTGTTTCGGGTAGTTAGATTAGGTAGTTAGCATTGCATACGCATAGCATTCATCTTCATTTACGTAGGTTTACTGAGCCCTTTAGCTCATAGTTTAATTCTATGGTGTAGGTGATTTCGAGACAGATGAGGACAACGTTCCTCCGCCCGAAGTATGAACAGGTTGATGGAGGGTGGCTCGTGGGAGTGTGCTGGCGCAGTCGATGCTATTTTAACCCGTGGGGATATAAGTACATATTTTGGGGATTTGATAAATAATAGAATTGGAAAATTGTATAGATGACTCATTTTAGGATGTTTGGTGTCTGGATAGATAATGTATAGTATTTCGTTGCATTTCTGATAATTTCAAACAGATGGAAATGTTCAGTTTTTAAACAGAACCATGCGGTTCGTTTTTATGAAATTTGGTCATGTTTTTAAATATGTTTTGAGTCGGTTTTTGGGTGGTTGGTGGAGTGAGGACTGTATGCAGGTAGAAATGTATTGTTGTGATGTACAGAATGTTTAGAGGTAAAAAAAATTGTGAAGGAAGAATTGTGTAAAGTGTGAAGTGTGTTATGTGCAGGGAGAAATGGGGAGCTGTTCTCTGCAATTCGGATTCCAGAGAACATGCCGATCGATCGCCAGGAGGGGCGATCGATCGGCATAAATGGTCGGCACTCTCTGGAAAATCCAGAGAGTGTGCCGATCAATCACCCGAAGGGGCGATCGATCGGCTGGGGATAGATCGCAGGGGCGATCGATTGCCTGATGTGTGGGGCGATGGATCGCCCCCTATTTTCTTAACACTGCCGATTGATCGGCTGAAATGGCCGATCGATCGGCTGTGGCTTTTTGGGCGAATTGCCTTTTCTGCCCTCCGAACTTTGGCTGATTGTTTCTGTTATTTTATTTGTTATATAAATATTGTTTTATCAAATAGTTTTAAAACGATTTCAACCATCATAGATTCCGACTAAAGTTTTTTTAAAAAAGAAAAATTTATACGAGAAATTAGGGTAAAGGATTAGGGACGTTACACTTTGTCCTCGGATTACCTAGAACACAACAGGGATTTGACTCTATCTTTGTGGTGGTTGACAGATTTTCTAAGATGTCCCACTTTATTCTCTGCAGGAAAGTCGCTGATGCACAGAATGTAGCTCGGTTATTCTTCAAAGAGGTGGTGCGCTTACATTGGGTGCCAAAATCTATTACGTCTGATCAAGATAGCAAGTTCCTCAGCCATTTCTGGAGGACCCTATGGAAAATGTTTGACTTTTCCCTTAACTACAGTACTACTGCCCACCCTCAAATAGACGGTCAGACTGAAGTTATAAATAGAACGCTGGGAAATTTGCTATGGAGCATATGGACAGACAAACCGAAGCAATGAGACATAGCTCTACCTCAAGCAGAGTTTGTGTACAACAGCGTCATTCACAGGACAACAGGAAAGTCTCCTTTCTCTATCGTCTATATGAAACCACCCCAGCATGCTCTAGATTTGATCAAACTCCCCAAGACTTCAGATTCTAGCATTAATGTTCCAGCAAAGCATATGGTGGAACAGTGGCAAAATGTCGCATCGGAGATCAAACGGAGAATTAAGGAGTCCAATGCTAAATATAAGGCAACAACAGATAAACATCGACGTCAGAAGATATATGTTGTGGGAGATCAAGTTATGGTGTTTCTTCGCAAAGAACGATTCCCAATCGGAAAATACAGCAAGTTACAACCTAAGAGGTACGACATATATCGGATAGAGAAGAAAATCAAGATAATGCTTATGTCATTGGGTTGCCAAACAGTATGGGCATATCCAAGACATTTAATGTGGCAGATATCTTTCTAGACGACATATTAGCGTATCCTAAAAACTCGAGGTCGAGTTTTTCTATGGTGGGAGAGAATGATGCAAATTAGTGACCTTTTCAATTTCAAATAGCCATAACTTTTGCTACAAGTATTAGAATCGTTGTTAAAAGATATCAAATCAAAGCTCTCGCAGAAACCCACGACTTGTCACAGAGTTTACCCGTAATGACCTTTCTCAGGCCCAAAATCAATCATCTCAGCCCTCAAATCGACAGTCCAAGCTTTTATTTAATAGTTCCTGCATTATTTAATCTTATTAGAAATTCCTTAATAGTCAGTTATTTATTTTGGATGGAACTCGGAATTTGGGATCTTTTTTTGGCATTATTGAAGTTTCTTTTGAAAAACTAGGGTTTCTCTTTGGAGAGTATTTGTTATTTTTTCCGCATCCCTTTAATAGTTCCTGCATTATTTAATTTTATTAGAATTTCTTTAATCGTCAGTTATTTATTTTGGATGGAACTCGGAATTGGGGATCTTTTTTGGCATTATTGAAGTTTCTTTTGAAAAACTAGGGTTTCTCTTTGGAGAGTGTTTCTTATTCCTTCTGCATCCCGCTGCGTCATTAATTATCTAGAACTGGCCGTTGGTATAAAATTATGATTTGAATATGTAAGAATTGTTTGAAACTAGCTATGGAAGAGTCATAAAACAAAGGAAACTTTACTCATTTTTACAACTTTATCTCACTAAATTACACATTATATAGTATAATAAATACATAAATTACATTCCGAATAGTCGTACATTTCTGCCTCTTCCGTGCGTAGAAGATTCCTGCACATAATGAAAATTATATTAGACAATAATGAAAGTGTGTTTATGTGCAAAATGTGTTGAAATGTACTTGTACCTTGTCAAATGTGTCAAAACCCATAAATGTGTCATAGAAGTAGAAATGGTGCCTGAAGTGTAACGCCCCGAGTTTTCTGAACCCGGTTGTTTCTCATAAACTCGAACTTGACTAAGAAATTTTGGACCAAATTTAAAATTTTGCTCAAAAGTCTAAATTTGACTTTTTCTAAAACTTAAAACGTTTAAATACTTGCAGCGGAAATCATTTAAACAAAAATAGAGTTAAACAAAACTATAGAACAATGTTTGAATAATCAATTTAGATGTTAGGGAACATTCGGCCAAAAGAAATAACGTTTAAATTGCGAAATACTTTGAAAGTTGCAAGAGTCAAACTCGTCTGCCGCTGAACAAAGTCAACAAGAGGGCAGAAATAAAACTGAAGGATCTCTACCGATGACGTCATCCGGAGAATCATTCTTCTAGCTTCAGCCGATCGTAAAACGACAAGTTTTACTACTACATCTACCGGTGACGTCAGCCGGATGATTCATTCATCCAGCCTCTGCCGACCATAAGACGACAAAAGACTTTACTCACAAAACAAAACAAACAGAATACATTGATTGGTCACTAAATGACAAAAGTCTTCCCGCATCTTCCGATAGACATAATACACAATGTCCACCGATCACTAAACGACAAAAGTCTAAACTCTCTATCGATGAAATAAACTACACCATCCGATAGATTTAACACGCTACTCCTATCGGTAGAAAACAGCCATCATCTACCGATAGAAAACGATGTCTCCTACCGATAGATTACTACTGCCGGTAGAAAACAGAGCAACTTTTCCACAATTCCTGTCCCATATAAAAAAACAACTCTACCACGAAAGGACTTATTCACTTCAATGAAACCATTTAGAAACAACTCCAATCCCTACATTACTCGAAATCCAGTAAAAACCAACGCTAAATCAGCAGAATACTATTATCAGAAAATCTAAAAGTAACGTGTTCAAAACATTGAAAATTGTTACTGTTATAAGACTCAACATACTTAAGTGAAAACATTGTCGACTGAACTAGAGAGTTTTCAAATCTAAGATCAAAACATTAAGAGTTGGTTCTGTCAACGAAACTCAAACACAACTCAGCTATCCAATTGTTTACTACAATGCACATACACAAAACACTAGTTAAACCACCTCATCAATTTACTAAGTCGTGGCCTGAATGCGCTCCTCCAACATCATCTATGCATTTGTGAACTCAGGGAAATCACCTGCAGTAACCTCAACACCTACATCACAAAACTCATCTATTAGCCTAATGCTAAGCAAGCAAAGCAATAATGAAATGATATGCTGAAACATAAAACCTAAACATGCAGTTTCTACTTTCTCATCTCAGTTGTACATTCGTTCGTTTACTGATCTGATCCCTTGGTTCCCTTGGGAGTGGGATCAGTTCTCCCAATGTTCTACATCCTCTACTCGATTAAGGGGCGGATGAATTCCCTTAATAGCTATTCTGATCCCTCAGTTCCCTTGGGAGTGAGATCATTTCTCCCAATGTTCTACATCCTCTACTCGATTAAGGGGCGAATGAATTTCCTTAATAGCTATTCTGTCACTTTCGGTTCATGCCTTACCATTCTTTACATGAAAATTCATTTTCGTAATCTTTCAGAAAAACATGATGCATGTCATACAAACTCATTCGCACAATGCATAAATCCTAATGTTTTGTGATGTAGGCCCGAAGGCACATGCACACTTTACTTACCTGGATTCCTGGGGAAATGTTTGGTTTCTAACCACTTCGGGTTCTGCTCAAACCTAAATCAGAGAAATCACTGGAGAAGTCGGAGGGAAAATCGCCTGGAGCTCTGATGAGCTTGAGATGAATACCGAGAAAGGAAAAATGAGGGGATAGTGGTGGCTAAACCTCATTAAACCTCCCTTAAATACGTTATCCACAATAAATTGTAATTTACCATTTTGTCCTTACTCATTCACTTATTAACCTAATCACTAAATCACTCAAATTTAAATTTTAAAGCATTCTCAAAAAGTAAATCGGTTAATAGAAACCGGGTGTTACATGAAGTGAATCCTCTGCCAGAACAAGTGCGACTATTATGCCTCTGACGCCGACAAATAGCACAGACATCGATGAGTTCTTCCTAATAATTGTCAAACTTAGTGGCTCATCGACATCTCGCACTCTTTTTTCTTCGGCCTATCAGGTTGGGACTTTTTTATGGGCGAAAAGATTTGCTTCATATTTTGTACGAGTGGCCACATGTGTTGGCCACTAATAGGATGAATGAAGTGTGAGTACATCTGGAGATAAGTTTTCCAGATATAGTATTCCACATTGTATCTCAATATACTCTGCCTTGAAATTAGTTTTTGAAATTTGCGTACATATGCCGGAGACAGTAGCGATGGTCGGCTAACGATAATTCCTATTGCACAGCAGACAACAACCCCTGGTATTTGAAAGAACAAGAGAGTCAATATAAAATAATATAACTACCACAACGCTCCAATATTTGAAAGAACAATTGGAAATGTATTATAGCTTTTGTCGATCTGAAACAAATATTCAAGCGTATCTCGATTTAGTCTGCATGTCTTCCTTCAATAATTTCAAAAACCACGTCCATGAGTCCATACACTCTAATTCCACATTGACAACAATAACAAGATATATTTCATCGTTGCCATCATTACTGATGACTATCAATAAATGGCCGGAACACGAGCCCTTTAGATGACAACCAGCCAAACAGACAAGTCTACCAAATTTCAGCAAACTTGTCTTGCAAGCAGCTATACATATTTAAATTTTCGAATACACATGATCATTATCGGCGGAGCCCACTAAGTAAGTCTGTAGGCCCAATGTGCTATTAAGATTTGATCTACGTATTTCTTCTACGTACGACCACAATAACTTGTATTGTTTGTCGGCCTTCCCTTCATTAAGTTTTCGCGCTTCGTTTCTTGTTCTTCTGGTAAGACTTGGTGTAATGTTAGCATTCAAATCCTTCCTCACTGTCTCGATAATGGAAGGAGTTTCTCACATAGGTTGACTTTTGAACCTATCCAAATAATGATTTGCCACCGATTTTGTAGTAGCGTGTCAATTCTCAAATTTTCTTGAACAGTTGTGAGAATTGTTGAAACTCTTTATTTGAAACGTAAACTCTTTTTACATCTTCGAACCATGTAGTCACCAATCACATCCGTCTTCACACACGACCGTCAATCGTCAAAATTCACTTTTAATGAATTTGATCCCATAACAATTATTCAAAGCATATTCTACTATTTTTTCTCTAAAGAAAATCTCATCAAAATTTCTTTCCTTACCAGTATGCTTTCCACCTTACCATCCTCCGACTCGATCAGTGTTTGAAGCTCATCGTGTAGAGTTTTTGAATTCGATTGTGTATGACCGTTATTGTCTAAGAGGGGGTGAATTAGACATTTCTCTACTAATCGAGTTTGCTTAGTACAATATAAATTACTTAAAATATTATTTTCTGATTCAAAATAAACACAGAGAGAGAGAAATAACACCGTAATTTTTCTGTGGTTCGGCCAACCTTGCCTACATCCACGCTTCAAAGATTTCACCCCCTTAAAGATTCACTACTTCTCTTCCACGAGAAATCTTGATTGGACTTCACGGGCGCCAATCAACTGCCTTTTATACTTCAATTGATCTTCACGGGCGTCAATCGCTACCTTTACACTTCGATTACAAGATGAACAATGTAGCACAGAACTACACTCTCTCAAAAAGTAAAATTTCAAGTTTTGATCTAGAGAGGTGTAGAGAATAGAAGAAAATTACAGGCGTGTGAGCTCGCGATAGTTGAGAGAAAATTTATCAAATCAACAAAAAAATTTTTGTCTCAAGCTCCTATTCTTCCTTTTATACTGGTGACTGTAATCTGCTTCTCATTCAGACGACTCTTTGTTTCCGTACTAAAAATATGACCGTTGTGAAGAAATATAGCCGTTGGAGTCTGCTTTGGTCAACATTTAATTCGGCGGTCATTAATAGTCTGGTCGTTAAGTCTCTGGATGTTCCCCCTTTGGACGAATGAGTTTGGAAAAATTTGTTTGGTCTGATGTTGGACGAATGCTCGTCAGACTAGTGCTTCGCATCAATTCGTTGTTCTGTCTTTGAACACTTTGGTCGTACATTTTGGACGCTTGCTCGTTGGACGAATACTTTGGATGATTACAACTCGGACGAGTACTTTGGACGATTACGTCGGACTAATAACTTTGGACGAATGCGTCTATCTTTACTTTGGATGAATAAGTCTGTCTTTACTTTGGACGATTGCGTCGGACTAATAACTTTAGACGAAAGCGTCTGTCTTTACTTTGGACGATTGCGTCAGACTAATAACTTTGGACGAATAAGCTGTTCTTCGTTTGGACGAATGCGTCTGTCTTTATTTTGGACGATTGCGCCGAACTAATAACACTTAACCAAAAACGTCAGAAACGTAATACCCTTTTTCAAAGGGCATTTCCAGATAAATGAAATAAACACAGTAATCCAATTATTCAGTTTATATATTTCATATTAATCACAATCATCAAAAACATAGTTAAACTTAAACACTATTTAAGTCAACAATCTCCCCTTTTTTTATGATGACAAATATATGATCTGATTCAACATACTAATATGCCTTTCAGCTTAAACTTACATACTCCCTCATACTCTATGCAGTATTCCTTATCAATAAGTCTTAAGTATGCATTCAGTAAATTCTATATCCTTTAGTAAATTTTTAATTATGAATTCAGTAAATTCTATATCCTTTAGTAAATTTTTAATTATGCATTCAGTAAATTCTATATCCTTCTCTTTCTTTGATATTATCAAAAATAAAATAAACACTTATAAGAGGAATGTCATTTAGCACAGCACTTTAGAGACGACAGTGATAAAACATTCACGGTTTGGCAATATGTTAAGTATGCACAGTGTTAAAAAAAATATCATTCACAGTGTGAAAAAAAATATCTCTAGATCTGAGGAGAGGAAGGATTCTCCTAGTGCATGATAGCTCATAGTTGATCAAGGAAATCATCCTTATCAAGAGGGGATTCTACCGGATGAGTAATTTCCTCAACAGGAGAGGAAGGAGGAACATTGTCTTCATTAATTGCATCCCCTGCATCTTCCATAGGCACATCGTCAGCCTGATTTGGAACAGGAGAAAAAGAGGGAATGCTTTCTTCATTAATGGCATCCCCTGCATCTGCCATTAGGGTACCCTCAATAGGTGGAGCAGGCACTGGCTCATCCTCACAAAGAGCAACCTCTTGAGCAACATTTGTCCCAACATCTTGAGCAACATCAGCCACATCAGTGTTTAGAAAGACATCTAAATGTTCAGCACTTGAAGGAACAACTGAAGTAGCTGGACGAGCTGCCTCAAGATTCTCGTCACTTTCCTCAAAATTCTCAACCTCATTAGAGGGCTCACCAGCACTTCTAGTCATAAAGGTGCTAAGGTCTCCAATATGAGTGATAACCCTGTCACAATCTCGCTGCAATTGCGCTGCTAAATGACTTGAATGGAATCTAACGGAGGAGATGACATCATCAATAGCTTTACTTTGATTTGATTCCATTAGATCAATACGATTGTGTAGACTTTGAATGGCAGCAGCGAGATGTTCTGATTGAGATAGGACAAAAGTTTCAAACTGATCTTGGAGGGAGAGATACATGGACTGAAAGGATTCAAGACCAGTGCCGAGGCTTTCGATGCTTGCCCGAAGCTCATTATGTTGTTCCTCAGAAATAGAGGGCCTCATTGGAGGAGAGGGATGACCTTTAGTTCGAGGAGGAACATGAATTTGAAGAATTACAGATTCTTGAGCTTGGGGTGGTTGAGGTTGAGGTTGTGGGGGAATATCAGCTTGGACTTGAGGAAGTTCAGGATCACTCAAAGGCTCTTGAGTGTGGAGTTGAACATGACTGACCTCTGTAGGAGCTCAAGACAGAGGAGCTGGAGAAAGGTAAGCTTGAGGTGGCAGAGGATCAAGGACAGGAAGAAGAGTGTCATTTTGATCACTGTCTTCCTCTTATTCTTCGTCAATGATCAAGTGCCTTGGGGCTGCACGTTTTTCAATCAGCACACCTTGAGCATTTCTAGTTATTCCCACCCTTGACAAGGTGGAGGACGAGAAGAAGTCCAATTTCTTCAGGACTAAGACCTTGTCAGAATCTAGTAATCTGACACCAAACTTTTGAAAAATCTTCATGAGTAGAAGATTGTGTGGCAGGGACTTGGATACATTGCAGACAACTTGAAGCATCCGATTTAAAACAATGTAGCCAATATGAAATGGTTCACCTTTGAATAGCTGACCGAGAAGGAATAGATCCATTCCATTAACATGGTCTCTATGACCATCTACTGGCAAGATGTTGAAGTGGATCATATGGTGGAAAACTCTTGCTCTAAAGTTTAAATCCTTGCTCTTCAACTTCAGGGGAAAGTTATTAGGATCCTTGGCAATCAATTTCACTAAGTTCTTGCCTGCTGGCTTCTCAAGAAATGACGGATTCTTTCCAGCCTCAAAGAATCTCGGTGATCCATTCAGAAACTCACAGTGGAGGATTTCATGGATCAATTCCTGAGTCAGTTCAATATGTCTTCCATAGACATAACTCCTAAGTACGAGAGGTCGGGTAGAATGTTCCAGATTTGCATAAAACATCCTAATCGGAGTTTCACAATAATGAGACTCTAAATCAAACAGCCCCATCAACCCCATCGTATGTAATGGTTCTTCTAAGTCCAAACTAGACAAATCTCGAAAAACTACTCCTCTATAACGAATAAGAGTTTTGGTTTCAAAACCTTTATAGTACCTATTAAAAGCGGCCTGATTGATGAACTCGTGGTTTGGCCATTTATGAGGCGGAGAAACTGCGACAGACTGAGCATCCGCTGGATGAGAAGTCTGTTGCTTTTTCCTCGAAAAGACTTGGTCTGTGCAAGAGGAAGATGCCATTGATAATGATATAGGTTTCTGGACAGAGACAGAGTTTGGAGAGATTTTTGATCGGTGCCGAAGATCAGAGAATTCCTGGAGATGAAAGTAGGAATCACTGGACGAACGAAAGAAATCAAGAGGTTTTAGAAAGGTTTTCGAAAGTTAGGGTTTCTGTAACATTTCGAAAGATTTTATCATCCATTTTAACATCCATTGTGAACGTCTATTGTGAACGTCCATTGGGACAACGTCCATTGTCAACGTCCATTGTGACAGCGTCCATTGTCAACGTCCATTGTGACAACGTCCATTGATTTTAGAGAGAAGTAAATCTTGGAGATTGTCTATTTCTTTATTGACCACACTGCTTATTGGCCAATATTCTTCAACAGAAAAAATGAACCTTAATTTTTCTTATTCCTAATAAGACCTAACCTTATTCTAATATTATTAAAGGTCTTCTCATCTAATGGTTTTGTAAAGATATCTGCCAATTGATCATCAGAGTTGACAAATTTTAAGGTGATATCAACTTTCTGAACATGATCTCTAATGAAATGATATCTAACATCAATATGCTTAGTCCTAGAGTGTTGGATAGGATTCTTAGAAATGTTAATTGCACTCGTGTTGTCACATCTAATTGGAATCCTATCATAGAGTAGATTGTATTTTTCCAAGGTTTGCTTCATCCAAAGCATTTCTGCACAACAACTGCCAGTAGCAATATATTCACTTTCGGCCGTTGAAAGTGCAACAGAATTTTGTTTATTGGAGTACCAGAAAACAAGAGACTCACCAAGGAATTGACATGTTCCACTAGTGCTTTTCTTATCTACTAGACTCCCAGCATAATCGGAGTTAGAATATCTTATGAGATCAAAGGATGTACCATTCAGGTACCATAAACCTAAATCATATGTCCCACTTAGATATTTGAAAATCCTTTTAACAGCAGTTAAGTGAGATTTTTTAGGAGAAGCTTGGAATCTAGCACATAAGCACACACTAAGGAGAATGTCAGGTCTGCTAGCAGTGAGGTATAGAAGGGATCCAATCATACCTCTGTACTTTTTAATATCTACACTTATCCCATTTTCATCTTTGTCCAATTTAGTAGTTGTGCTCATGGAAGTTCTAGAGGACTTAAAAGAATCTAATTCAAATCTTTTTAGGAGATCTTTAATGTATTTTTCTTGACAAAAGAAAATTTCATCTGGTTTTTGACAAATTTGAAATCCTAGGAAGAATTTTAGCTCTCCTATCATACTCATTTCAAACTCACTTTGCATAAGAGTGGCAAACTCATCACAAAGTGATACATTTGTAGAACCGAATATGATGTCATCAACATAGATTTGAACTATTAGAATGTCTTTGTCCTTTTGCATGGTAAAAAAGATTGAATCGGTATTACCCTTTTTGAACTTCCTTTCCTCAAGGAAATTCTTCAACCTCTCATACCAAGCTCTAAGAGCTTGCTTAAGTCCATATAAGGCTTTCCTAAGCTTGTACACATGATCAGGTCTATCAAAAGTTTCAAAACCTTGAGGTTGTTCCACATAGACTTCTTCTCGAATATACCCATTAAGAAAAGCACTTTTTACATCCATTTGAAAAAGTGTGCAATCTTTGTGGCAAGTAAATACTAAGAGCATCCTAATTAACTCTAAACGAGCTACTGGAGCAAAGGTTTCCTCAAAGTCAATTCCTTCTTCTTGATTGTACCCTTTGGCAACTAATCTAGCTTTGTTCCTGACCACAATCTCATTTTCATCCATCTTATTCTTAAATACCCATTTGATTCTAATAATGAGATGATTATTGGGTTTTGGAACAAGTTCCCAAACGTTGTTCCTTTTGAATTGGTTTAATTCATCTTTGTAAGATCGAGATTGTCTAAGAGAGGGGGGGGGGGGGTGAATTAGACTTTTAATTAATTTATGAAACTATTCAATTTCTCTTTTGTTACTAACTGGTTAGAACACACCAAATGAGCAAACAGTAAATAAGAGAGAGAGAGAGAAAATTGACACCACAGTTTTTAACGTGGTTCGGCCAAGCTTGCCTACGTCCACGCTCCAAGGCTCCCCCTTGAAGATTCTTAACCTTCTCCTCACGAGAATAAACATATCGAAATTCCAGGCTCCGATCAACTGCCTTTTACAGATCTGGATTGAACTTGACGGGCGTCAATCCACTGCCTTATACAGATTTTTAGTTTGTAAAATCAAGCACAGACTACACTCTCACAAGGATTAAATCTCAAGTTAATATCGAGAGGTGTAGAGGAAAATACAGAGTATGATATATCGGTATGAGTATCTTCAAATGCCATCGGTAGATGCAACACGAATAAGCTATCAGCATGAGCAGGCTTTGAACTCCATCGGCAGATGCACCATGGAACTTCATCGGCAAATGTATTCTGAAAAGCCATCGGCAGATGTATTCTGAAAAGCCATCGGCAGATGTATTCTGAAAAGCCATCGGCAGATGTATTCTGAACAGCCATCGGCAGATGCATCTTGAAAGTTCATCGGCAAGAACAGCTTGAAAACTCCATCGGCATGTGCTGCTTTAACTACCTGAACCGGCATCGGTATGTGTTGTATTATAAACGTTGAACCATCATCGGTAGGAGTAGCTTCAAATGCCATCGGCAAAAGCAGCATTAAACTCCATCGGTATATGTCGTCTAGCGATCGGTTGAAGTAGGCTTTGAACGACTTCTTCTTTTGTCGTTTTATCGATCGGTTGAAGTAGGCTTTGAACGACTTCTTCTCTTGTCGTTTTATCGATCGGTAGATGAAGGCCATCGGCAGAAGCCTTCTTTGCTTTTTCGTTTAGCGATCAGTGTATGTCTATTTTTAACAACTCATCGGCAGATGAGTTTTCAGCCCTGTACACTTAATCACGATTGTTAAACAACTAAAATACCCTTTCCAAGGGCATTTCCAACAGATTAAATTACTAATGCATATTCGTTATTCTCATTCACTTAACATAATCAAATTACAATATTAACCATTCAAACACATCATCAAAAACATATTTAGTCTTAAACATCATTTAAGTCAACAATCTCCCCCATAATCCTACACCATACAGACACATATGAGATATTGAAATCTCAGTAAGCTAAGTAAATGCAGATGCATGCATGCGTGCGTATGCCATTCAGAAAACGTTTCATTTACAGATGCTTTTACAGATTCATTTACAGATACATTTCATATACATTACGTCACAGACAGAATCGTCACCGAGATCTCAGCCCACTAAATGGAAAGGATACATTCCGCGGTCGAACTACCACTTTCCACTTAGATGGGGGGGGGGTACATGCTCAAAAAAAACCTACAGCCATGCCTGAGCCCCACCTCGCGTAACCAGAAACAGATTACATTCATTAATTACAGATTACCTTTCTTTTCTTAAAACACGTGCGGAAATCCATTTTCATGACATTTGAAATCCGTGATGCATGAACAGTTCATATAAGCAGAAAGTAAACAACCAACGTGCATACATTCATGGCAGTAAAGCAGAACCTATAAACAACTAACCTAACTACCCAACCAGAATAACATAAAACAAACAGTTCCTCGAGTATTCTCGAGACGACGACGGAGTATGGTGCAGACCTTTGGGTCAAAGTAAGTCACGAAAACTTACCTGGAGCGCACTGAATCACTAGCTTCGTCCACGGGAGTCGTGTGTCTGTGAGAAAACACGATATTCATAGTTAGAACCGATTTAAACTATAAACGTCCAAATTACAAAATCCTTAACTAGCGAATTCTCCTAAATTCTCCACTTAGCTAATTAGAGCATTTCGAACGTTAATTAAAGCTCGATTATCCAAATTCTCAAATAACGAGTTTTTCCCTAAAACCCGAAATTTTACCAATTTATAACTTTTTCACAATTCGACTTTTCTTCGTCCAATAACGTTCAATACGTTCAATATATAGGTAATTATAGCTAACCGATTAATTACGAAGCCTAAATCACGTTTTTAACGGAAAACCTAATTTAAACCCTAACCCTAAATCAAACCAAAACTCGAAATAAACGACCCAAGACTAAAGCTACATACCGAGGGTAGCGAGAGAGGAAGAAAACGTGAAGAAATCGGGTTGATCGGAGGTCGGACGGAGGTCGGAAATGATGAAATCGCCGGCGGCCAGAGGAGGAAAAATCGCCTCTGTTCGTGCGATCCAGAGAAGAAGAGAAAAAGTGAGGGAGAGAAGAAGGTTTGTGATATTTTATAAAAATTGACTTTGCAAATTACCATTTCGCCCTTAGCTCTTGTTTCGTCCTTCGTTTCGTTAATCGGCTAACGATTCGGATTCTCGAAAACTCCATATTTTGCCAATAACTCCTATTTATTGCCAGGGCTTTATTAAAACTGTCCGTTCGCAATTCGGACTTCATTTGCTATTTTTAGTAAAACGTAAATTACTTTACGATAGTGGTAATTACTCGGAATATAGCGTTTAATCTCCGAAAATTCCCATAAATTCCTTAAAATTCCAATTAGTCGTTAGGATCGTAATGACGCTTTCTTTTTGTAAAACGGACCTGATTTGACGTATTTCCAAAAATACCATCCAATAATATAATAATAATATATTCAAAAAAATCCGTACAAGCCGGATATTACATTCCACCCTCCTTATTCAGAATTTTGTCCACAAAATTAAATCATGCAAATAGATCAGGATATCTAGTCATCATCTCCTGCTGTCGTTCCCACGTAGCTTCTTCCACCTCGTGGTTCCGCCATAGGACTTTAACTAGTGGGATCTCTTTGTTGCGCAAGACTTTGGTAGAATACTCCAAAATACGTACTGGCTTTACCTCATAAGTCAAGGTAGGCTGTACCTCGATCTCTGTAGTCTCCACGGCATGAGATGGATCACGTAAACATCTCCGAAGCATAGATACGTGGAATACATCGTGGATACCCTCCAAAGAAGCCGGAAGTTGCAGCCTATACGCCAACTTCCCGATCCTCTTCAGAATAGGAAAGGGCCCCACGTACCGAGGGTTCAGCTTACCCCTCCTTCCAAATCTCGCGACGCCTTTGAATGGAGAAACCTTCAAATAAACCTTGTCGCCCTCCTCAAACTCTAGCTCTCGCCGTCTCGTGTCAGCATAACTCTTCTGCCGGCTCTGAGCTACCTGAATACGCTGTCGGATAACGGCAATCTTATCTGCCGTTTGCTGTAAGATTTCAGGACCAACGATGCTAGCCTCGCCAACCTCGTCCCAATGTAACGGAGACCTACACTTCCGACCATACAAAGCCTCATAAGGTGCCATGCCGATAGTAGCCTGAAAGCTGTTGTTGTACGAGAACTCAATAAGAGGCAAATATCGGCTCCACGAGCCCTGAAACTCCAGCACACAAGCTCTGAGCATGTCCTCCAGAATCTGATTCGTCCTCTCTGTCTGACCATCAGTCTGAGGATGAAAGGCTGTGCTGAAACTGAGCTGAGTCCCCATAGCTTTATGCAGGCTCTTCCAGAAATTCGAGGTAAATCTCGGATCACGATCTGAGACTATGGAAACTGGCACACCGTGCAGTCTGACAATCTCCTGCACATATAGCTCTGCGAGCTGATCCATAGAGGACGTCATCTTCACAGATAAGAAGTGGGCCGACTTTGTCAATCGGTCCACGATAACCCATATACCATCATGGCCTCTCGTAGTCCTCGGGAGCCCCACGATGAAATCCATAGAGATCTGCTCCCACTTCCACTCCGGAATCGGCAGTGGCAATAACGTTCCAGTCGGTCTCTGGTGCTCGGCCTTTACCTGCTGACAGACTAAGCAGGTCTCAACATACTGGGCAACCTCTCTCTTCATACCTGGCCACCAGAAGTGCTGCTTTAAGTCCCGGTACATCTTGGTACTTCCCGGGTGCACTGAATAAGCTGAAGAATGTGCCTCAGCCAATATGTCCTTCTTCAGATTCTCGTCGCTAGGCACGTACCACCTATGCCTGAACTTCAGAATACCATCCTCCGATAGATGAAAATCCGACGAGTCTCCCAATATCATGCTGGATCGAAGCTCCGTACACTCTGAATCATTCTGCTGAGCCTCTCGTATACGATCCAGAATAGTCGGCCTGAGAGAAACATTAGAGAACATACTAGACAACTCCGCCACAATCTCCACGTCAAATCTCTCAATCTCAGACCGCAGAGTAACTGTCATCGCTGCTAATGAAGGCTGTATCGCAGAAGGCACTCTACTCAAGGCATCAGCAACCTTGTTCGCCTTTCCTGGATGGTACTTGATATCAAAATCGTAATCTTTGACAAACTCAAGCCATCGTCTCTGTCTCATGTTCAGCTCCTTCTGCGTAAATAAGTATTTCAAGCTCTTGTGGTCAGAAAATACCTCGCACTGCTGCCCATATAAATAATGTCTCCATATCTTCAGTGCGAAGACCACAGCTGCTAACTCGAGGTCATGCGTAGGGTAGTTCTGCTCATACGGCTTCAGCTGCCGAGAAGCATAAGAAATGACTTTCCCCTCTTGCATCAACACACAACCGAGCCCGACTCCAGACGCATCGCAGTAAATACTGAACCTGACACCCTCAACAGGCAGCGCCAGAACTGGAGCGGTGGTCAATCTCTGCTTTAACTCGGCAAAACTGTCATCGCAAGCAGACGACCACATAAATCTCTCACTCTTCCGAGTCAAGCGTGATAAGGGAAGTGCGATCTTCGAGAATCCCTGAATAAACTTCCGGTAATAACCGGCCAATCCGAGAAATCCACGCACCTCACGTACGTTCTTCGGCTGTGGCCAATCTCTGACCGCCTGGACTTTGCTCGGATCCACAGAAACTCCGTCCTGTGATATGATATGGCCAAGGAAACTCACACTGTCAAGCCAGAACTCGCACTTCGAAAACTTCGGATAGAGCTGGCGCTGTCTCAATATCTGTAGTACAATCCGTAGATGCTCCACATGCTCTTCTCTCGTCTTGGAGTAGATGAGGATGTCGTCAATAAACACCACAACAAACTTGTCCAAGTACTCCTTAAAGACCCGGTTCATCAGATCCATGAATGCTGCAGGAGCATTAGTGAGCCCAAAAGACATAACGAGGAACTCATAATGCCCATACCTCGTCCGGAACGCTGTCTTTGGCACGTCATCCCTCCGGACCTTCAACTGATAGTAACCCGAGCGCAAGTCAATCCTGGAAAATACTCGGGCACCCTGTAGCTGATCAAACAAGTCGTCGATCCTGGGCAGTGGATATCTGTTCTTCACTGTTAACTTGTTCAGCTCCCTATAGTCAATACACATCCTGAGGGTCCCGTCCTTCTTTTTGACAAACAGAACGGGCGCACCCCAGGGTGAAACGCTGGGTCGAATGAAACCCTTCTCTAATAGCTCATCAAGCTGAGTCCTCAACTCTCTCAACTCAGCTGGTGCCAACCGATACGGGTTTTTAAACGTTGGCGCGGCGTTCGGATAGACATCTATAGTGAACTCAATCTCCCGGTCAGGCGGTAATCCGGGAAGATCGTCAAGAAATATACCAGAGAACTCTCTGACAATAGGAATGTCGCTCGGCTGTAATCCGCTGAGCAACTGAATATCGAAAACTGAGGCCAAATAAATAGAGCACGCACCTTTGAACTGCTCTCTGACCTCCATAGAATAAGAGATAGGCGATCCGCTAGATCGGTTCATCGCCTGATAAGAAAACTGGGCTCTGTCCGGGGGTCGGAAGGTCACAATCCCGGAGCGACAATCGATGGTGGCGAAGTGCTGTGCCAGCCAGTCCATCCCCAAAATAAGATCATACCGCTCTATGCTCATAACTATCAACCGAGCATAAAGGGTAATACTCCCCACTGAGACGATATTGCCCTGGAGAATACGATCTGAACGCATATGCTCTCCCGAAGGCAGCATCACACTATACTCAACCCCAGCTAACTCAGACTTTAGCCCCAATCTAGTCATGCATGCTGTCGATACGAAGGAGTGCGTAGCTCCGGTATCCATCAAAGTAAAAACAGTAGCGCCCATAAGCAAAATAGTACCTGCAATCACGGCAGGCTGATCCTCGTCATCAACACTGCCCGGCTCAATAAGTGCGAAGACCCTCGGCGTAACTCTCTGCTGATCTCCACCTAGCTGATCTCGGCCCGGGTGTGGACAATCTCTAACAAAATGGCCGACTCCACCACATCTGTAGCACTTATTAGAGCCAACTCGACACTCTCCACTGTGCTCCTTCTGACAAAAGGGGCACCATGGCATCTGAGAAGCTCCCTGAATTTGTTTCCCCTTGCCCCGATCGTTACCTCCCTCTAGAGGTCTCTTCACACCCCTCGGCTGTGGCTGGGGCGGCTGTGCTCTAGGCTGAAATCCTCGATTCTGCGACTGAGGACGAATCTCCCGAAAGAAGCCCTTCGCTGGCTCCCTCGGTCTAATACAAGTGGCTCTGGCAGCCTCGATATCCAGAGCCCTAGCTGTGATGTCAGAAAAGGGTACGTCGATAATACCTGAGACCACAACGTGCATCCGTAACTCCGGATTAAGTCCCTCCATAAACTGGTGCACCTTCTCATCGTTATCGCTGACAAGGCGCGGTGCAAATCGCGATAAAGCCTCAAACCTCCGAATATAGTCAGCAACTGAACCCGTCTGTCTCAGCTGCATAAACTCGTTCCTCTTGGCCACTCTCGCAGTACGGCTGAAATACTTGTCGAAGAATAAAAACTTGAACCGCTCCCAAGTCATAACTGATACGTCTGTCGTCACCTTGATCGAATCCCACCAGAAACGGGCATCCATAGCCAAGTGAAAGGTAGCATAAGCCACCTTGTTCCCGTTCCCTACCTCGGCATAAGTCAACATATCCTCCATAACTCGGATCCATTCCTCGGCACGTGTCGGATCCGATGACTGGCCCTCGAATACAGGAGGTCGTAGACTCTGGAACTTCTGCATGCCCTGATTGCTAGGAACCACTAAATCCTGGGCTCTCTGGGTCTCTCGCTGGGTCTCCCGATTTACTAAATCTGTAATTTGCTGCGCTTGCCGGTCCATATGCTGGGACTGGCGGTCTATCAAGTCTGTAAGACGATCCATCGCGTCGTCTCTAGGATCCCTTCCTCGAGTCATAGTGTATAAAACTCCTATAAAATTTAAAACAAATAGTCTCTAAGGAATAAAATCAAACAAAGCTATAAACAGACTTACAGTTGATGAAGGATGTCCGCGTAGTGGCTGTGCAGTCGAGCAGTCTACAGAATCGGTTTTAAAACCCGGGGGCTCTGATACCATAACTGTAACACCCCTAATACTGTACCCGTATTTCCCGTATATATTTTTTTTTTTTTAACTTATTACTTTTCTATTCTTTAAATAAAACTTAATGCATAATCTAAACTGAGGTTGAAATCGAAACTGAAATCAGAATTTAAACCGAACCTTAAAAGCATTTAAAACAAACCTTTAATAAATAATTTAAAACTTAAAAACATTTAAAAGAAAATTTTTAAACAATTAAAGAAGTGGGAGGGCAGAATTGGAACTCTGCCCTCGGAATGGAGGAGGCGACCGATCTCTGCTTTGCAGCAGAGATCGATCGCTGCAATGCATTATTGCAGCAGCGATCGATCTCTGCTGCAGAGCAGAGATCGATCGCTGCTATCTATGGCAGCGATTCCCTTCATTCTCTTCAAACTAGCGGCGATCGATCTCTGCTCTGCAGCAGAGATCGATCGCTGCAAGCATACAGCGATGGCCCCCTTCAGACTTCAAACCTGCGACACTTCACACTTCTTCATGCCTTCCTTCAATCACTCACAGCATCATACACTGCTCTCAGGAATCCGATTTCCAGAGAGCAAAACATTGCTTTCTTTACACCAGCTATCACTGTAAACTCACAACTTAAACCTAAACTCCACCATTTAAAACGTATTCTAACTCTAACGATTCGCGTCGGACTTTGCGAAGTCCAACAGCGTGGATAACTCTAAAAACCGAGCTATCCGTATCAACCTAAAAACAATTCATAACACTTAATTTAAACAACCAAATAGTTCCAGAATTTCTATAACGTTTAAATAACTGTTTTAAACTAAAACATTTTATACGTTCATCAAAACAGTTTAAACCAAAACGTTTTACATACAATTACCAAAACGTTATCTAACCCCTATCCAGATCCAAAGAACCTAAATATTCTATACAATTATCAGATCAAACATCCCAAAATAAACCCAGAGTCCAGACATACATCCCCACAGGTCATATCGCGCCTCGACTGCCCCAGCGCACTCCCACAGCAATCATCCATCAACTGCATCCCTCGTCAGGAGGAGGAACGTCGTCCTCACCTGGCTCAATATCGCCTAAGAGATTACCTACACCATACAGACACATATGAGATATTGAAATCTCAGTAAGCTAAGTAAATGCAGATGCATGCATGCGTGCGTATGCCATTCAGAAAACGTTTCATTTACAGATGCTTTTACAGATTCATTTACAGATACATTTCATATACATTACGTCATGTTCCTCCTTGCCTGTGATCTCCTAGAGCCAGCGACAGATTATAGATTAGATCTCCTAGACTTATTAACACCCGAAGGGTCTAAGGAATGCCGGTTGGGGCTACTTGATAAAACATTCCCGATAATCATCAATAAACCACAAACTATTCTCTCACCGCAGCCTTCGAAAACACATACATTGCAACCTTCAGCTACTAAGCACTAGAACAGCAAGGAATGTAATCAAAACTCACCTTGGTTGGGGAAAATCGGAGGGGAATCGCCAAGAGGATGTCCGCCGAGCTGAGAGGTAAGGAGTAAATAAATATGGCTGGCTAAACCACTAAACCTTTCCTTAAATACGTTATCCAATATAATCGCAATTCCCTCTTGCCCTGCCTAGTCACTTAATAACTTAA
Source organism: Begonia masoniana (assembly GCA_022432975.1). Classification (NCBI taxonomy): domain Eukaryota; kingdom Viridiplantae; phylum Streptophyta; class Magnoliopsida; order Cucurbitales; family Begoniaceae; genus Begonia; species Begonia masoniana. The sequence goes on along the minus strand of CM039515.1, from coordinate 27,082,909 downwards.
TTAACATGTCACTCAATTGTAAACCATAAGATATATACCTCCGTTTAATAAACCTATTTTGATTAATGAAACCGCTGGGTGTTACAGTTCTAAAATGCTGAATTGGATTCTTGGAAATATTGATAGCACTGGTGTTCACACCGAATAGGAAATCCTATTAAAAAATAGATTGTAATCGTCTAGTGTTGTTTCATCCAAGCATTTGATGCACAACAACTGCCAGCAGCGATATATTCAATTTCAGCAGTTGACAATGCACAGAAATTCTGTTTCTTCGAGTTCCAAGACCACTGAGATTCTCCTAACAA
>CM039515.1:26940636-27082501 GCA_022432975.1 Begonia masoniana | reverse complement strand
TCACACAAGTTTTAACAATTACGCAAATTTTTCTATTATCTACCCATAATATGGTGAACATCTAAAACAAGTTTCAAATAAATCCAATATTGTTTGGTATTTGTTTAAATTAATCTCAGTTTCTTCTTTACTTTATAAATTAATTTTTAAACAAATACTAAAAAATATTTGATTTATTTGAAAACTTTGTCACATGTTCAACCTATTATGGGTAGGTAATAAAAAAAGTTTCGTGATTTTCTAAAATTTGTATGATTTATTATAATATTTTTATAAAATATTAAAATAAAATTTCAATAAATCGTATATATGTTAAAAAATCACGAAACTTTCCATATTATCTTCTCATTAAGTAGTAAACATGTGGTAAAAATTTTAACTGAATCCAAGATCGTTTGTTAGTTTTTTCAATTAGGGTTTAATGAAATTGTTGATAGAAGGTCAAAACTGATAACAGAATCAAAGTACAGGGTTCGGTTTGCCGGTTTTTTTAGTACGGGGGCTGAATTGAAAAAACGTGTATAGTACAGGGTTCAAATCGATAATTACCCTAAAATTTATTTTGTTTTAAGTTGGAATAATTTATTACATCAACGGTTGGATTTTTATTAATTACGCTATTGTTTTTAAAATAAAATTTTATGAACGAAGTTTTATTTAATGTTTGTTTAGCATTTAATTTTCTAAATATTTATTGATATTAATTTCAAGGTTTCCGCTTATTAAATGATTTTTGTATTTTCAATGATTTTGAATTAAAAAATTAAGATTTTATAACGATCCAATTTAACTTAATTTGCAAATCAATTTGGAAAATTTTTTTAAGGTTTTCAAATTGGGAAAAAATTCAAATTAAATTTTGGGGTCGTTATAGTTGGTATCAGAGTTCTAGGTTTTTAAATGATTCTGTAGACTACTCTGTATCCTCACGTACACCTGGAAGATTTTCGATTAGCAAGTAAGTCTATATTAAAAATTATATTTTTATAACAGTATGTTAGATAATTTTGTAGCACGTTTTAAATGTAAGTATATAAAGATAGATTTATTAAATTAAGACTTTGTGATGTAGACTTATGACCAATCATAAAGGAATTAGAAATGAACGAGATGTTGTACTCGATCGAATGATGAATATGATCGAGATGCAAGTAAGACAAATTGAACAAATGTCGCAAGCAGCTAATGTAGTAGTTCAGACAGCTACTGCCGCGACCCAAGCAATTAATATGTAAGCCCAGGCCCTTAATAGACCTCGACATGCGGACATTGACTTCGACAGATTTCGAAAATTGGACCCTCCAACTTTTAATGGAAATTTGGCGGATATGGCAGCCGTAGATAATTGGATCAGGACTATTATGGAGATTTTTTTATCATGGCAATATTACCGAGGAAGAGAAAGTAAATTGCGCATCTTCTATGTTCCGGATGGAGGCACGTTACTGGTGGAATTCTATAAAGGCGATGCATTCAGTCACCACCATGACCTGGGAGAAATTCAATGAGCTTTTTAATGAAAAGTATTTTACAGACTCTATGATGGAAGCGAAGGCAAAGGAATTTATGGCCCTGAAACAGACTGGAAGTGTTATTAATTATCTACACAAGTTTGAACAACTATCTCGTTATGCCCCTCATGTTGCTGCTAACGAGACTATGAAGGTGAAAAAATTCATCCAATGATTGAGAGCAGAGATACTCAGGGATATCCATCTTATTACCTCCAAGAACTCTCTGTTTGCATTCATGGTAGAGAAAGCATTGTGTGCAGAGCAAGGAGAGAATGATGTCATCAAAGCTCAGGAGTTTAGAAAGAGATACAATCATGCAACGCAGATTGCAAAAGGTAAGCCTTCGTAACAACAATGGGCAGGATCTAAGCGGCCAATGATCAGTGGACCTGTTGAAAGTTCTAAGTTTGTTAAGAGGGAGACCACCACAGTAAATAATAATATGCCCTTTATGTCTCTTATGCAAGAAGCCATATGCTGGAGAGTGTTGCGTCATATCAATGTTTGTTTCAAGTGCGGTCAAGCTAGACACTTGGTCAAGGATTGCCCTAAAAATGGCCAGGATCTACCAACAGCAGTTGCTCGAGTCTACATCATGAACAAGGAGGAAGATGAAAAGAATGCAGATGTTATAACAGGTGTACTTCTAATTTCTAAAGTACCTTCTTTTATATTAATTGATTCTGGGGCAACCCATTCTTTTATATCCCTTATACATTCGAAGAAATTAAATAAGGCAATAGAACCTTTGGAACATAAGCAGTGAGTAGCTACACTGTCGGGTATAGTAATGCCCGCCGACTCTATTATTCGAGGATGTAAAGTTCAAATTGGAGATAGAGAATTGGAAGCGGACCTGACCATTTTAGCAATGCAAGATTACAATGTAATTCTCGGCATGGATTGGCTAAATAGACACTATGCAACCATTGATTGTCGCAAGAGGATTGTAAGATTTCAATTGCCTGAAGCGGAACCATTTTTATTTCATGGCGATAAAAAGGGTTCGAGAATTCTAGTTATATCATCATTGCGAGCACAAAGGTTGTTGAACTCTGGATGTTTTGCATTCTTGGCAAGCGTTGTGTACACTCAAACCGAGGAAGCAAGGATCTTAGAAAATGTGCTGATAGTTCGTGAATACCCAGATATCTTTCCTGACGAATTAACAAGTTTGCCACCAGCTAGAGACGTAGAATTCAGCATTGATAGTCTACCTGGGACGACACCAATGTCTAAAGCCCCATATAGAATGGCACCAATTGAATTAAAGGAGCTTAAGGTTCAACTCGACGAGTTACTAGAAAAAGGATTCACGACCAAACTTTTCAGCATGGGGAGCTCCAGTGTTATTCGTAGAGAAAAAAGATGGATCTATGAGGATGTGCATCAATTATCGAGAACTGAACAAAGTCACCATAAAGAATAAATAGCCACTCCTAAGAATCGACAACTTGTTTGATCAATTAAAGGGTGCGGGCGTCTTCTCAAAAATAGATCTCAGATCTGGCTACCATTAGCTAAGAATTAAGGATGATAATGTATTCAAGACGGCCTTTCAAACAAGATATGGCCACTATGAGTTTCGACTTATGCCATTTGGATTGAGTAATGCCCCAACTGCTTTTATGGATTTAATGAATCGAATATTCAAGAAATTCTTTATAACATCCAGTATTTTCGATCATGTAATTATCCCAAAATTTACTGATTAGAGTTAAATCACTATTAATGTAATGATTAGTTTATTGGAATTTGGATGCCGAGGTTTCCAGGTTTCCACTCGTTAAGGATATTTTCGTAAATGAAGGAATTTAAATCTGTTTTGCGATCGAAAAATTTTGTTAGAATCCGGGAAATTAATTGGGATGATCGGGAGATTGAGAAAATTACGGGAATATTAAACGGCGGGCTTCACAACGTTTAGTTAAAAGTTAGGGTTAGTGGCAAAATAGTAATTAAGGGTTAAATTTTATAATATAAAATGAAGAGAAACACCCAAAACCCTCACAAAACCTCTCCCTCCACGATTATCTTCGGTAGACAACTCTCCCCTCTACATTTTTTTCTTCGGCGTTTTCTTCTCCGCCAGCCAGCCGCGGTTCCTCTTCAACGAACGATTTCTTTCTTTCCATTTTCTTGAATATTCACAGCCCTAGGTAAGCTTTAAGTGCTTTGTTTCGTAAAGTTTTGGTTTAGGAGTTATATTAGTTAGAGTTGAGATTTTAGGATTTGCCCATGTTAGAGTAACGTTAGTATTTATGAATTTGTTTTATTAATGGCATTGATGATAGGATTTTGGATGCGGTTGATGTTTAGGTTGAGAATCTAATATTGGTATGAATCTGGTGGTTATTGAACACAAATGCTATTAATGTTATTGGAGATAAAGTTACGCACTCAAGGTGTTCTACAAAATGTCTAAGAGGATTAAACTAGATTTCTAGGAGACTTCCTTAGTTATAATTTTACCAGCTTTAAACTCAAATTTTGTTAGGATTGACTTTAACATTTAAATGTAAAATGTCTTAGGTGAAAACGAAGTAAAGTGAAGGCACGACATTGCTAAGGAGTCCAGGTAAGTGAGTGATAGGGTTCCGGCCATTAGGGTCCTACATCACGAGGGCACTAAGAAGTTTGTTTAGATGATTGTTTGATGATTATGATTTGTCGAGTATTATGTTACGATGATTAGAGTACCATTATGATATGACATATGATGGATGGCTCGTTTCTATAGTATGACGTTCCTAAGAGTATTCATGTCTATGCATTATGATTTTCTCAAGCATATGACAATGTTTTATGTGTATGATTTAAATGATCAAGATAAGAATATGAAATGTGTGTAAGATTGGTTAAGTGTGGGACGGGGTCAATTGGTCATGACTATGTTCTCAAGATTAAGAGTACGGTTCGCGGATCCTCCCGCTGGTGGGGGCCGGGCTGACACTGCATGATTGGCTCGCGGATCCTGCTACTGTGTGGGCTGGACTGATCGTTACGAAAATTGTCTGATAGGACCACGATCACGATTCCCTTGCCATTGCCCTCGTGCCCTCTTAACCCAAGTCAAGAGATGTATGAAATATGAACACGAACATGATTTACACGATATGAAATATCAACATGAACGCGATTTTTACGAAGCATGCATCCATGAGTATCTATGTATATATTGCACTCCTTACTAAACATTAGACTTATAGTTTAAACCTTATAATGTAGGTGACGATTTGGAAGGTGGGGACCTCAAACCGAATGATGTCGTCTAAGTTGGGTTGTTGGATGGTGCTCGTGGCGATGTTTTGTGGCTGGACGGCGATTTTGACCCGTGGGATGATGCTTCTAGCATGTTTTGGTTAAGTCTACAGTATTAAAGTATAGATAGTTTAAAAAGAATTTACCTATGCTAACGAATACTAGAATTGTTTGTTACTGTTTATGGTTTAAAGGGGATTTTAAGACTAAAAGTTTTCACCCGTTTTTAAGTCTTCCGCTATGCGTATTCTATTCGAGTTTATGATTTTATGAACATGAGGATTTTGGAAATAAAATTTGAAGCCTATAAAAGTTAAGAAGTATATGGGTTGGAGTAGGAGTGCTGTAGTGTGTTTGTATCAGGTGAAGAAAGATGAGGAAAGAAAGGTGAGTGGTGAAGGAAGTAATCGGCCAATAGAGAGTTAGCTGATCGATTGGTCAGAGTGGCGATCGATCGGTATAGCAATGTCTGGTGAAGTGAAGGAAAACAGAGAGTTGAAGTGTCAATCTCGACCGATTTTCCTATATGTCGTCCGATTATGAAAAGATTAACTCCAGACTTGGAGTGTCAACCTCGACCGATATTCCTTGATGTCGTTAGTCGTTCGGCAGACGTCGTTCGGTAGACGTCGAGTGTTGTTATTAATTGGCGGATGTTAAATCGGTCGATGTTGAGTGCTGATGTTAAATCAACTGATGTGAAGTGTTGAAGTAAATCGGCTGGTGTTGAGCGTAGGAATAAATCGGTTGATGTTAAATCGGCTGAGGTGGAGTGTTGAAATAAATCGGCTTATGTTGAGCGTAGATGTTAAGCGGTCGATGTTAATTGGCTGAGTGAATTTTCGGTATGGCACCCGAGAGGGTGCCGAACTGTAACGACTCCTTATTCCAGCAATATATTGTCCGCTCTGGGGATTGGGCCGTAGCTCAATATCCTCCCCTCACGGCGTTGTTTGGCGAGGACTTCCTAGTCGTCACTCAACCTGGTACTGCTCTCGCCGAAGCACTTTTAACTTTGGAGTTCTTATGGGATCCGTTACCAATTGTGCTCCAAAACGCGTCTTGCTATCTTGGGAGGTTCTCTTTACATATGTTTCATTTCAACATACTTCCCCAAGCGATGTGGGATTGTGACGACCCTTTTTTTACGACCCGTCACCTTCCGGTTCGCCCGCGCTGACGTACCGGCATCCAGGTTCCGGTTCGTGTAGCCATCGTACACATACTTACACATCATAGCCCAATTCTCAGAGCGGACAATATCTTGCTGGGAATATTGGTCGTTACAAATGGTATCAGAGCCTGTACCCAACCGAAAATGTGGCCAACGACGACGTTGGGCCCCCGAGGGAGGGTGATTGTGATGATCCGGATGTGTAAGTATGTGTACGATGGCTGCACTGGCTGCACGAACCGGAACCCAGATGGCGGTACGTCAGCGCGGGCGAACCGGAAGGTGACGGGTCGTAAAAAGGGGATCGTCACAATCCCACATGGCTTGGGGAAGTATGTGGAAATGAAACATATGTAAAGAGAACCTCCCAAGATAGCAAGACGCGTTTTGGAGCACAATTGGTAACGGATCCCATAAGAACTCCAAAGTTAAAAGTGCTTCGGCGAGAGTAGTACCAGGTTGGGTGACCGACTGAGAAGTCCTCGCCAAATAAAAAATCGTGAGGGGAGGATATTGGGCTATGGCCCAATCCCCAGAGCGGACAATATCTTGCTGGGAAAAGGAGTCGTTACACGAACGATCGGCTGTAATGGCCGATCGATCAGCTGTAATGGCGGATCAATCGGCTGTAATGGCCGATCGATCGGCCCCATGTGTTTTGTTTTCTACTTCTGTCCTTAAAATAGAGGCTATGTCTTTATTATTTCTTCTTCCATTTCTTATAACGTTTTTAACTTATTTTAGAGGATTCAAACGAGTTTTTTTTAAGTGCAAATCACAATCGTTTTAGCAAAGTTTCTTTTAAGTAGTTTTAAAAAATAATAATAATATGTGTCAAGAATAGGAAAACGATCACGATAGTCGCGGCCCGTTGGGTTTCGGGTCGTGACATTCTTAGATGAATTCGTGATTATTTTCATCGATGATATTCTCATCTATTCGAAGAGTATAGAAGAGCATGAAGGGCACCTGCAAATTGTTTTATTGACTCTGAGGCATGAAAAGTTATATGCAAAATTCTCCAAATACGAATTCTGGATAGAAGAAGTAACCTTTCTAGGTCACGTAATTTCAAAGGAAGGTGTGTCGGTAGACTCAGGAAAGATTGAAGCAGTTAGTATGTGTCCGCAACCCAAAAATGTAGCAAAAGTACGAAGCTTCCTTGGTCTTGCGGGATACTATCAGAGATTCGTGGAAGGGTTCTCGAAGCTAGCCACACCACTCACAAGACTCATCAAGAAGTGTACTAAATATTTATGGACTGAGGAATGCAAGCAAAGCTTTCAAGAACTAAAACAAAGATTGATTTCGGCACCAATTGTAACAACCAGTACTTCGGTCAGATATTTATTCCGAAGATTACTTTTGGGGTGGTTTGTAGAATAAGAAAATTGCGAGGATCTAAAATGACGGGTATTACTTGTTTTGTGAGAAAATTAGGTTTAGTGGCAAGATTGTAAATAAAGTCAATTTTAATTGATATAAATAGAAAAAAGAAATCTAAAACCTCACAAAAAGCTCTCCTTCCACGAGAACTCCCATATTCAGCCGACCCCTCCTTCAAGAAATCCTCTCGCGGCGATTCTCCCTCCACTAACATTGATTCTTCCTTCATTTCTTCTAGAGTCGAGCTCTAGGTAAGGCTTAGATAATGTATTTGTTAAGTTTTGATTTAGGAGATTACTCTAGTTAGGACTTGAGATTTCAGATGTTGTTGATACTTAGGTTGAAAACTTAATGTTGGTATGAATGTTGTTTAAATCGGAGTGGCTGAAGAGCTTAAATACCATTAATGATATTGGAAGTAGAAATATGCATACAAGATGTTCGATGAAATGCCCGAATAGGATAAGCCTAACTCCTAGGAGATTTCCTTAGTTACAGATTTACTAGTTTTGAACTCGGTTTGTCTAGGATTGATTTTTAACAATGAAATGTGACATGACTAGGTGGGAACGAGTCACGTGAAGGCATGACTTGCTAAAGAACCCCGGTAAATGGGTGTTAGGGTTCCGGCCATTAGGGCCCTACATCACAAGGGTACTAAGAATTTAGTATGGATGATTAGGTTGATGGTGTTTGATGGTTATGATCTGTTGAGTGCTACGTTATGATGAGTAGTGTAGCGTTATGGTATGACGATCTTTTGTGCATTCATGTACATGCAACATGTTTTTCCCATTGACATATGAAATGTTTTGCATGCATGATTTATGTAAAAGAATTTAAACGAGATAACATGAAACTTAAATGTACAAAATGATTATGTTAAGGTTGGGGTGGTATGACCATGTTAACAAAACTGTCCATCTCGAGGGACCATGATTCACTGTCCATGAAATGGAGCAAGATTATTGTCCGTAAAGGCCATGTACACGCACTTTGCCTACTCCCAAACATGATTCCCTCCTTAATCCATGTCATGTGAACGATGAACAAGAACATGATTTTCATGATATAAACAAGAACATGATTTTCATGATAAGAAATGAGAACATGAACATGATTTTTATGAAGCATGCATTCATGAGCATTCATGTATATGTCGCACTCCTTACTAAGTATTAGGCTTATAGTTTAAACCTTATGATGTAGGTGACGAATTGGAAGGTGAGGATTGCAAACCAAATGACGATGTTTAAGTCGGGTTGCTGGAGGGTGCTCATGACAATGATTTGTGGCTTGGTGGCGAATTTGACCCGTGGGATGATGCTCTTAGTATGTTTTATTATGTCCATGATATTGAAATGAAAGTAAGATAAAGATTTCTATGAACGGTAAATATTGTGATAGTTAACTACTGATATGATTTAAGAAGATTTTAATATTAAAGGTTTTCAATTGTTTGTTTTTAAGTATTCCGCTACGTATTCAAGTTGAGGTTTATGATGTTTATGTGCATGATGATTCTGGAGGTGGAATTTTAGTTTATGGAAACAGGGAGTTAGCCGATCAATCGGTAAGAGTGGCGATCGATCGGCATTTAAATGTTTGAAATGAGGGAAAACAGAAAGTCGAAGTTGAGCGTAGTTGTCGAGAGTTGTCGTCAATTGGCTGAAGTTGTTCGGTCAATGTTAAAATGGACGATATGTTTAGATGATGTAGTCTGGATGATATAGTCTGGACGATGTAGTTGGACGATGAAGTTTGGACGATGTGTTTGAACGATGTAGTCTGGACGATGTGTTTAGACGATGTAGTCTGGACGATGTAGTTGGACGATGGAGTCTGGACGATGATGTTTTCTAACTCTGTGGACGATAATGTCTGTGGACGACAGCTTTGTCTGACTCTGTGGAAGATAATGTCTGTGGACGACGACAATGTGAACGATAATGTTGTCTGACTTTGTTGACGATAACGTCTGTGGACGATAATGTCTGTGGACGACGACAACGTGAACGATAATGTTGTCTGACTCTGTGGATGATAACGTCTATGGACGACAACGTCGTCTAACTCTATGGACAATAAAGTTTGTGGACGACAACATCGTTCGATTTAGTGAACGAATAAGTTGCAACCCGAGAGGAAATTAATTCTCTGCCTGTCTTCATTGTTTAAGAAATTTATTACCTTTTTAAAAAAAATAATATAAATAAATATATACAGGGATTTCTAAAGGCCCTTTGTTCGTAAATGAATAAGTCAGGTTATGAGGTTAAGATTATGTCGCGACCTGCTGGGGTCGTGACAATTATGGAATCAGAGCACCTGGGTTTTAAAATCGGTTATGTAGACTGCCTACCAGCACAAATCGCCGCATGAGTACACTCCAACAACTGTAAGTGTTTATGATTTTAATAATGTCATTTAAGGTTAAGATGTGTTTATGATGTGTTTAGGTTGACAAGATGGTAAGGGGACAACGAGGGGAAGATAATGAAGAGAGTAACACAATTGCTCAGTTAACAGAGTTAGTTCACCGCCAATCCCGTCAAATTGAGCGGCTCGTGGCCCGAGAGGAGCAAGGGAACTCTAGCTCGAGTGCAACTCATGACCAAGGTGGCGAGTGATTTCACCGGCTTCGATCTCCGACATTTAATGGACAAGTTTCGGATCCTATTCATGTTGAAGAATAGATTCAGACAATTGAAGACATGTTCAAGTATGTCAAGGCCAATACTGTAGCCGACACATTAAGCAGAATGTCAACGACGATGCAGCCTGCAATGTCAGTCATGTCTATACCCTTAAAGGTTGAAGTTCAAAATTTCGACTTGGAGATAGTTCCAGAGCTATCGGCCTTGCTTTCGGATTTGACCATTCAGCCGACTATCTTGGATAGAATCAAAGAGGGTCAACAAAAGGATTCAAAGGAGAAGGATAATATTGTGAGCAAATTAACGGATGCTTCTTTCGAGTTCAGCTATTCAACACCATTGGAGATGAAGTTTTCCTTAAGTTCTCTCCGTTAAGAGGAGTCATGAGGTTCGGAAAGAGAGGGAAGCTCAATCCACGGTTCGTTGGGCCATTTCTTATTTTGGCGAGGATTGGAAATATGACATATAGGTTGCAACTGCCTTCATCCATGGACGGAGTCCACTATGTCTTCCATGTATCAATGTTGAGGAAATGCATGCTTGATCTGACGCATGTATTGGAGCCGGTGGACATCGAGATTCAACCAACCTTAACGTATGAAGAGAAGCCAGTGCGAATCCTCGATTCGTCAATAAAGAGGTTACAGAACAAAGAGGTTCCATTAGTAAAAGTGTTATGGAGGAACCACAACATCGAGGAAGCCACATGGGAGCGACGACAAGATATGATGGACAAGTAGCCGGAGCTATTCGTTTAAGCAATATTTGAGGACAAAAATTTTGTTTAAGGAGGGTAGGATGTAACAACCAGCACTTCGATCAGGTATTTATTCCGAAGATTACTTTTGGGGTGGTTTGTGGAATAAGAAAATTAAGAGGATCTAAAACGACAGGTATTACTTGTTTTGTGAGAAAATTAGGTTTAGTGGCAAGATTGTAAATAAAGTCGATTTTAATTGATATAAATAGAAAAAGGAAATCTAAAACTTCACAAAAACCTCTCCCTCCACGAGAACTCCCATATTCAGCTGACCCCTCCTTCAAGAAATCCTCTCGCGGTGATTCTCCCTCCACCAACATTAATTCTTCCTTCATTTCTTCAATAGTCGAGCTCTAGGTAAGGCTTAGATGATGTATTTGTTAAATTTTGATTTAGGAGATTACTCTAGTTAGGACTTGAGATTTCGGATGTTGTCGATGCTTAGGTTGAAAACTTAACATTGGTATGAATGTTGTTTAAATCGGAGTGGCTGAAGAGTTTAAATACCATTAATGATATTGGAAGTAGAAATATGCATACAAGGTGTTCGATGAAATGCCCGAATAGGATAAGCCTAACTTCTAGGAGATTTCCTTAGTTAGAGATTTACTAGTTTTGAACTCGGTTTGTCTAGGATTGATTTTTAACAATGAAATGTGACATGACTAGGTGGAAACGAGTCACGTGAAGACACGGCTTGATAAAGAACCCAAGTACGTGGGTGTTAGGGTTCCGGCCATTAGGGCCCTACATCACAAGGGTACTAAGAATTTAGTATGGATGATTAGGTTGATGGTGTTTGATGGTTATGATCTGCTGAGTGCTACGTTATGATGAGTAGTGTAGTGTTATGGTATGGCGATCTTCTGTGCATTCACGTACATGCAGCATGTTTTCCCCATTGACATATGAAATGTTTTGCACGCATGATTTATGTAAAAGAAATGAAACGAGATAACATGAAAATTAAATGTACAAAATTATTATGTGAAGGTTGGGGTGGTATGGCCATGTTAACAAAATTGTCCATCTCGAGGGACCATGATTCACTGTCCATGAAATGGACCAAGATAACTGTCCGTAAGGACCATGTACACGCACTTTTCTTACTCCCCAGCACGATTTCCTCCTTAATCCATATCATGTGAACGATGAACAAGAACATGAACAAGAACATGATTTTCATGATATGAACAAGAACATGATTTTCATGATAAGAAATGAGAACACGAACATGATTTTTATGAAGCATGCATTCATGAGCATTCATGTATATGTCGTACTCCTTACTAAGCATTAGGCTTATAGTTTAAACCTTATGATGTAGGTGACGAATTGGAAGGTGAGGATTACAAACCAAATGACGATGTTGCTGGAGGGTGCTCATGGCAATGATTTGTGGCTTGGTGGCGAATTTGACCCGTGGGACGATGCTCTTAGTATGTTTTATTTTGTCTATGATATTGAAATGAAAGTAAGATAAAGATTTCTATGAACGGTAAATACTGTGATAGTTGAGTACTGATATGATTTAAGAAGATTTTAATATTAAAGGTTTTCAACTGTTTGTTTTTAATTCTTCCGTTACATATTCAAGTTGAGGTTTATGATGTTTATGTGCATGATGATTCTGGAGGTGGAATTTTAGTTTATGGAAACAGGGAGTTAGCCGATTGATCGGCATATAAATGTCTGGTGAAATGAGGAAAACAGAAGGTCGAAGTTGAGCGTAGTTGTCAAGAGTTGTCGTCAATTGGCTGAAGTTGTTCGGTCAATGTTAAAATGGACGATGTTAAAATGTACGATGTGTTTAGACGATATAGTCTGGACGATATAGTCTAGACGATGTAGTTGGACGATGGAGTTTGGACGATAAAGTTTGGACGATGTGTTTGAACGATGTAGTCTAGACGATATAGGCTGGACGATGTGTTTAGACGATGTAGTCTGGACGATATAGTCTGGATGATGTAGTTGGACGATGGAGTTTGGACGATATAGTCTAGACAATGTGTCTGGACGATAATGTTGTCTGACTCTGTGGACGATAATGTTGTCTGACTCTGTGGACGATAATGTTGTCTGACTCTGTGGACGATAATGTCTGTGGACGATAACGTCTGTGGACGACAGCGTCGTCTGACTCTGTGGACGATAATGTTGTCTGACTCTGTGGACGATAATGTCTGTGGATGACGACAATGTGAACGATAATGTTGTCTGACTCTGTGGACGATAATTTCTGTGGACGATAACGTTTGTGGACGACAGCGTCGTCTGACTCTGTGGACGATAATGTCTGTGGAAGACGACAATGTGAACGATAATGTTGTCTGACTCTGTGGACGATAATGTCTGTGGACGATAACGTCTGTGGACGACAGTGTCGCCTGACTCTGTGGATGCTAATGTCTGTGGACGATAACGTCTGTGGACGACAGTGTCGTCTGACTCTGTGGACGATAATGTTGTCTGACTCTGTGGACGATAATGTCTGTGGACGATAACGTCTGTGGACGACAGCGTCGTCTGACTCTGTGGACGATAACGTCTGTGGACGACAGCGTCGTCTGACTCTGTGGACGATAATGTTGTCTGACTCTGTGGACGATAATGTTGTCTGACTCTGTGGACGATAATGTTGTCTGACTCTGTGGACGATAATGTTGTCTGACTCTGTGGACGATAATGTTGTCTGACTCTGTGGACGATAACGTCTGTGGACGACAGCGTCGTCTGACTCTGTGGACGATAATGTTGTCTGACTCTGTGGACGATAATGTCTGTGGACGATAACGTCTGTGGACGACAGCGTCGTCTGACTCTGTGGACGATAATGTCTGTGGACGATAATGTTGTCTGACTCTGTGGACGATAATGTTGTCTGACTCTGTGGACGATAATGTTGTCTGACTCTGTGGACGATAATGTTGTCTGACTCTGTGGACGATAATTTCTGTGGACGATAATTTCTGTGGACGATAACGTCTGTGGACGACAGCGTCGTCTGACTCTGTGGACGATAATGTTGTCTGACTCTGTGGACGATAATTTCTGTGGACGATAATGTCTGTGGACGATAACGTCTGTGGACGACAGCGTCGTCTGACTCTGTGGACGATAACGTCTGTGGACGACAGCGTCGTCTGACTCTGTGGACGATAACGTCTGTGGACGACAGCGTCGTCTGACTCTGTGGACGATAATTTCTGTGGACGATAATGTTGTCTGACTCTGTGGACGATAATGTTGTCTGACTCTGTGGACGATAATTTCTGTGGACGATAATTTCTGTGGACGATAATTTCTGTGGACGATAATTTCTGTGGACGATAATTTCTGTGGACGATAATGTTGTCTGACTCTGTGGACGATAATGTTGTCTGACTCTGTGGACGATAATGTTGTCTGACTCTGTGGACGATAATTTCTGTGGACGATAACGTCTGTGGACGACAGCGTCGTCTGACTCTGTGGACGATAATGTTGTCTGACTCTGTGGACGATAAAGTCTGTACGACATGGCTGTGAACGATAACGTCTGTGGACGACAGCGTCGTCTGACTCTGTTGACGATAAAGTCTGTGGACGACAACATCGTTTGATTTAGTGAACGAATAAGTTGTAACCTGAGTGGAAATTAATTTTCCACCTGTCTTCATTGTTTTAGGAAATTTATTCTCTTCTTAAAAAAAAAATGATGTGAATAAGAGTGCAACTACCTTCAAGCCCAAAGTTAAAAATCCATGTGAAGATATTGGAGGTCCAATGACAAGATCAAGAACCAAGAAAATGCATGATGCCTTAAATGGATTGATTATAGAAATTCAAGAGAAAGATTCTTTCCAACACGAGCAGAAATTAATAAATTTGTTAAGTATTGAAGAGGATGCTTGGGAAGAAAAGAAGGCCGAAGATACTTGAAAATTACCTAAAGATTTAGTGGCAAAAGAGCTGGAAGTATAACAACAAAACATGCACATGCAAAATCTATACAGAGTTTCCTTTTCTCTATCAGATTTGACAAGCAACTATTCTCTAATTATGGTTTTAGAAGGTTTCTTAATTATAGTTTTAGAAAGTTTCTTAATTATAGTTTTAGAAAGCTTTCCTAATCATAGATTTATAAAGTTTTCCTAAAGTTTTCCTTAATTTGATCTTGTAGCCTATTTAAAGGCATAAACCTTGCAACATTATGAAGCAATATACATGATTTTGAGTTACTCTTTGTGAGATTTTCTCTTTGTTTTTTTGTGAAGAATTAGATCTTCTTCAAGTCAAAACTTGAAAGATCAACTTGATAGATTTGGTTCTAACCACAAGTTCGGTTACGGGTCAAGCTCCTTGTTTGATAACTTTGGTTCCAAAGGTGTTCTTGAGTTTCTATTCCGCATTGTTGAAGGATCTTGGGTTTGATATACCCGTGGTTTTCATCATTTGGTATCAGAGCTTTGGCTCCTAGATTCAAGTGTCTATCTTTATTGTTTTTTTTTCTTCTTCTTCTAGAGTTTCTTTGAAAATTCAACAAAAAACAAATTTGAAATTTGAAAAAAAAAATCCAAAAATTCTAAAAAAAAAATCAGAAATTCCAAAAAAAAAGTCATTGAATCAACGATTCTCTTTACTTGTCAAGTTTTCTTCTTTAAAAAAAAATCAATATTTCGAGTATCAATATCTCAAGTATCAATTTCTTCTTCTTTATTATAAATATCAATATTTGCTTTTGGGTGTGATTATTCAAATCTTTTTCTTTGATTGTCTCAATTATTCCAAGTTGTTGATCCTACTTTCTTAAAGACTTCAAAGGTCTTGATAAATCGTATTTGCTTTCACAATATTCGAGCATTAATTCATTATTCTGTGAGATATCAAAGTTTTTTTTTTCTTTTCCTTTCTTGAAAAGTTTACTTTCGTGAAAAGTTTCCTTTCATAAAAAGTTTCTTTTCTTGAAAAGTTTCCTTTCATAAAAAGCTTCCTTTCGTGAAAAATTTCTTTTCTTGAAAAGTTTCTTTTCGTAAAAAGTTTCTTTTCTTGAAAAGTTTCCTTTCGTAAAAACTTTCCTTTCTTGAAAACTTTCCTTTCTTGAAAAGTTTCTTTTCTTGAAAAGTTTCCTTTCATAAAAAGTTTCTTTTCTTGAAAAGTTTCCTTTCATAAAAAGCTTCCTTTCGTGAAAAATTTCTTTTCTTGAAAAGTTTCTTTTCGTAAAAAGTTTCCTTTCGTAAAAACTTTCCTTTCTTGAAAACTTTCCTTTCTTGAAAAGTTTCCCTTCGTGAAAAGATTCTTTTTTGTAAAAAAAGTTTCATTTCTTGAAAAGTTTCTTTTCTTGAAAAGTTTCTTTTCTTGAAAAGTTTCTTTTCTTGAAAAGTTTCTTTTCTTGAAAAGTTTCTTTTCTTGAAAAGTTTCTTTTCTTGAAAAGTTTCTTTTCTTGAAAAGTTTCTTTTCTTGAAAAGTTTCTTTTCTTGAAAAGTTTCTTTGATCTTGTTTTGCTTGTTGAATTTTTCTCTTGATTAGGTTTTACATAAAGAGTTTAAAGAGAAAATTGAGAGGTAAAAGGCAAGAGGGTGAGACTATCATATAAAAGTCATTATTTGAGGAACACGAGTTGGAAAGACATATAATCGAGTCTAAACACGTGAGGGAGTGAGTGAGTTCTGTTTACTTACTTTTTTTTGTTTACTACTAATAATTTTTATTTTTCTTTATTGAAAAGTTTCATTCTTGAAGTCTTATTTCTATTCTAAATTGTTTGATTCTCATCGATTTTGAAAATTAGAATTTTGAGTTAAAAAGTTTGATCTTACTTGTTTTTGCTTGTTGAATTTTTCTCTTGATTAGGTTTTTACATAAAGAGTTTAAAGAGAAAATTGAGAGGTAAAAGGCAAGAGGGTGAGACTATCATATAAAAGTCATTATTTGAGGGAAACACGAGTGGAAAGACATATAATCGAGTCTAAACACGTGAGGGAGTGAGTGAGTTCTGTTTACTACTTTGAAATTATGAGTAGTGAGGAAAAACGTGCTAACTTTAATCTGGAGATGTACATGATGACTATACAAGATCAAATTAAGAATTTAGACATGAGATATGAAAAAATAAAGTCACCTTCTAATAGTCGTGCACAAAGGAAAAAATCACCAGTTGAGCATTACTATGGGGAATCCGATTACGAGGATGGCAATTACATAAGAGAGAGATATGCAAGAACAAACCCGTGGTTCTCATAAAAAAATAATAATATAAATAAATATATACATGGATTTCTAGAGGCCCTCTGTTCGTAAATGAATAAGTCAAGTTATGAGGTTAAGATTATGCCGCAACCTACTGGGGTCGTGACACCAATACTCAATATACCATCTGAAACCGAAAAATTTGTGGTCTATAGTGATGCCTCAAAATATGGACTCGGATGTGTACTTGTAACACCTGATTTTATGGGATTTTGTAATTCTGATATATAATAGCATTTTTGTAAATACGTCAGATTAAGTCCTTTTTGTTAACAGAAAGCGTTATTAAGGTCCTAATGATTAATATGGATTTTAGGAGAAATTCAGAATTTTTGAAATTTTAATGCTAAATTACGAGTTTTGTGTTTCTCGTAATATAAAAGAGATTGTGGTAAAAATAGTAAACGAGGTCTGTTTGGCGAATGGAAATTTTTAATAAAGCCTTGGTAATAAATTGGATTTAATGGTAAAGTAAGAAAATTTGGAGAAAATCGAATAGTTAGTCAATTAATGAAACAAAGGAAGAAACAAATAGAAAATCAAAAGGAAGGGCAAACTTGTCATTTGACAAGTCAAATTTATTTAAAATCACAAAATCCTTTCTTCCTCAGCACTTCAACGAAATTTTCACTTTTTTTCTCCTCTCCTCTCGGCGATTCCCCTTCCTTCTCACGCGATCTCTCACTCACGCCAGCGATTTCTTCTCCGATCAACCTCCGTTCTTCATGTTTTCTTCTCCAATCCCGACCCTAGGTATGATTCTATAGTTTTGGAAGGTTTATGTGTTGACTTAACTTATGTTTAAGTCTAACGATGTTTTTGATGATGTGTTTTCAATTGTGTGTAATTTGATTAAGTTAATTATATGAGATTAATTAATTGACTAATAAGTTAAATATTGTCTTCCATATATATGTACTTAAATCTTCAGTGGAAATGCCCTTTGAAAAGGGTATTTTAGTTGTTTAACAATTCTGTTAAGTGTTCAGGGTGTGATAGCAAAACATAGCAGAAAATGATAAAAAGGCCACATCCACCGCTGGCATTCAAAGGCCACCTCCACCGCCAGCTAAATGACAAAATCCACATCCACCACTGGCATTCTAAGGCTACATCCACCGTTAGCAGAAAATGATAAAATAGTCTACATCCACCGCTGGCATTCAAAGTTTACGTCCACCGCTAGTTAAACGATAAAATATACATCTGCCGATGGCAGAGTCTTCCGAAGACATCCATCGATAGCTAAACGACAAGATCTTACAAAGTTCAACATCCACCGATGGATTCTCAAAGACAACATCCACCGCTGGTTTTTCAAAGGCGAAGTCATCCGGTGCACAGTAACTTCTGAAGACATCCACCGTTAGAATTTCAAATTCAACATACACCGCTGGTCTCCAAAGACAAAGTCATCCGGTGAATAGTATCCACCGCCAGAAATTTAAATAAATCGTGAAGCAACAATGTTTGTCATCCAGAGCCTTAACTCCAGACCATTAATGGCCGACAAACGAAAGCGACTTCAGAACGCAACTGCTAGCCATCTAAGTACGGATGTTTCTCCAACGGCTATATTTCTATTTTCAGATGAGAAGCATTCTAGATCTGAAGCCGATTTCAAACAGAGTATAAATAGGAGAAAGAAGCACGGGAGAACAACTTTTGCTGAAATTAACCTTCGAACCCTAACGAGCAATTTACTTCGAATACTCTCTGTTATTCTACATCTCTCTATCTTTCAGAACTTGAGATTCATCTGTGTGAGAGAATGTAGTCTGTGCTGTAAACTTTTATCTCTACTGTAAAAGTGTAAAGGCAGTGGATTGTCGCCCGTGAAGAACAATCCAGGATTGTAAGGCTGTAGATCGATGCCTGTGATGCTCGATCTGGTATTCTTGTTTGAGGAGAAGTGAAGGATCTGTAGGATTGAGATTGTCTAAGAGGGGGGGGGGGGGGGTGAATTAGACCTTTTTTTTAAAAAAAATTAAATTCAATATCTAAGTGATTTCTCTCTTGCCTTAAATTTCTAAGCTAATGGCAAACAGATAGGCAATCAAAGTAAACGAGAGAGAGAGAAATTCTAACACAAGAGTTTTTACGTAGTTCGGCCAAACCTTGCCTACATCCACGCTTCAAGGTTCCCCCTTGAAGATCCTTAACCTTCTCCTCAATGAGAATAAACAGATCGGAATTTTGGGCTCCGATCTACTGCCTTTTACAATTCTGGATTATTCTTCACGGGCGATAATCCACTGCCTTATACAGATTTTGAGTTTGTAATAATCAAAACAATCTAAACTCCCTCAAAGGTTAAATCTCAAGTTTTGGTTCGAGAGGAGTAAATGAAATACAGAGTATGAATAATATTTCGCAGGTTAGGGCTCAAGAATGAAATTCGCAAAAGTTGGATCTTCGTACTCTAACCTCAGCTTAAATACTCTGTCTTATTTTCAGCTTCATAGAATTGAATGCTCCTTTCTTCAAATGGAAAATGTTACCGTTGGGAAGCATCCGTACTAGATCAGGTAGCCGTTACCGTTTGTAGTTGCAAATTGTCGTCGCCATTAAAGTTCTGGAGTTAATGCTAAAAACGACGTCACTGTGGCTTCGCGGCTATTTTGTATTATGGCGGAAGATCATCGGTGGAAGCAGCTTTAAAAAGCTATCGGCATGAGTATCTTCAAAACGCCATCGGCAGATGCAACATGATAAGTCATCGGCAGATGCAAGCTTTGAATTCCATCGGCAGATGCATACTGAAAAACCATCGGCTGATGCATCTTGAAAAATCATCGGCAGAAACAACTTGAAAACACCATCGGCAGATGTATCTTCAAATGCTTTCGGCAGATGTATCTTGAAGACTCCATCGGCAGAGGCATCTTGAAGACTCCATCGGCAGATGTATCTTGAAGACTCCATCGGCAGATGCATCTTGAAGACTTTATCGGCATATGCACCTTGAAGACTTCATCTCATCTTGAAGACTTTATCGGCATATGCACCTTGAAGACTTCATCGGCAGATGCATCTTGAAGACTTCATCGGCAGATGCACCATGAAGACTTCATCGGCAGATGCAGCTTGGAATGCTATCGGATGATGCAACACTTCAACGCTTGAACCGGTATCGGCAGGAATAATGTTTTAAACGCTGAACCGCCATCGGTAGAAGTAGCCTTTAAACGACTTCACTCTTTGTCGTTTTGCGATCGGCAGAAGGAACTCTTCTATGTCATTTCGCGATCGGTGGATGTACCCTTTGTTTATCAATTTTTAG
Organism: Begonia masoniana; assembly: GCA_022432975.1. Taxonomy (NCBI): domain Eukaryota; kingdom Viridiplantae; phylum Streptophyta; class Magnoliopsida; order Cucurbitales; family Begoniaceae; genus Begonia; species Begonia masoniana. The sequence goes on along the minus strand of CM039515.1, from coordinate 27,062,235 downwards.
CCCTGTACACTCAACCCGATCGTTAGACTACTAAAATACCCTTTTCGAGGGTATTTCCAACAAATTAAATCACATGAATAATTCATTATTGTCTATTAATAAACATAATCAAATTACATACTTGACATTCTAAAAACATCATCAAAAACATATTTAGACTTAAACACTATTTAAGTCAACAATCTGCCCCTTTTTGATGATGACAAATTATGAGTATAAAATTTGATTAAACATTGCTCTCCCCCATAAACTTAGCTCCCCCATAGTAAATGCATATTTTCCAGAAAGAAACACAGAGCATACCAGAGTTTCAAAAACACACAACAACCAAAAACATATTCAGCAATGGTACAAAGCATAAATCATTGATCAAATATATTTATACCATTTACCATTCTCCCCCATTGACATTATCAAAAACAAACAGAGAGTCAAACAGAACCAATGCATTCATCACAAAGAGTAGAAACATCAGAAAAATGTAAGTAGAAATCAATAAAATTGTTTACAAACAAAAACATCTATTTAAAGAAAGAGAGAAAATGATTCCAGAAAGCTTGGCTAATCCAAGCAGGTACTTCAAGGTCTGAATGAAAATAGGCATCTACAAGTGCACGAAGAGAATGAATATCAAGAGGGATGGGTGGTTGATAAAGCACCATGGCTTGACAGGGAGCCGGAGGTGGAGAAGGTGTTGTGTACACCACCATGTCCATACATGGAGAAGGCTCGACAGATGAACCAGTAGGAAATGCAACAGGAGGAGAAAAAGCTAGTTCAGCCTCCTGAAGATCCAGCGACAGTAAGCGTACATCTTCATCAACTGCAGGCCTGGAAAAGGGAAGAAAAAGATCTTCAAAGCAAGCCTCTGGAACAGTGACAGAACTAGATGGTTTGGGTTCAGGTTCAGGATGCAAAGCATCAACAGAAGATCGGAGAGTGTCAAGTTCTTGATAACCATGCGCCTATCAGCATCAATTTTCCTATATGCTTGCTGTACACATAGCTCTTTATAATAGAGAAATCAGAAGTAAAACTCATATTGGCATAAAACATACGGATGGCTTCCGGGTAATAGTACGATTCTACTTCAAATAATCCTAATAACCCGAGATCCTTCAAGGGTTCTATAATATCCATTCCGGCTAAGTCATCAAAGTAAATCCCACAACTGGGAATTAAAGATTTGTACCTATAGTCGTCATGGTACCTTAACTCAGCAGCCTTAGAGAGAAAGAAAAGAGATGGCCACTCCTTGGCACGAGGAATCTCTCGTGGAGGACGAGCTGATACTTTAGCCTTTTTCTTGGCAGGTTTGGGAACTGTGTGGGAAGATGAACCCAGAAAATCCATTGAAAGAATAGGACTCGAGAGAGAGAGAACTGGTAGGGCAGGGTTTTCAGAAAGAGCGCGAAAAGTGAAGCGTCTCTGAAAAGAAACTTAGTTTAAAAAGAAGAGGGTTTCGCCTGACGGGATGAAGTAACACGTGTAAAACTGATTAGTCCGATGAGTCACACGTGTCGGAAGATTGAAAATATATCTTCCGATGCCTACCGATTGATGTGCATCTACCAGTGCCTAGAAAATAAAGCATCTACCGATGCCAATAGAAAACAAAAACATCTACCGATGCCTTCACAGCAAACACTCAAGATTCACCAACAGAGGGATAACCTTAGTTTTTCTCAAACCGAATGAGATCTAACCTGATTCTTATATTATTGAAAGTCTTTTCATCCAAAGGTTTTGTAAAGATGTTGGCCAATTGATCCACAGAATTTACAAACTCTAAAGATATATCACCTCTTTGAACATGATCACGAATGAAGTGATATCTAACATCTATATGCTTGGTTCTAGAATGCTGAATAGGATTTTTAGAAATGTTGATAGCACTGGTGTTATCACACCGAATAGGAATCCTATCATAAAACAGATTATAATCTTCCAAAGTCTGTTTCATCCAAAGCATTTGTGCACAACAACTGCCTGCAGCAATATATTCACTCTCAGCAGTTGATAATGCAACAGAATTCTGTTTCTTAGAATACCAGGAGACTAAAGATTCACCTAAGAACTGACAGGTGCCACTAGTGCTTTTTCTATCAACTAGACTACCTGCATAATCAGAATCTGAATATCCAATCAGATTAAAAGAGGTTTCCTTTGGATACCATAATCCTAAATCATAAGTCCCACACAAATATTTGAAAATCCTTTTTACAGCAATTAAATGAGACTCCTTAGGGGCAGCTTGAAATCTAGCACATAAACAAACACTGAAAAGAATATCTAGCCTACTTGCAGTCAGATATAACAATGATCCAATCATACCACGATATTTCTTTATGTCCACATTTATTCCATTTTCAACATTGTCCAATTTAGTTGTGGTACTCATGGGAGTCTTAGAAGACTTAGAGGATTCTAATCCAAATTTTTTAAGAAGTTCCTTAATGTATTTTTCTTGACAGAAGAAAATTCCATCAGGAGATTGACTAATCTGAAATCCTAAGAAGAATTTTAACTCCCTCATCATACTCATCTCAAATTCACTTTGCATGAGGGAGGAAAATTCATTACACATGTTGACATTAGTTGATCCAAAAATAATGTCATCGACATAAATTTGAACTAACAAATTATCCTTATCCTTTTGCATGGTAAATATAGTTGAGTCGGTGTTACCCTTTTTGAAATTTCTTTCCTTAAGGAAGTTCCTCAACCTATCATACCAAGCTCTAGGAACCTGTTTAAGACCATAGAGAGCTTTCCTTAATTTATAGACATAGTCGGGTTTGTCAAAAACTTCAAAACCTAAAGGTTGCTCAACATAAACTTCTTCTGTAATATAACCATTTAAGAATGCACTCTTTACATCCATTTGAAAGAGTGTGAAGTTTTTGTAGCAAGCAAAAACAAGGAGCATCCTAATTGACTCTAATCTAGCTACAGGGGCAAAAGATTCCTCAAAATCAATACCCTCTTCTTGAGAGTATCCCTTAGCAACTAGTCTAGCCTTGTTTCTCACAACAATCCCATTTTCATCCAATTTATTCTTATAAACCCATTTGGTTCCTATAATGGGATGATCCTTAGGCCGTGGAACAAGTTCCCATACCTTGCTCCTTTCAAATTGATTTAGCTCCTCTTGCATAGCTAAAATCCAATTGTCATCACACTCTGCCTCTTCAAACTTCTTAGGCTCTACTTGAGAGATAAATGCCACATTGGCACAGAGATTCCTAAGAGAGGATCTAGTCTTAACTCCTAAAGAAGGATCACCTAAAATTTCATCTATTTGATGGTCTTTGACATACTTCCAATCTCTAGGAAGAGCAGGATTTTCATCCTTGACAGGAACAATATCTAAAGAAGTAAAAGAGGGTTCTAAAGATTTTTCTACTTGAACAGGATCACTAGGCTTTTCTAAAGAAAGAGAATCCAGTTGATTATCCAAAGTATCATCCTCATCCACATTGATTGTGGGCTGAGGGGACTCATCAAAGTTGACATGTACTGATTCTTCTACCACTAGAGTTCTCCTATTGAATACTCTATATGCTTTACTGGAAAGAGAATAACCAAGAAAAATTCCAAGATCAAATTTGGAATCGAATTTTCCTAAGTTATCCTTAGTGTTGAGAATAAAGTATTTACTACCAAAGGCTCTAAAATACTTAACAGATGGAGTTTTTCCATGCCAAAGCTCATATGGAGTTTTCTCAAGAATAGGTCTTATAGAGACCCGATTTAGTACATAACAAGCAGTAGCAACAGCTTCAGCCCAGAAATACTTAGGAAGGGAATTTTCATTCAGCATGGTTCGGGCAAGCTCTTGAAAAGACCTATTTTTCCTCTCAATAACACCATTTTTCTGAGGGGTCCTAGGAGAGGAGAAATTGTGCTCAATTCCATATTTGAGACACAGGAGTTCAAATCTCTCATTTTCAAATTCTCCACCATGATCACTACGAATAGCAACAATGGTGAGCTCCTTTTCATTTTGAACTCTTTTTCTAAAGCTAGAAAAAGTATCAAAAGTCTCATCCTTAGACTTCAGAAAATATACCCAGGTGAATCTAGAGAAGTCATCTACAATAACAAAAACATAAAATTTTCCTTCTAGGCTGGCTATATTGGAAGGACCGAAAAGGTCCATGTGAAGGTGTTGTGGGTCAAGCCTTGACTAAACTCCTACAAGACTGAAATGGATCGTTAGCAACTCTGGTGCTCGGCCAAGCCGAGTGACCTCAAGAACAGAAAACTAAACGGGAGAGAAAATATAGTAAAAACCAGAAAATTTAGTGAGATTAGTGTCGTGTGAGTGAAGTGTGTGAAAGATGAATGGCGTGGTCCAGTTAATTCAACAGAGACTTACACAACCTCAAGTCGGTCAGCTAACCAATGTTTAGCTCCGACAGAACGCTTTTCCAGAGGAAGGCGTCGACTTGAGGAACCGGTTCTGTCCACCTCCTTCTGGTTTCCAACCCTCGATAGGGAGGAGAGGAGAATGGTGCTAGAGTTCAACAACAACCTCGAGTTGTTGAACTAGGAGGCTGTCTCCTATTCGGCAAAGCCGAAGCTCACCTGTCGGCGAATTCCTTCTCGGTTTCTCTCTTAGGGAAACGGTCTACTTGTTCTCATAAACTGAACCAAAAATTACAAACACCAATTGCAATGATATATAGTACCTAGTGGCTGGAGAAACATTCAAAAATTTGGCCGAGAACCGTTGAAGGCGCGGGAAGAAGAAGCAGACTCCATCGAGATTCCTCTGGCGCTAGGGATTCGAGGGGTAGCCCTGCTTCCATGTCAGCTCGCCGGTTTCCTTGCAAGGAAGCTGCTCCGACACGAACGCAGAGGGAAATCGGGCCAAAAACGGTAATGGTCCCCACCGTCGATCGAATGTCGCCGTTGGTTCTCTTGTTGTTCCCCTTCGCAAATTTCTGGTTCAATGGATTGAAGCTTCATTCGGTTCACTTTATTTAAGCAGCGGCCGGTTTTCTTCAAGCAGCAACAGCTGGTCCGGTTCTCCCTCAATGCACGGCAACTGGTTTTTCTTCTTTAACCCACTCCTTTGGTTCTCAAGCCAATTAAAACCAAACCAAGCCACATCTATCCTACCAAGCATCTAGCCCTAAATGCCTAACATGCATGCTTATAAAAATCTTAACAAAAAGGCCAATGTTTGCCCAATAAGTTTTAAAATAAAAATACATAAAATCAATGCTCGGGAAGACAAATTCCCATATGAGCTTCTGGTTCTCCAAGCCTTGTCTCCCAAGCAATGACGTGCTTCGGTTGCTCCGGATCTTGAGCTTCCATCTCCCACTTTACATCGGTGAGTACGTCTTCCAATTCGGTGTAAGAAATGTCACCTGCAAAAGAGTAAAGTGTGTAAGTACATAAATTAGATAAAACATGTGAATGTACCTGTGATCGTGTGATGGGCCTACGGGGCACAACAGAAGGAGTTGGAGCGGTTTAGAAGTAGAAATTGCATTCTTCGATGCAAAGGAACTTTTGATCTGCTTACCCATTTGACAGGCTTCACAGACCTTATCCTTCTTAAATCTACTTGTTTTCTTACTGTTTGTTTTTAAAGGACATATAAAGGATTTATGTCCTACTTCATTACACGCATGACAAACAGTAGATTTAACAAAGAAATTCTTATAAGATTTCTTTTTACTGAACCTGTCATATCCTAAGCCAGATTTATCAAATTGCATTCCTGATCACTTAACAGCATGTTCAGTTGATTACTACTATAAGTGTATTTCTGAACAAAATTATTTAAAGTTTCATTTTTCTTTTTCAATTCAGTGATCTCCTTTTCATGCAATTCCACTTCTTTAGTATGCTTTTCTAAAAGATCTGTATTTTCTCTTTTCAACAAATTATACTTGTTCTTAAGAATACCAAATTGCTTAACCAAGTCATTAAAAGCATCAATTAGTTCACCATCTTCATTATCACTTTCACTATCACTTAAAATATTGGCAGAAGAAGAACTAACCTTATCCTTATGTGCCATGAAGCACAGGTTGGCTACTTCCTCATCTTCTGAAGAGGAGGTTTCGCCTTCACTGTCATCCCAAGTGGCCTTCATAGCCTTCTTCTTAAATTTCTTGAGATATTTCTTGGCCTGTGGACAATCTGCCTTCATGTGGCCAGGCTTGCCACACCCGAAGCATGTGATTTCCTTCTCCTTTTGAGATTTCTCAACCTTTGGTAATCTCCTTCCTTGCATCCTTTTTCTCTGGAGGAATTTACTGAACCTCCTTGTAATGAGGGCTATATCCTCATCATCATCTTCTTCTTCTTCCTCAGATAACTCTTGTTTACTGGAGGAAGCTTTCATAGCAATATCCTTCCTTTTATTGATCTCTTTTTCCTTGAGATCTTCCTTCTCGTTTGACCTCATTGTGATCTCATGTGTCATGAGAGATCCAATGAGTTCCTCAAGTTTTAGAGCCTTGAGATCCTTTGCTTCCTGTATGGCAGTCACCTTTGGCTGCAAGCTTCTTGGAAGACATCTGAGGATCTTCCTGACCTGTTCTTCACTAGAATATGATTTACAGAGAGCTTTCAATCCATTAGTGATGTTAGTAAATCTTGTAAACATGGAAGAAACAGACTCATCCTTAGGCATAGAGAATAGTTCATACTCGTGTATGAGCATATTTAATTTACTCTCTTTCACTTGATTTGTGCCCTCGTGTGTGACCTCTAATAGGTGCCAAATCTCTTGAGCACTTTCACACCCTTGTACTCTATTAAATTCGTCTCTATTCAGAGCACAGTACAAGGTGTTTACTGCCTTGGCATTAAGGTTCAGATTTCTCCTATCGAACTCAGATAATTCAGTAGAGTCCTTAGGGATACTTTTCCAATCTACAGTTTTCATGGCCTTAAAAGGACCATTCTCTATAATACACCAAGTCTCATAGTCTATGGCTTGAACGAATATTTTCATTCTAGCCTTCCAATAAACATAGTCACTACCATCAAAGAAAGGAGGTCTATTTGTAGCTTGACCTTCTATGTGTGTGAAGTTAGTGTTGAATGCCATTGTAGATATATATTTCACAGAGTGTTTAATCCCAAACTTAGACAGTGACTAACCTCGCTCTGATACCAATTGTAGGATCGAGATTGTCTAAGAGGGGGGTAAATTAGACTCTTTTTCTTTTAAAAAATTAAATTCAATATCTAAGTGATTTCTCTCTTGCCTTAAATTTCTAAGCTAACGGCAAACAGATAGGCAATCAAAGTAAACGAGAGAGAGAGAAATTCTAACACAAGAGTTTTTACGTGGTTCGGCCAAACCTTGCCTACATCCACGCTTCAAGGTTCCCCCTTGAAGATCCTTAACTTTCTCCTCAACGAGAATAAAAAGATCGGAATTTCGGGCTCCGATCTACTGCCTTTTACAATTCTGGATTATTCTTCACGGGCGATAATCCACTGCCTTATACAGATTTTGAGTTTGTAATAATCAAAACAATCTAAACTCCCTCAAAGGTTAAATCTCAAGTTTTGGTTCGAGAGGAGTAGATGAAATACAGAGTATGAATAATATTTCGCAGGTTAGGGCTCAAGAATGAAATTTGCAAAAGTTGGATCTTCATGCTCTAACCTCGGCTTAAATACTCTGTCTTATTTTCAGCTTCACAGAATTGAATGCTCCTTTCTTCAAATGGAAAATGTTACCGTTGGGAGGCATCCGTACTAGATCAGGTAGCCGTTGCCGTCCGTAGTTGTAAATCGTCGTCGCCATTAAAGTTCTGGAGTTAATGCTGAAAATGACGTCACTGTGGCTTCGCGGCTATTTTGAATTCTGGCGGAAGATCATCAGTGGAAGCAGCTTTAAAAAGCTATCGGCATGAGTATCTTCAAAACGCCATCGGTAGATGCAACATGATAAGTCATCGGCGGATGCAAGCTTTGAATTCCATCGGCAGATGCATACTGAAAAACCATCGGCTGATGCATCTTGAAAAATCATCGGCAGAAACAACTTGAAAACATCATCGGCAGATGTATCTTCAAATGCCTTCGGGAGATGTATCTTGAAGACTCCATCGGCAGATGCATCTTGAAGACTTCATCGGCAGATGCACCTTGAAGACTTCATCGGCAGATGCACCTTGAAGACTTCATCGGCAGATGCAGCTTGGAATGCTATCGGATGATGCAACACTTTAATGATTGAACCGGTATCGGCAGGAATAATGTTTTAAACGATGAACCGCCATCGGTAGAAGTAGCCTTTAAACGACTTCACTCTTTGTCGTTTTTCGATCGGCAGAAGGAACTCTTCTATGTCATTTCGCGATCGGTGGATATACCCTTTGTTTATCAATTTTTAGCCCTGTACACTCAACCTGATTGTTAGACTACTAAAATACCCTATTTGAGGGTATTTCCAACAAATTAAATCACATGAATAATTCATTATTCTTTATTAATAAACATAATCCAATTACATACTTGACATTCTAAAAACATCATCAACAACATATTTAGACTTAAACACTATTTGAGTCAACATGATCTTCAAGGGAGAAATCTTGAAGCATGGACGCAGGCAGGTTTTGGCCGAACCACGTAAAAACTCTTAGTGTTGCTTTTCTCTCTCTTTACTTTTATTGCTTGATTGTTCACTGTTAACTTATTAGTTGAATACAAGAGAGAAAACAATTAGATCACTAATTAAGTTTAAAAAGTCTAATTCACCCCCCTCTTAGACAATTATGATCCTACAATTGGTGTCAGAGCGAGGTTAAATATTGTCTAAGTTGTTATCTAGAAAATATTGTTATATTTGAAATGGCTTTCAACACCAACACAACACAGGTAGAGAGTCTATCTACTACTAGACCTCCATTCTTTGATGGGAATGATTATGTCTATTGGAAGTCTAGGATGAGAATTTATATTCAGGCTATAGACTATGACATATGGAACACTATAGAAAATGGCCCATTCAAAGCCATGAAAACTGAGAATAGAATCGTTATTCCTAAGGACCATCATGAATTAACAGAGTCTGATAAGAGAAATCTTAGTCTGAATGCCAAAGCTATAAACACCCTATACTGTGCACTGAACCGTGATGAATTTAATAGAGTTCAAGGGTGTGATAGTGCACAAGAGATATGGCACTTACTGGAAGTCACACACGAGGGAACAAATCAAGTGAAAGAAAGCAAAATGAGTATGTTAGTTCACGAGTATGAACTGTTTACCATGTCAAAGGATGAATCAATTAGTTCTATGTTTACTCGTTTTACTAACATTACTAATGGCTTAAAAGCTCTTGGTAAGATGTACTCAGGTGAAGAATAGGTAAGGAAGATTCTGAGATGCCTACCGAGAGCATGGCAACCAAAAGTGACAGCCATACAAGAGGCCAGGGATCTCAAAGTGCTTAAGCTTGAAGAGCTCATTGGCTCTCTGATGACTCATGAGATAGCCATGAGAGTCAATGACAAAGAAGATCTCAAAGAGAAAGAGATCAGTAAAAAGAAGGACATTGCCCTCAAAGCTTTCTCAAGCAAGCAGGAAGAATCAGAGGAGGAAGATGATGATGAGGATATAGCACTCATCACCAGAAGATTCAGCAAGTTCCTCCAGAGAAAAAGGATGCGTGAGAGGAAATTCTCTAGAGGAGAAAAGCCTCAAAAGGAGAAGGAAATTACCTGCTTCCAGTGCGGGAAGCCAGGACATATCAAGGCTGATTGTCCACAGGCTAAGAAAGGCCCCAAGAAATTCAAAAAGAGAGCAATGAAGGCCACTTGGGACGACAGTGAAAGTGATACTTCCTCAGAAGACGAGGAAGTTGCCAATCTGTGCTTCATAGCACATGAAGATGAGGTAAGTCATTCTTCCTGTGACAGTGATAATGATGAGGGTGATCTAATAGATGCCTTCAATGACTTAGTTAAACAGTATAGTATGCTCAAAGCTAAATATAATTCTGTGAAGAAAGAAAATGCCAACTTAGTCGATGAGCATGCTAAGAAATGTAATCTGCATGAAAAGGAGATAGTGGACCTTAAGTGTAGAAATGAAAACCTGAATAACATTGTCCTGAAATTTACTAATGGCAGTAAAAATTTGAACATGTTGTTAGGAAGCCAGAGAGTTACATTTGATAAAGCTGGCTTAGGATATAATAGATTTAGCAAAAAGAAAGTATATAAGAATTTCTTTGTTAAATCCTCTACTTGTCATGCTTGCAATGAAGTAGGGCATAAATCATATGAATGTCCCTTGAAATTTAGTAAGAAATCAAGTGGTAAACTTCAGTGGATTCCTAAGGGAACCAGACCTAACACTATGACCCAAAAGATTTGGGTACCTAAGAATACCAATTGATTACTGTTTTGCAGGTTGACTGTTCTCCCGAGAAAAATCAATGGTATCTCGATAGTGGTTGCTCGAGACACATGATGAGAGACTCAACAAAATTTGCTGTGGTCAACAAAAAGAAAGGAAGCGTTACTTTTGGTGGAAATCAAAAGAGCAAAATTGTTGGCATCGACAATGTAGGTAACAGCTTTAAGCATAATCTGCTTAATATTAGTCAGTTGTGTGATAAGGGATATAAGGTAACCTTTAAATCAAATTCCTGCATAATTAAGGATGTCTCAAATAGTAAGATTCTGTTCACAGGTTATAGGAAAGAGAATATTTATATTATTGACTTAGATAATATTGTTTGTAATGATGAAAAATATTATGCTGTAAATTCCTCGAATGATGGTTGGATTTTGCATAGGAGATTAGGACATGTAGGTATGGATACCTTAGCTAAGATTACTAAGGATAATTTAGTTAGAGGGAACCCCAAGATATCCTTTGAGAAGGATAAGGTCTGTGAAGCCTGCCAAATGAGTAAGCAGATCAAAAGTTCCTTTGCATCGAAGAATGCAATCTCTACTTCTAAGCCTCTTCAACTTCTTCACATGGACCTTTTCGGTCCTTTAAATTTAGCCAGCTTAGGAGGTAAATTTTATGCCTTTGTCATTGTAGATGACTTCTCTATGTTCACATGGGTATTCTTTCTTAAGTCCAAAGATGAAACTTTTGATACATTCTCTAGCTTTAGGAAAAGAGTGCAAAATGAAAAGGAGCACACCATAGTTGCTATTCGTAGTGATCATGATGGAGAATTTGAAAATGAGAAACTTGAGCACAATTTCTCCTCCCCTAGAACTCCTCAACAAAATGGTGTTGTTGAGAGAAAAAATAGGTCCCTCTAAGAGCTTGCTAGAACCATGCTGAATGAAAATTCTCTTCTAAAATACTTCTGGGCTGAACCTGTCTCTACAGCCTGTTATGTGCTTAATCGGGTCTTTATAAGAACTATTCTTGATAAAACACCATATGAACTTTGGAATGGAAAATCTCCTTCTGTTAAGTACTTTAGAGCCTTTGGTTGTAAATGCTTCATTCTTAACACTAAGGATAACTTAGGTAAATTCGATTCCAAATATGATCTTGGAATCTTTCTTGGCTATTCTCTCTCTAGTAAGGCTTATAGAGTGTTCAATAGGAGAACTCTAGTTGTAGAAGAATCTGTACACGCCAACTTTGATGAGACTCCTCAACCCACAATCAATGTGGATGAGGATGATACTTTAGAAAAGCATCTGGATTCCCTTACCTTAGAAGCCTACAGATACCCATCTAGGAGAAAACTCTCTAGAAATAGTTCCTGTCAAAGATGAATTAGCTGCTCTGCCTAGAGATTAGAAGTATGTGAGAAATTATCCTTTAGATGAGGTTTTAGGTGATCCTTCCTTAGGAGTGAAGACTAGATCCTGTCTTAGGAATCTCTGTGCCAATGTGGCATTCATTTCCCAAATAGAACCTAAGAAATTCGAGGAAGCAGAGCAGGATGAAAACTGGATTGTGGCATGCAGGAAGAGCTAAACCAATTTGAAAGGAACAATGTTTGGGAACTTGTTCTAAAACCAGTTGATCATCGAATTATAGGAACAAAATGGGTGTTTAAGAACAAGATAGATGAAAGTGGATCTATTAGAATGCTCTTATCATATGCTTGCTATAAAAATTTCACACACTTTCAAATGGATGTAAAGAGTGCATTTTTAAATGGTTATATTGTGGAAGAAGTTTATGTAGAGCAGCCTTTAGGATTTGAAGATTTTGAGAAACCTGACCATGTTTTCAAACTCAGAAAAGCTCTCTATGGACTTAAACAGGCTTCTAGAGCTTGGTATGATAGATTGAAGAATTTCCTTGAGGAAAGGAAGTTCAAAAAGGGTAACACCAATTCAATTCTATTTACCATGCAAAAGGATAAAGATATTCTGTTAGTTCAAATCTATATCGATGACATTATTTTTGAGTCAACTAATGTCTCTATGTGTGATGAATTTTCTTCCCTAATGCAAAGTAAATCTGAAATGAGTATGATAGGGGAGCTAAAATTCTTCTTAGGATTCCAGATTAGCCAAAAATTCGATGGTATTTTCTTCTGCCAAGAAAAATACATCAAAGACCTCTTGAAAAGATTTGGATTAGAATCCTTTAAGTCCTCTAGAACTCCCATGAGTACCACTACCAAATTGGACAAAGATGAAAATGGAACAAGTGTTGATATTAAAAAATATCATGGTATGATTGGATCTCTGCTATATCTGACAGCTAGTAGGCCAGATATTCTCTTTAGTGTCTGTCTCTGTGCTAGGTTTCAAGCAGCCCCTAAGGAATCCTACTTAAATGCAGTCAAGAGAATATTCAAATATTTGAGTGAAACTCATGATCTAGGATTATGGTATCCTAAAGGTACCTCCTTCGAATTAGTAGGATATTCTGACTCTGATTATGCTGGAATCCTAGTTGATAGGAAAAGCACAAGTGGCACATGTCAATTCTTATGAGAATCTCTAGTGTCATGGTATTCTAAGAAACAAAATTCTGTAGCACTTTCAATTGCTGAGAGTGAATATATTGCTGCTGGTAGTTGCTGTGTTCAAATGCTTTGGATGAAGAAAACACTAGAAGATTATAATCTTTTCTATTATAGGATTCCTATTCGGTATGACAACACCAGTGCAATAAATATTTCCAAGAATCCCATCCAGCATTCTAGAACAAAGTACATAGAGATTTGATATCACTTCATTAGAGATCATGTTCAGAAAGAAGATATTTCTTTAGAATTTGTCAATTCTATAGACCAATTAGGTGATATATTTACAAAACCTTTGGATGAGAAAACCTTCTGTAATATTAGAATAAGGTTAGGGCTCATTAAGTGTGAGAAAAATTAAGGTTCTTTTTCCTCACTGTTTAAGTGTATCAATGACTTAAGAAGTCCTTTTTCGTCGGAAAATATGTATCATCCACTATGCGTCGGAAGATATGCATCATTCATTTTTTCGTCAGAAGATGTACTTCATCCACTGCGCACCGGTAGATATGGGCATCTATCTGGTGACACGTGTCACCATCGGGTGACAATTTTTTATATTTATTCTTCGTCGGGCGAAACCCTAAGTCATTCAAACTTGTTTAATATGCTTCAACTTTTTACGCTCTTTCAAAAGCCTCTGCACCTTCAGTCGGTTCCACTCTCCAAAGTTTCTTTAAATTCCTTTTTTCCTTCACATTTTCACTCAGAAAGTTCCTCATCTGTCGAAATGACATCTTCATCACGAGCAGTTTCAGAACCGGCCAAGAAGAAGTCCAAAACCTCAGTTCGTCAGCCACGAGAGCTTCCTCGTGCAACTCAATGGCCATCTCTCTTCTTTCTTAATCATACTGCCGAAGAGAGGTATCATAATGATTTTAAGCTTAAAACCCTTATTCCTAGTTGTGGTGTAATCTTTGAAGATTTAGTTAGATTGGACTTGGTTGAACCCTTGAAAGGTCTTGGGTTATTGGGGCTATTTGATGTTGAATCATTCTATTACCCTGTTGCTGTCAAAATGTTTTATGCCAATCTTAGCTACTCTTCTGACTTCTCTGCTGTTTCGAGCTATGTGTATGGAAAACACATAATTCTAACATCCCAATCTATTAATGAGATTCTGGAAAGCCCCCAGTTGGATAATCATGTTAAGTTCTATGAGACAGGGACTGAGCCCCCTCTTCTTAACTCTCCTCAGGGTCGTCAATTTTTGAAGTCAATTGCTCTAGACCCGAATCTCATTCCTAATCCCTTAAAGAGCAAGCATCTCAACATCAGGGCTCGGCTCTTTCACCAGATGATCGGGTACAATATCATTCCTAAGGATGGTCACTATGATGATGTGAGTGGAATGGAACTGTTTGTCCTTTTTGCACTCTACCAAAAGGCCCCCTTCAACATCAGTACCACTACCAAATTGGACAAAGATGAAAATGGAACAAGTGTTGATATTAAAAAATATCATGGTATGATTGGATCTCTACTATATCTGACAGCTAGTAGGCCAGATATTCTCTTTAGTGTCTGTCTCTGTGCTAGGTTTCAAGCAGCCCCTAAGGAATCCTACTTAAATGCAGTCAAGAGAATATTTTAAATATTTGAGTGAAACTCATGATCTAGGATTATGGTATCCTAAAGGTACCTCCTTCGAATTAGTAGGATATTCTGACTCTGATTATGCTGGAATCCTAGTTGATAGGAAAAGCACAAGTGGCACATGTCAATTCTCATGAGAATCTCTAGTGTCATGGTATTCTAAGAAACAAAATTCTGTAGCACTTTCAACTGCTGAGAGTGAATATATTGCTGCGGGTAGTTGCTGTGTTCAAATGCTTTGGATGAAGAAAACACTAGAAGATTATAATCTTTTCTATTATAGGATTCCTATTCGGTATGACAACACCATTGCAATAAATATTTCCAAGAATCCCATCCAGCATTCTAGAACAAAGTACATAGAGATTTGATATCACTTCATTAGAGATCATGTTCAGAAAGAAGATATTTCTTTAGAATTTGTCAATTCTATAGACCAACTAGGTGATATATTTACAAAACCTTTGGATGAGAAAACCTTCTGTAATATTAGAATAAGGTTAGGGCTCATTAAGTGTGAGAAAAATTAAGGTTCTTTTTCCTCACTGTTTAAGTGTATCAATGACTTAAGAAGTCCTTTTTCGTCGGAAAATATGTATCATCCACTATGCGTCGGAAGATATGCATCATTCATTTTTTCGTCAGAAGATGTACTTCATCCACTGCGCACCGGTAGATATGGGCATCTATCTGGTGACACGTGTCACCATCGGGTGACAATTTTTTTATATTTATTCTTCGTCGGGCGAAACCCTAAGTCATTCAAACTTGTTTAATATGCTTCAACTTTTTACGCTCTTTCAAAAGCCTCTGCACCTTCAGTCGGTTCCACTCTCCAAAGTTTCTTTAAATTCCTTTTTTCCTTCACATTTTCACTCAGAAAGTTCCTCATCTGTCGAAATGACATCTTCATCACGAGCAGTTTCAGAACCGGCCAAGAAGAAGTCCAAAACCTCAGTTCGTCAGCCACGAGAGCTTCCTCGTGCAACTCAATGGCCATCTCTCTTCTTTCTTAATCATACTGCCGAAGAGAGGTATCATAATGATTTTAAGCTTAAAACCCTTATTCCTAGTTGTGGTGTAATCTTTGAAGATTTAGTTAGATTGGACTTGGTTGAACCCTTGAAAGGTCTTGGGTTATTGGGGCTATTTGATGTTGAATCATTCTATTACCCTGTTGCTGTCAAAATGTTTTATGCCAATCTTAGCTACTCTTCTGACTTCTCTGCTGTTTCGAGCTATGTGTATGGAAAACACATAATTCTAACATCCCAATCTATTAATGAGATTCTGGAAAGCCCCCAGTTGGATAATCATGTTAAGTTCTATGAGACAGGGACTGAGCCCCCTCTTCTTAACTCTCCTCAGGGTCGTCAATTTTTGAAGTCAATTGCTCTAGACCCGAATCTCATTCCTAATCCCTTAAAGAGCAAGCATCTCAACATCAGGGCTCGGCTCTTTCACCAGATGATCGGGTACAATATCATTCCTAAGGATGGTCACTATGATGATGTGAGTGGAATGGAACTGTTTGTCCTTTTTGCACTCTACCAAAAGGCCCCCTTCAACATCAGTACCACTACCAAATTGAACAAAGATGAAAATGGAACAAGTGTTGATATTAAAAAATATCATGGTATGATTGGATCTCTACTATATCTGACAGCTAGTAGGCCAGATATTCTCTTTAGTGTCTGTCTCTGTGCTAGGTTTCAAGCAGCCCCTAAGGAATCCTACTTAAATGCAGTCAAGAGAATATTTTAAATATTTGAGTGAAACTCATGATCTAGGATTATGGTATCCTAAAGGTACCTCTTTCGAATTAGTAGGATATTCTGACTCTGATTATGCTGGAATCCTAGTTGATAGGAAAAGCACAAGTGGCACATGTCAATTCTCATGAGAATCTCTAGTGTCATGGTATTCTAAGAAACAAAATTCTGTAGCACTTTCAACTGCTGAGAGTGAATATATTGCTGCGGGTAGTTGCTGTGTTCAAATGCTTTGGATGAAGAAAACACTAGAAGATTATAATCTTTTCTATTATAGGATTCCTATTCGGTATGACAACACCATTGCAATAAATATTTCCAAGAATCCCATCCAGCATTCTAGAACAAAGTACATAGAGATTTGATATCACTTCATTAGAGATCATGTTCAGAAAGAAGATATTTCTTTAGAATTTGTCAATTCTATAGACCAACTAGGTGATATATTTACAAAACCTTTGGATGAGAAAACCTTCTGTAATATTAGAATAAGGTTAGGGCTCATTAAG
Source organism: Begonia masoniana (assembly GCA_022432975.1). Classification (NCBI taxonomy): domain Eukaryota; kingdom Viridiplantae; phylum Streptophyta; class Magnoliopsida; order Cucurbitales; family Begoniaceae; genus Begonia; species Begonia masoniana. Next base: position 27,045,403 of record CM039515.1, on the reverse strand, counting down.
TGTGAGAAAAATTAAGGTTCTTTTTCCTCACTGATTTAAGTGTATCAATGACTTAAGAAGTCTTTTTTCGTCGGAAAATATGTATCATCCACTATGCGTCGGAAGATATGCATCATTCATTTTTTCGTCAGAAGATGTACTTCATCCACTGTTCACCGGTAGATATGGGCATCTATCTGGTGACACGTGTCACCATCGGGTGACAATTTTTTTATATTTATTCTTCGTCGGGCGAAACCCTAAGTCATTCAAACTTGTTTAATATGCTTCAACTTTTTACGCTCTTTCAAAAGCCTCTGCACCTTCAGTCGGTTCCACTCTCCAAAGTTTCTTTAAATTCCTTTTTTCCTTCACATTTTCACTCAGAAAGTTCCTCATCTGTCGAAATGACATCTTCATCACGAGCAGTTTCAGAACCGGCCAAGAAGAAGTCCAAAACCTCAGTTCGTCAGCCACGAGAGCTTCCTCGTGCAACTCAATGGCCATCTCTCTTCTTTCTTAATCATACTGCCGAAGAGAGGTATCATAATGATTTTAAGCTTAAAACCCTTATTCCTAGTTGTGGTGTAATCTTTGAAGATTTAGTTAGATTGGACTTGGTTGAACCCTTGAAAGGTCTTGGGTTATTGGGGCTATTTGATGTTGAATCATTCTATTACCCTGTTGCTGTCAAAATGTTTTATGCCAATCTTAGCTACTCTTCTGACTTCTCTGCTGTTTCGAGCTATGTGTATGGAAAACACATAATTCTAACATCCCAATCTATTAATGAGATTCTGGAAAGCCCCCAGTTGGATAATCATGTTAAGTTCTATGAGACAGGGACTGAGCCCCCTCTTCTTAACTCTCCTCAGGGTCGTCAATTTTGAAGTCAATTGCTCTAGACCCGAATCTCATTCCTAATCCCTTAAAGAGCAAGCATCTCAACATCAGGGCTCGGCTCTTTCACCAGATGATCGGGTACAATATCATTCCTAAGGATGGTCACTATGATGATGTGAGTGGAATGGAACTGTTTGTCCTTTTTGCACTCTACCAAAAGGCCCCCTTCAACATCAGTACCACTACCAAATTGAACAAAGATGAAAATGGAACAAGTGTTGATATTAAAAAATATCATGGTATGATTGGATCTCTACTATATCTGACAGCTAGTAGGCCAGATATTCTCTTTAGTGTCTGTCTCTGTGCTAGGTTTCAAGCAGCCCCTAAGGAATCCTACTTAAATGCAGTCAAGAGAATATTTTAAATATTTGAGTGAAACTCATGATCTAGGATTATGGTATCCTAAAGGTACCTCTTTCGAATTAGTAGGATATTCTGACTCTGATTATGCTGGAATCCTAGTTGATAGGAAAAGCACAAGTGGCACATGTCAATTCTCATGAGAATCTCTAGTGTCATGGTATTCTAAGAAACAAAATTCTGTAGCACTTTCAACTGCTGAGAGTGAATATATTGCTGCGGGTAGTTGCTGTGTTCAAATGCTTTGGATGAAGAAAACACTAGAAGATTATAATCTTTTCTATTATAGGATTCCTATTCGGTATGACAACACCATTGCAATAAATATTTCCAAGAATCCCATCCAGCATTCTAGAACAAAGTACATAGAGATTTGATATCACTTCATTAGAGATCATGTTCAGAAAGAAGATATTTCTTTAGAATTTGTCAATTCTATAGACCAACTAGGTGATATATTTACAAAACCTTTGGATGAGAAAACCTTCTGTAATATTAGAATAAGGTTAGGGCTCATTAAGTGTGAGAAAAATTAAGGTTCTTTTTCCTCACTATTTAAGTGTATCAATGACTTAAGAAGTTTTTTTTCGTCGGAAAATATGTATCATCCACTATGCGTCGGAAGATATGCATCATTCATTTTTTCGTCAGAAGATGTACTTCATCCACTGTTCACCGGTAGATATGGGCATCTATCTGGTGACACGTGTCACCATCGGGTGACAATTTTTTTATATTTATTCTTCGTCGGGCGAAACCCTAAGTCATTCAAACTTGTTTAATATGCTTCAACTTTTTACGCTCTTTCAAAAGCCTCTGCACCTTCAGTCGGTTCCACTCTCCAAAGTTTCTTTAAATTCCTTTTTTCCTTCACATTTTCACTCAGAAAGTTCCTCATCTGTCGAAATGACATCTTCATCACGAGCAGTTTCAGAACCGGCCAAGAAGTCCAAAACCTCAGTTCGTCAGCCACGAGAGCTTCCTCGTGCAACTCAATGGCCATCTCTCTTCTTTCTTAATCATACTGCCGAAGAGAGGTATCATAATGATTTTAAGCTTAAAACCCTTATTCCTAGTTGTGGTGTAATCTTTGAAGATTTAGTTAGATTGGACTTGGTTGAACCCTTGAAAGGTCTTGGGTTATTGGGGCTATTTGATGTTGAATCATTCTATTACCCTGTTGCTGTCAAAATGTTTTATGCCAATCTTAGCTACTCTTCTGACTTCTCTGCTGTTTCGAGCTATGTGTATGGAAAACACATAGTTCTAACATCCCAATCTATTAATGAGATTCTGGAAAGCCCCCAGTTGGATAATCATGTTAAGTTCTATGAGACAGGGACTGAGCCCCCTCTTCTTAACTCTCCTCAGGGTCGTCAATTTTCGAAGTCAATTGCTCTAGACCCGAATCTCATTCCTAATCCCTTAAAGAGCAAGCATCTTAACATCAGGGCTCGGCTCTTTCACCAGATGATCGGGTACAATATCATTCCTAAGGATGGTCACTATGATGATGTGAGTAGAATGGAACTGTTTGTCCTTTTTGCACTCTACCAAAAGGCCCCCTTCAACATCAGTTTCATTGTGTTAAGAAGGATGATTCAAAGTGTCTCAGCCAAGGCTACATCTCTGCCCTACAATCTCCTTCTCATGAAGATTTTCGTGAAGTTTGAAGTTGAATTTCCAGAGGAAGATGACCCATTCTGTCTTCAGCCTTCAAGTTATTACTCACTCTCCACTTTGAAGAGAATGGGGATCAAAAGAACAAGAAAAGGAGATTTTGTTTTGGATGAGGCCCGCAAGAGGGTTACTAAGGCCACTTCTGTTTGGTTAGGGAAGAGGAAGCTTATCCTATAGGAGGATGAGTCTACTATGAAGGTGTGGATGAATCTGAAATCCCTGCCTTTGCTGATTCTCCTTCATCCTCTCAGGTGTCTCGCTCTCACCTTCTTCCTCCTGCTCCAAGACACCTTACCCCATCTCTCCCAACACATATTTTTGAGGTACCCTCTGTTCCCTCATCTGTGCCCCTTCCACTTCCAGAGGGCCCTGCTTCTCCACCACCTGCTCCTCAAATCCAAACCTCCTCACCAATCCAAATAAATGCTCCTTCAACTCCAAAAACCTATCAGAGGAGATCATCCATTAGTGAGGACCAGTACACTGATTTGATGTCTTGCATCACCAGTTTAGGCACTGCTCTCACCTCTGTTAAGGATCAGATGAATGTGTCATTAGATGCCAAGCTCACTCAGAGCAGAATGGACATGTGCAAGGACCTTGACACAGTTCAGGATCTGTTGACTTCTAGGATGGATAGACTTGAAGGCTCTCTCTCAAGGACCCTTCGGTCTATACAGTCTGACATTCAAGCCTTTCAACCAAAACCGCCTAGCCCTCTTTGTTTCTCCGAGGAAGTGAACTTCATGCCTTTAAATATTCAGGATGCTGAGTTTAGGTTCACTGCTCCTTTTGCTTCCCCTGTCTCTGAGTCCTCTTCTGAGCCTCAAGGTTCAATGGCTGCACTTCAGGCTGCTCCTCCAGTAGAGCCTCCACCATGTCTGGCCTTGGTGGTATATCGAGGACCATTTCAATCTTCTGCTTCTCCTGTAGAGCCTCCACCATGTATGGACTTGGTGGTGTATGGAGGTCCATTTCTGCCTTCTACTCCCTGTATGAATTTGGTAGTATATCAAGGACCATTTCCACCTTCTGCTCCTTCTGCTCCCACTTCCGATATTGCATCACTCATAGGTCCTTATGTCTATCTGGACCTTGAAGTGCCTTCTTCGATTATACAAGAGTTGTGGAAGCGTATTTCAGACTTAGATTAAATAGGCGATTTTTTTTTTGTAAACAATTTTACTGATATCCACATCTTTGGTACTCTGTTTTTCCTCATTCCTCAATCTACACATGTTTGAGTAGTTGACTGTTTTTACCTGTTTTTTTTTCTTATAATGTCAAAGGGGGAGAAAGTGTGACAGCACTGTGTGAAACTTAACTTGGATTGCATGCACATGCTGTGGGGGAGCTAGGATTATGGGGGAGAGATAATTTAATCAATTTTTACTTATAGTTTGTCATCATCAAAAAGGGAGAGATTGTTGACTTAACTTATGTTTAAGTCTAACGATGTTTTTTATGATGTGTTTTCAATTGTGTGTAATTTGATTAAGTTAATTATATGAGATTAATAAATTAATTAATAAGTTAAATATTGTCCTCCATATATATGTACCTAAATCTTCATTGGAAATGCCCTTTGAAAAGGGTATTTTAGTTGTTTAACAATTCTGTTAAGTGTTCAGGGTGTGATAGCAGAACATAGCAGAAAATGATAAAAAAGGGCACATCCACCGCTGGCATTCAAAGGCCACCTCCACCGCCAGCTAAACGACAAAATCCACATCCACCGCTGGCATTCTAAGGCTACATCCACCGCTAGCAGAAAATGATAAAATAGTCTACATCCACCGCTGGCATTCAAAGTTTACATCCACCGCTAGCTAAACTACAAAGTATACATCTGCCGATGGCAGAGTCTTCCGAAGACATCCATCGATAGCTAAACGACAAGATCTTACAAAGTTCAACATCCAACGATAGATTCTCAAAGATAACATCCACCGCTGGTTTTTCAAAGGCGAAGTCATCCGGTGCACAGTAACTTCTGAAGACATCCACCGTCAGATTTTCAAATTCAACATACACCACTGGTCTCCAAAGGCAAAGTCATCTGGTGAATAGTATCTACCGCTAGAAATTTAAATAAACCGCGAAGCAACAGTGTTTGTCGTCCAGAGCCTTAACTCTAGACCATTAATGGCCGACGAACGAAAGCGACTTCAGAACGCAACGGATAGCCATCTAAGTATGGATGTTTCTACAACAGCTATATTTCTATTTTCAGATGAGAAGCATTCCAGATCTGAAGCCTATTTCAAACAGAGTATAAATAGAAGAAAGAAGCTCGGGAGAACAACTTTTGCTGAAATTAATCTTCGAACCCTAACGAGCAATTTACTTTGAATACTCTCTGTTATTCTACATCTCTCTATCTTTCAGAACTTGAGATTCATCTGTGTGAGAGACTGTAGTCTGTGCTGTAAACTTTTATCTCTACTGTAAAAGTGTAAAGGCAGTGGATTATTACCCGTGAAGAACAATCCAGGATTGTAAGGCTGTAGATCGACTCCCGTGAAGCTCGATCTGGTATTCTCGTTTGAGGAGAAGTGAAGGATCTTCAAGGGGGAACCTTGAAACGTGGACGTAGGCAAGTTTTGGCCTAATCACATAAAAACTCCTAGTGTTGCTTTTCTCTCTCTCGTTACTTTTATTGCTTAATTGCTCACTGTTAACTTATAAGTTGAATACAAGAGAGAAAATGATTAGATCACTAATTAAGTTTAAAAAGTCTAATTTACCCTCCTCTTAGACAATTACGATCCTACATTATGTTCGATTTACGTAGAGTTAAACGGTTAGGGTTTCGTTTAGGGTTTTCGCGAAATAGCCGAGTTATGTTAGCAACAGCTAGGGTTGCCCTATTTATGACATTGGTGAACGTATTAATGAGCATTAGAAGTAGTTGGGCGAGTTAATGATCATTAATGTAAATTTTGAGTTGTTGGAGAACTTAGAAACTCCGTTAATGGGGGTTTTGAGGTGTCGAGCATAAATTGCTCGATAGAATGCCTCAATGAGTTAAATTAGAGTTTTAGGAGATTTCTTTAGTTAAGGGTTTCATTAGTTTGGACGTTTAATAGATTAAACTCGTTTTTACGACGACTGTTGTGAATTGCCTTAGGTGAACAACGCTCGTGGACGGAGCTAGAATTTACAACGGACGCGAGGTAAGTTCTCATAACTTACTATGGCCGATTGGCCTATACCGTATAACGAAGTCGCGTTGAGGAATATTGGAGTTGTTTGTTTAATTGCTTTGGTTGGGTAGTTAGGATTAATTGCTTTTATAGGTTACGCTTTTTATCGTCTTGATGGTACACATATTGTAGGTTTATTTTATGCATTTAACTGTTCATGTATCACGTATTTTAAAATAGCATGAAAACGGATTTCTGCACGTGTTTACGAAAAAGAAATGAACTAATGAAATGAATCTACGTAATCTGTTATCTGGTCATGGCGAGGTGGGGTTCAAGCATGGTTGTTTACGGATGTAAGTATGTTTTCCCCCCGGTAGATGGAAAGGGTTGTCCAACCGCAGGACGTGTCCTCTCCATCTAGCGGGCTGAGACCTCGGTGACAATCTGTCTGCGACATAATGATTAAAATGTTTGCATGATTTACAAAACTCATATGCACATCATGCATTTGTATTTACGAAACTTGCTGAGCCTTTAGCTTATAGTTGTCTGTATGGTGTAGGTGATTTCGATACAGGTGAGGACGAGATCCCTCCACCCGAGGAATGAGCAGTTGAAGAATGATGGCCCGTGGGAGTGTGCTGGGAAGTCGGTGCACATTTTGACCCGTGGGGATGTAAGTAAGTGTTTTAAGGGTATGTTTTGGGCTGATGGTGGATTAGATAGAATAATTGTATAGTTAGAAACATTTTAGGCTGTTTTAGGATCTGGATAGTTAACGGATTGATGTTCTAATGTTTTATAAAAAAGTTTTGTTAAACCTGTCATTTAGAAAATACTGAACTGCTGGATTATTGAATTTCGTAGGGGTTTTTGTTTGGCTTTCAAATGGTTCCACGCAATTCGTTTTCACGAGATTTTTATTACGTTTTGAATGTGCGTCGAGGGGATGGTTCGATGCGTTATGAGTTGAGGAGGTTACGTGAATGTAGTGTATTTGTGATGAATACAGTTAAGATGTTGAAGTTTAAGGAGAAAGAAGTGGAAGCGTAATTGTGCAGGGAAGAAGAGAAAAGGGAAAGGCAACTCTCTGGAATTTCAAATTCCAGAGAGGTTGTCAATCGATCGCCTAAGGAGGCGATCGATCGGCATGAATGGTCACCACTCTCTGGAAAAATCCAGAGAGTGTGCCGATCGATCGCCCAAAGGGGCGATCGATCGGTTGGTGATCGATTGATTGCCTATATGTGGGGCGATCGATCGCCCCCATAATTTGTAACACAGCCGATCAATCGGCTAAAATGGTCGATTGATCGGCCATGCTTTTTACGGGCAGAATGCCCTTTCTGCCCCTGTGTTCTGTTGTTTTTAAGTTTTAATTTTTATCAACTATTTTCCTAAGTTTTCTTTACATGTTTTTTTTAAATATGTATCAACAATTTATACTTTGATTTAACAATTTAACGAAAGAGTTCACTTGAGAATGTTTAAAAAGAAAAATTTGTATGGGAAATTTAAGGAATAGTTTAAGGGTTGTTACATGATTAGGAACTGGCAGCAGTAATTTATGCTCTTTAAATTTGGAGACACTATCTATATGGAGAAAGATGTGAGATTTATACTTATCATAAGAGCTTGAAATATTTTCTAACGTAAAAAGATTTGAATATGAGGCAGTGCAGATGGTTGGAGTTAGTAAAAGATTATAATTGCGAAATCATATATCACCTTGAAAAGGCAAACGTGGTAGCTGACGCATTAAGTAATAGAGCTTCTCCAAGTGTTTAAGCATTAACTCTGATTCTGTAAAAGTTAGTGGAAGAGATGCAGAAATTTAACATTGAGATAGTACATTCTGGACTGATTGAGAGATTATCTGCAGTGATGCCACAACCAAGCTTAATCGAACGAATTAAGGATAAACAACATGGGGATATTTTCTTAAATAAGATAAGAGATCAATTGAAAAGTAGGAAGATATCATAATTCTCTATGTCAGAAGATGGAATTATTAAATTTAAGAAAAGATGGTGTATACCTAACGATAGAGAATTAAAGAGAGCTATATTAAAGGAAGCACATTCAACTCCATACTCGGTACATCCTGGTGCAACAATAATATATCAAGATTTGAAGTAGTATTATTGGTGGCAAGGATTAAAATTGGATGTAGTCAAATTTGTTGAGAGATGTCTTACATGTCAGCAAGTCAAAGCAGAGCATCAACGACTTTCTAGCATTTTACAACCATTATTTGTACCTTAGTGAAAATGAGAACATATCACGATGGATTTCGCAAGTGGACTCCCAAGGTCAAATAAAGATTTTGACTCTATTTAGGTAATAGTTGATAGGCTGACAAAATCGGCGCATTTCATTCTTTTACGGACTACTTTCACTATGGATCAATGTGCCCAACTATATATTAAGGAAATCGTCAGACCTCATGGTACGCCTATCTTTATAGTTTCGGATCGAGATTATTGTTTCACGTCAAAGTTCTGGAAGAGTTTACAAAAAGAAATAGGCACTCAGTTAAATTTTAGTACAGTGTTCCACCCTAAAAAAGATGGACAGTCAGAAAGACCAATTCAAACATTGGAGGACATGTTAAGAGCTTGTGCAATCGATTTTCCAGGAAATTGGTATAAGAATTTGCCACTAGTGGAGTTTTCCTAAAACAATAGTTATCAAACTTCAATTGGAATGGCACCTTATGAAACACTTTATAGAAGAAAATGCAGATCTCCAATACACATGGACAAAGTCGGTGAAGGTATTCTTGTTGAACCTGATATTTTTGTTAACTTAAAATGTGTTTAATTATATCTATGTTTTTTATGATTGTGATTAATATGAAATATATACGTATAAAATGAGTGTTAGAAATGAATGTTATTAATAGTTGTAGTATCTGTTTGAGAATGCCCTTTAAAAAGGGTATTATGTTTTTCTAACGATTTTGGTTAAGTGTTGTTTGTTGAGTCTGGTCCGTGCAAAATGTTAAAGGAACATCGACCGAATCAAAGCAGACCTGAGTCATCCCCCAGATATATCAATCGAACAGCAAAGTCGACCGATTACGGAATCAATTACTTTGTCGTCCAGACTTAGAAGTCATCCGAAATCAACGTCGTCCAGATTTTAGAGTCATCCGAAATCAACGTCGTCCAGATTTTAGAGTCATCCGAAAAACAACGTCGACCAGATATAAAGACAGAAGTCTAACGAAAATATTATGATCTGATTTAAGATGACGTTTTCCGAAAGTAGTATCTAGATAACATCAACCGAATCAAGACTTCTTCCAAAAAGATCAACATCATCCGAACAAAGACTTCATCCACTAGAATAACATCTTCTGTATCAAGAAGTCTTCCGCCACCAGTGATAGCGACTCCAGATCTCAACGGCTAGATTTCTACGTACGGACTCTTCACAACGGTCATATTTTTGTACGGATTCAAGGAGTCGCCCGAATGGTTACGAAGACCGTATAAAAAGAAGAACAGAAGCTGGGAAAAAGACTTTTTGAATTTTCTCTTACACGCGAACTTCTACTTGCTGCGCATACTTTTCAAGAGCTTAATCTGTGTAATACTCTTCTGTTTTCTACACATTCCCAAATCCTAACTTGAGATATAGCTTTCAAGAAGGTGTAGATTTGATTTATCCTCTTTACAACCTAGAAAGTGTAAAGGCAACGATTGATGCCCGTGAAGTTCAATCGAAGTGTAAAACGCAGTTGATTGGCACCCGTGAAGTCCAATCAAGGTTTCTCGTAGAAGAGAAGTAATGAATCTTCAAGGGGGAATCCTTGAAGCGTGGACGTAGGCAAGATTGGCCAAACCACGCAAAAAACATGGTGTTATTTTTCTCTCTCTCTTTCTGTTTATTTTGAATCAGTAAATAATATTTTTGTCATGACCCGTGAGGGGGCCGGACAGAAATGCCAAGCAAAATGATCAACCTCGGGAGGTCAATCATCTAGCCTAAGGCTGAGTGCGGAAGTTTTTGCAATGATCCAAGACTCCTCAATGTAACAAATATGAGAAAACGAGCAATAATAGAAATACTGGAAAAATCAAAATAGTTACAGATCCAAGTGTGTATCAATAACCAGAATATGTTCTTACATTACACGAAAAGCCGAAATAGAAATAAAAACGACTCCTAATCGATTGGTGCCGATCTAGCTCACTTCTCCTTTTCTTCTTCCTTTACCTGTGGAGGGGAAGTCGTTGGAGTGAGTGACAGACTCATTATGGAATGTTATACCTACCACTCATGTTATAATGCATGCAAGTTATAATATCAATGAATGAGTATCAACTCTCAAAACCAATTCTGTGTTATTAATCTCTTTTCATTTTTAGATAGATCGATCAGGCTAACTTTTAAAGTAAAGTGTATACAAACTACGCCCTCACTATCCATACCGTACTATATAGTCAAGTGCACTATGAAAAAGAAGACCACACAAGGATCCTCCGAAACACACCACACAGAAAGGCAGCAATAACATTAGACAAAACCTCATTAGGAGAATAGATATAGTCAACCACCAGGGGAATCACGGTCGGCATACCCTGGGCCTCGTGGATCACACGGTAGGTCACCAGGAGGGAATCAACGATCACTCTCGATCAGTTGGCATACCCTGGGCCTCGTAGATCACACGGTAGCTCACCAGGAGGGAATCAACGATCACTCTACCCTGAGCCCTCGGTAACACCGCACAAGGGACTTATCATACCGGGGGTAACAACGAACAGACACTGATCAGGTCAGGTAACAGGGCTAGCATAGCTCAGAACCCAGGGCTAGCCAAAGCTCCGAGCCCACAACTCCACATGCAAGGAGTTTAACAAGAGGGAACTCAACCCTGGGGGAATCAACAACCACTCATCCGGGAGCCCTATCCAAACAAGTGTGGGGAGTACCACGGCAACCCTCAAACACTAGTGCATCTGGGCAAAATCTCTTGATACTCTTAGCTAGGCCTCGCTAAGAGTACCAAACGATTACCTCCAGAATCAACTCCAAATAGCAATACAGAAAACTATGCAATGCATCAGAAAACCAATCAATAAAACACAACAGCATAGTATGATGATCAATCTCAACTCAAACCCGTCGACAAGACAAGAAAACATGGCAGTAGGCAGTCAAATCAAGTCAAAAGTATACATGCTTATTTAATGCAATATGCTCATGTTTTTAAAACAATCGATATCAATATAAGAAGTAATCCACCAAAATAATACATATATGCATGTTATGTAGGTATATCACAGAAAATATAATAACTCATACCACCGAGGCGAGTCCTCCTAACTTCAATGGTCCGTGTATTTTCGGGGATCTTCTCGAGGTTTGCAAAGTCCTCCGAATCTGGGAGTAAACACAAGAAAAGAACCCTGTTAAAATTCAATTGGGGTTATAAACTGCAAACCGGGGCAAAAAGGGGCCCAAACGGCTCGAGTTGAGTTTTAGTCAAAAGTCAACATTTGGTCAAGGTCAACGGTCTGTCAAAGTCAATGGTTGACTGATTGGTTTGGTCCAATTTGTTTCAAGTTTGGTTCGGACCCGACCGGTTCTGGTCGGCTCGGTCCATGTTGGGTCAGAACCGGTTCTGGTCGAATCGGCCCGACCCAATTCAGTCTGCCCCGACCAAACCCGGCCCAGCCAGGCTCAGATCGGACATGGCAGGACTCAACTGGGTCTGGGTCAGACTTGGCCCAGGAGAGCCATTGGGTCGGGGCCTGGCCCGGCCCGAATCTAGTCAACCCGGCTCGGGTTGGGCCTGGATCAGCCCAGGCCAAACTTGGTCTTGGGCCCGAGTCGACTCAGCTCAATGCCTGAGTCAACTCGGCCCAGTGCCGAGTCAACTCGGCCGAGCACCAAAATCCGTTTTCTGACCTGTTTTTCGACCCCAATTCGTTTCCAACACATTTCTCACTTCCATTCCGGTCGTTTCCTGCCAAAAACACCAAAAAAGTCGACCCTAAATCTTATATCGACAAATTTCCAAAAGCCCGAAACTTCTCAGATGAAAATCGGGAGAGAGATGGCTTACCTTCAAAATTGCCCTTCGCCAACGTTGATCTATGCTTCAAGACGAACGTTTTGACACCAAGATTGCACCAAACATAGGTCAGAATCCCGTCAGCCAATTTCCCTCTTCGCGGCCGTCTCTCTCTCTCTCTGTAACGTCCCTAAAAACTGTATCCATTTACCCGTATAAATTTTTCATTTTATTTTACACTTTAAGCGGAAACTAAATCGGAATCGAAGTCGTTAGTGTTGTTTGGAAAACCATTTAAAACATACATAAAATTGTTTAATAAAACAATTAAAACTATTTAATTAAAAACTAATTTTAATTAAAAACAATCGGGAGGGCAAAACTGTCCAGCCCTGAAAACAGAGGGCAGCGACCAGACGCTGCAGCATGCAGTGCCTGATCGCTGCATGCTGTGCAGCATGCAGCGCCTGATCGCTGCACACTCTGTGCAGCGATCACACAGCATGCAGCGATCGATCTCTGCAGCTTGCAGAGATCGATCGCTGCACACTCTGTGCAGCGATCCACCATTGCCTTCGATCGCCATCTCTCTTTCTCTTCTCTTCTCTTTTCTCTCTTTGTTTTTCAAGTACTCTCTGGAAACTCCAGAGAGCAAAACCACAATTTGCTTTCTGGAATCCGATTTCCAGAGAGCAATACTTCTACAAATAACAACCTAAAAATCCACTTCCATAATTTAACGCAATACTAATACTTTAAAAGTGATAAAATTTCCTAGAAACAAACGGCGTGGATAGCTCTAAAAACTGAGCCTATCCGTGACAACCAAAAAAAACATTTCAAAACATTTCCTATAACATCGGAATAAAAGACTTAACAAAACGTTTTAAATACGATTACCAAAACATTTGAGACGTCAAAAGTAAACCTATCAACTACCAGGCCAAGCATCCTAATATGTTCTATACAAATTAACATCAGCCCAAACATCACGAAAATCCCAAAATCTATACATACTTCCCCCACGGGTCAATACACTCCTCGACTGCCCAGCGCACTCCCACGGACCATCATACATCAACTGCCTCAGACATCAGATGGAGGAACGTCGTCCTCACCTGGATCTACGTCACCTATAACGTCACCTACACCATACAGACATCTATGAGATAATGAAATCTCAGTAAGCTTCGTAAATGCAGATGCATGCGTGCGTATGCCATTCAGAAAACATGCAGATTCAGATTCAGATACAGATTCATTACGTCGCAGACAGACAGATTGTCACCGAGATCGCAACCCACTAACCGGAGAGAGCCCATCCTGCGGTCAGACTACTCTTTCCAGCTAGAGGAGGGGGGTACACGCTTGCAACACGCACAGCCGTGCCTGAGCCCCACCTCGCATGACCAGATACAGACAGATTACGTTCATTCATTACAGAGGTTCATTTTCTTTTCTTAAAACACGTGCAGAAATTCATTTTCATGACATTTGAAATACGTGATGCATGAACAGATATGAGCATAATATAAACATACAACAAACAAGCACATGTATACCATCAAGACTGTAAATGAAATAACCTACAAAACGTTTAAACCTAACTACCCAACCAAAGCAATTAAAACAAACGATCCTTTAACATCCTCGACGCGACATCGAAATACGGTGTAGGCCAATCGGCCAGAGTAAGTCACGAGAACTTACCTTGAGTGCACAGATTCTCGAGCTTCGTCCAAGAGAGTCGTTCACCTAAGCAATTCAAAGCGTTTATCGTTAAAACGGATTTAAACTTCTAAACATCCAAATTCAACGAAACCTTAACTAAGGAATTCCTTAAAACTTCTAACTCATCAAATCGAGATACTTAAACGACTAATTCATGCTCGATGGTTCGAAATTACAATTAACGAACTTTTCCAAAAATTCCTAATTTTTAACCTTTTCACGATTTGATTTAACTTCGTCCAATAACGTCAAATACGTTCGATATATACTTAATCATGGCTAACCTATTAATTACGAACCCTAATTCGCGTTTTTAACGAAAATAAATCGAAACCCTAAACGGAAACCTAACGCTAAACCGGTCCGAAAACTGAAAACCGAAGCTCTAGAATTATAGATTCGTACCTAGGATAGCGATTGGAGGAGAAATCACGAAGAACGGAGGAGAAACGGAGGTCAGAATCGTCGAAGTCGTCGACGGCTCGCGTGAGGAATCGCTCACAGGTTCGTGAGCTCCAGAGAAGAAAAAGAAAAGTGAGGGAGAAGAAGAGGTGATTTGTTATTTTATAAAATTTGGTTTGCAAATTACCATTTTGCCCTTAGCTCTTGTTTCGTTCTTCGTTTCGTTAATCGTCCAACGATTCGACTTTTCCAAATTTCCATATTTCGTTAATAAGTCCAATTCATTGCCAGGGATTTATTAAAACTGTCCGTTCGCAATTTGGACCCCGTTTACTATTTTAACCAAAACGTTCTTCATATTACGATAGAGGTAATTACTCGGAATATAGCATCTAAACTCCGAAAATTCTCATAATTTTCTTAAAATTCCCATAAATCGTTAGGACTGAAATGACGCTTTCCATTTGCGAAACTGATTTGATTTGACATATTTATGAAAATGCCACTATATTATAAAATATGAATATAATATATTAAAACCAAAAATCCGTACAAGCCGGGTATTACACTCTCTCTCTCTCTCTCTGTTTTGCTTCAGCTGAATGAAAATAGTTTTCTTAACCTATCTTCTTCTTTTATTTTATTTCCTTTATTTTAATTTCTTTAAATTCTATTTTAATTCCTTTAAATTTATATCAAACCTATTAAACTCATTTAATAGATTTTCGGTTTTCAGATTAAAACTCTCGAATAACTTTGCTCGACAATATCGAATGTTCTACCCTCCTGATTTTAATCCACTTATATTGCGCGAAAAATTTATTAAGAAATTTTCATTCTCTAAAATTTGGCGGATTTTACATCTTTTCACCCTTTTTATGAATTTCGTTCTCGAAATTTGCCTCAACTACTAATCATAAAACAAATAAGGGTATCTCTCCGCCATCTCGGACTACAGCTCCCAAGTAGCCTCTCTCTCTGTGTGGTTCCTCCACAGCACCCTAACGTATGGAACCTCTCGACGATGTAGCAACCGAAGCTCACGTCCTAAAATCTGCTCTGGCTCCTCCTCATACGTCGTGTCAGCCTGGACGGGTACCTCATCACACGAAACACTGTGAGACGGATCTGGAATGTACTTCCTCAGTTGCGATATGTGGAATACGTCGTGCACGTGTCCCAACTGAGGCGGCAAATCTATCCTGTAAGCAACCACTCCAATCCTCTCAGAAATCTGAAATGGTCCAACACATCTCGGGGCTAACTTCCCTTTCACCTCAAACCTGCTGACACCATGGATAGGATGAACCTTCAGAAAGACAAAGTCCCCAACAACAAACTCCACACGTCTTTTCAGGTCGGCATAGCTTTTCTGCCTACTCTGCACAATCTTTAGTCTCTCGTGAATCTGGTGGATCTTCTCAGTGGTCTCTCGGATGATATCAAGCCCAAGCGAAAGTCGTTCCTCCTTTTCTGCCCAATACAAAGGAGAACGACATGGCCGGCCATACAATGCTTGAAACGAAGAAACTCCGATGCTGGTTTGGAAGCTGTTGTTGTACACAAACTCTACCAGTGGCAAATGCTTGAATCCAACTGTTACCAAAATCCAAAACACAAGATCTCAGCATGTCTTCTAATATTTGAATGGTCCTCTCTGACTGCCCATCTGTCTGGGGGTGATGTGCAGTGCTGAACTTGGTCTTCGTACCAAGCTCCTTCTGCAATCCTCTCCACAACCCCAAAGTAAAGCAAGGATCACGATCAGACACAATGCTCAAAGGTACCCCATGAAGACGAACAATGTGCTGCATATATAATCGGCTGAGATTGGCAACTGAGAAATTCATTCGAACGGGAATGAAATGTGCCGACTTCGTCAGCCGATCCACAATAACCTAGATAGCATCCAGACGTTGAGGAGTCATCAGAAGATGAGTAACGAAGTCCATGGTGACTCCCTCCCACTTCCACTCTGGAATAGGCAATGGCTGGAGCAACCTTGTTGGCCGCTGGTGTTCAGCTTTGACTCGCTGGCATGTCATACACCGAGCCACAAACTCGGCTACCTCTCTCTTCATGCCAACCCACCAATATTGGCGCTTCAGATCATGATATATCTTTGTACTGCCTGGATGAATAGCAAAACTAGACCTGTGAGCCTCATCAAGATGGCTTGTCTCAAATCGACGAGGTTGGGAACTGCTACCTTACCATGGTAGAACAAATCACCATCGACGTTCACTGACCAACTCTCAAGCTGTTCCCGATTCTGAAGCTATCCCATTTTCGCTACAAGTTCCTCATCTTGCCGCTATAGTTGCTTCACCCTAATAAGCATCAAAGATGTAGCCACTACATGGTATATATAAGCCATACTCCCAGAATCATGATAATGTAGCTCGAAATCTCCGATGGTCACCGATCTCTTCCACTCATCTCGAATCAAACAGGCTATGGAAACACGAGGATATCGGCTCAATGCATCAGCAACAGCATTAGCCTTGCCGGGATGATACTCCAGACTAAAAGCATAATCCTCCAAATACTCCATCCACCTACGCTGCCTTAAGTTGAGCTCTTACTGAGTGAATAAGTACTTCAGACTCTTATGATCGAAGAAAACCTGGAAGCTGACTCCATATAAATAACTCCTCCACATTTTGAAAGCGAAGACAATGGAGGCAAGCTCTAAGTCGTGGGTAAGATAGTTTCGCTCGTGGGGCTTCAGCTGTCAGGAAGCATACGCCACTACCTTGCCCTATTGCATAAGAACGCAACCCAAGCCAACACCTGAAGCATCCGTATAGACTGCATATGGAACGTCCCCATCGGGAACTGTCAGAATCGGAGTACTGGTCAATCTCCTCTTCAACTCATCAAATGCCTTCTGACAATCACTATCCCAAACAAACCGCACATCCTTGCGAGTGAGTTTGGTAAAAGGCGCAAAAATAGAAGAGAAATTCTCCACAAAACGCCGATAATATCCCACCAGGCCAAGGAAGCTGCGAATCTCGAAAACATTCTTGGGTGGTTGCCAATCGACTACGGCCTTAATCTTCGCAGGGTCCACTGAATTACCCTCTCGCGAAACCACATGACTCAAGAATTTTACCTCAATAATCACACTTACTTTGCTTAGCATACAACTGGTGCTCCCTCAGAGTCTGCAGGATAATACGGAGGTGCTCACTATGTTCACTGCAAGTCTTCGAATAAATTAGGACATCATCAATAAAGACTACCACGAAACGATCTAAATATGATCAGAAAATCCGATTCATAAGATCCATAAACATCGTTGGGGCATTAGTCAGCCCGAACGGTAGCACTAAGAATTCAAAGTGCTCATATCTGGTTCGGAAAGCGGTTTTGGGTATATCTGTCTCACAAATCTTCACCTGATGATATCATGTCCTCAAATCAATCTTCGAGAAATACCGTGAACCTCCGAGCTGATCAAAGAGATCATCAATACGTGGCAGCGGATACTTATTCTTCACAGTAACTCTGTTCAGCCTCGATAATCGACACACAACCTCAACGATCCATCTGCCTTCTTGGCAAATAAGACGGGAGAGCCCCAGGGCGACATACTTTCTCTAATAAACCCTCTGCTCTGCAAATCATCTAACTGCTTATGCAGTTCAACTAACTCAGCGGGTGCCATCCTATGCGCGGGAATAGAAACTGGAGTGGCTCCTGGAACGAGATTGATGCAAACTCAATCTCCCGATCTAGAGGTAAACCTGGTAGATTCTTGGGAAAGACGTCATCATACTCCCTGACGACTGAAATATCCCTTTCAGGCACCACGGTCTCAATGTCAAGGTCCATCGACCAAAGTTCTCCATATTGTTCTAGTCCACTCCTGCCTCCAAAGCATACTCTAAAGAGTGAGTTCACAATTCCAGCACAGAGACCTCTTTTATAAGCAACCACTCTGCCAGTCTTTGAGGTAAGAGTGACCCGCCTCACATGACAATCAATCAGAGCCTTATACTTCATCAGCCAATCGCAACCCAGAATAACGTCGAACTGACTCATGGGCAAGTTAATGAGATCGGCTGAAAATTTGCAGTCGTTGATAACCACACAGACTGCTCGACATATATCAGTAACTCCGCTTCTGTCACCCAGTGGAGTGTTCAAAAAGAAAGGAACTTCCATCTTCTCGATGGGTAACCTCAACGCTTTAACAAAGAAAGTAGAAATAAAAGAGTTCGACGCCCCAGTGTCAAACAACACCCGAGCAAAAGTGTGAAAGATAAGAACCGTACCGTCAACAACTGCTGGCTGATCAGGCACTGGATAATAATCAGCCTGATCCACTTCATAAGATTGGTCAGCAACTCCTTCGCTCTTATAATCACGACCACGACCGCCGCCCCTGGAAGTAGATCCTCAAAATTCAGCTGTCCTCTGCTGCTGCTAAGGAGGTGGACTCATAACAAAGGGCTGCCCGGGGGGTCGAGGAGTAACACCGAAAGGCCTATCCTCTGCTCGGCGATAGGGAGTCTGAAACTGTGTCTACTGGGAAGATGGTCAAGGTTGTCCCCAGTTCTGACCTGGCGGAGAAAATGACCCAGAAGATACAGGAGGAAAGAATAAAGGTCGTGGCTGCTGCCCCTGTGGCTGGCTAAGCGGGCAGTTCCTCATGGCATGACCCGGCTGGCCACAGGTGTAGCAATTGTGAGGAAAGTATCTGTTACCCCCAGATGAGCCCCCACTAGAAACAGAAGAGTGGCTCGTACTGAAACTCTAGTCTGACCCCTGCCGTTGGTTCCTCTTAGTCATCTTCCTCCTGGAAGGTTGGTTGTCTAACCCATGCTGGAAGGTACCACCACCTGAGTTACACATCCTCTCTCTACACAAGGCGGCCTCATACGCTCCAAGCAAAGAATCATACGGGTTGACCGCCACAATCCGCCTGATGTTGAAATTCAGCCCCTGAACAAACTTAATAGCTTGTGCCTCCAAATCAACTACACCAGAAAAAGGCACCAGCTGGATAAAACGGTTGTAATAATCAGTCACTAACATGGACCCTTGGACAAGCTCATTGTACGCCCTGGTCATGATACCCCTGTACTCTCTGCAGCTAAACTGACCTCATAAAAGAGAAATAAACTCGCTCCACCTCATAGTGTCGACGTTATGCTGACTGCAGATCGCGTTCCACCAACGCCTAGCTGCCTCCCTCAGAAAATAAGCAGCTAGTGTAATCTTGGACTCCGCTGGTGTCTGGAGAGTCTCGAAGTTGAGCTATATCACCTCGAGCCAGTTCTCTACCTCCGCCGTATCAGTACTGCCAACAAAAATAGGAGGGTTGAGTTGATTAAACTCCCAAAAATGAACCCCCTGGAGGTCTTCTGAGTAAAGGTTGGATCAGGTATCGGATCAGGGGTGCTCACCGGAACTTGATTAGTGGTAGTAGCCGGAGTCAGAGGTGGATTCGGGGCCGAAGATGGATTCGGGGTGCGGCTCACCAAGTTTCGCACAGCCTTCACTAGAGCGGCAATCGAGTTAGGGTCAAGCTCTGGGTTCGAAGGAACTCTCTTTCGTGGCGGCATCTTGACACTTCACTAAACACACAAGATTGGACTACATTAGCATTTTACTTAGGCTTTATTAATCCACATATTCTACTAACTGCTCATAATTGTTCTCAAACATTTGTCACTAAGAAGATTAAGGAACCTTGTGCTCTGATACCAATAAATTTCTGTCACAACCCGTGAGAGGGTCGGATAGAAATGCCAGGCTAAATGATCAACCTCGGGGAGGTCAATCGTCTAGCTTAAGGCTGAGTGCGGAAGATTTTGCAATGATCTAAGACTCCTCAATGTAACAAATATGAGAAAACGAGCAATAATAGAAATACTGGAAAAATCAAAATAGTTACAGATCCAAGTGTGTATCAATAACCAGAATATGTTCTTACATTACACGAAAAGCCGAAATAGAAATAAAAACGACTCCTAATCGATTGGTGCCGATCTAGCTCACTTCTCCTTTTCTTCTTCCTTTACCTGTGGAGGGGAAGTCGTTGGAGTGAGTGACAGACTCATTATGGAATGTTATACCTACCACTCATGTTATAATGCATGCAAGTTATAATATCAATGAATGAGTATCAACTCTCAAAACCAATTCTGTGTTATTAATCTCTTTTCATTTTTAGATAGATCGATCAGGCTAACTTTTAAAGTAAAGTGTATACAAACTACGCCCTCACTATCCATACCGTACTACATAGTCAAGTGCACTATGAAAAAGAAGACCACACAAGGATCCTCCGAAACACACCACACAGAAAGGCAGCAATAACATTAGACAAAACCTCATTAGGAGAATAGATATAGTCAACCACCAGGGGAATCACGGTCGGCATACCCTGGGCCTCGTGGATCACACGGTAGGTCACCAGGAGGGAATCAACGATCACTCTCGATCGGTTGGCATACCCTGGGCCTCGTAGATCACACAGTAGCTCACCAGGAGGGAATCAACGATCACTCTACCCTGAGCCCTCGGTAACACCGCACAAGGGACTTATCATACCGGGGGTAACAACGAACAGACACTGATCAGGTCAGGTAACAGGGCTAGCATAGCTCAGAACCCAGGGCTAGCCAAAGCTCCGAGCCCACAACTCCACATGCAAGGAGTTTAACAAGAGGGAACTCAACCCTGGGGGAATCAACAACCACTCATCCGGGAGCCCTATCCAAACAAGTGTGGGGAGTACCACGGCAACCCTCAAACACTAGTGCATCTGGGCAAAATCTCTTGATACTCTTAGCTGGGCCTCGCTAAGAGTACCAAACGATTACCTCCAGAATCAACTCCAAATAGCAATACAGAAAACTATGCAATGCATCAGAAAACCAATCAATAAAACACAACAACATAGTATGATGATCAATCTCAACTCAAACCCATCGGCAAGACAAGAAAACATGGCAGTAGGCAGTCAAATCAAGTCAAAAGTATACATGCCTATTTATTACAATATGCTCATGTTTTTAAAACAACCGATATCAATATCAGGAGTAATCCACCAAAATAATACATATATGCATGTTATGTAGATATATCGCAGAAAATATAATAACCCATACCACTGAGGCGAGTCCTCCTAACTTAAGTGGTCCGTGTCTTCTCGAGGATCGTCTTGAGGTTTGCAAAGTCCTCTGAATCTGGGAGTCAACACAAGAAAAGAATCCCGTTAAAATCCAATTGGGGTTATAAACTATATAAACTGCAAACCGGGGCAAAAAAGGGCCCAAACGGCTCGAGTTGAGTTTTAGTCAAAAGTCAACATTTGGTAAAGGTCAACGGTCGATCAAAGTCAACGGTCAAAAGTCAATGGTTGAATGACCGGTTTGGTCCAATTCGGTTCGGGTTCGGTTCGGACCCTACCGGTTCTGGTCGGCTAGGTCCATGTCGGGTCAAAACCGATTCGGGTCGAATTGGCCCGACCCAGTTCATTCTGGCCCGACCAAACCCGACACAGCCAGGTTCGGATCGAACCCGGCAGGACCCAACTGGGTCAGGGTCGGACTTGGCCCAGGACAGCCATTGGGTCTGGGCCTGGCCCGACTTAAGCTGGGCCTGGCTCAGCCCAGGTCCAACTCGTTCTTGGGCCCGAGTCGACTCAGCCCAATGCCTGAGTCGACTCGGCCCAGTGCCGAGTCAACTCGGCCATCGACCGAGTCAACTCGACCAACTATGGCAGAGCACCAAAACCTGTTTTCCGACTTGTTTTTCAACCCCAATTCGTTTCCAACACATTTGTCACTTCCATTCCAGTCGATTCCAGCCAAAAACACCAAAAAAATAGACCCTAAATCTCAGATCGACAAATTTCCAAAAGCCCGAAACTTCTCAGATGAAAATCGAGAGAGAGGGCTTACCTTCAAAATCGCCTTTCGCCAACATTGATCTACGCTTCGAGACGAACGTTTTGACGCCAAGATTGCGCCGAACGGAGGTCAGAATCCCGTCGGCCAATTTCCCTCTTCGCGGTCGTCTCCCTCTCTCTCTCTCTGTTTTGCTTTGGCTGAATGAAAATAGGTTTCTTAACCTATTTTCTTCTTTTATTTTATTTCCTTTATTTTAATTTCTTTAAATTATATTTTAATTCCTTTAAATTTATATCAAACCTATTAAACTCATTTAATAGATTTTCGATTTTCTAATTAAAACTCTTGAATAACTTTGCTCGACAATATTGAATGTTCTACCCTCTTGATTTTAATCGAATTATATTGCGCGAAAAATTTATTCACAAATTTTCATTTAGAAATTTTCATTTACTAAAATTTGGCGGATTTTACAATTTTAAGTAATTTATATTGTATTAAGTAAACTCAATTATGAGAGAAAAGTCTAATTCACCCCCCTCTTAGACAATAACGGTCCTACAATTGATATCAGAGCGAGGTTAATATTTGTCTAATTGTGATTAAAAGAATAGTTGCATATCTAGAAATGGCATTCAACACAAACACCACACACGTAGAGGGACAATCAACTTCTAGGCCACCTTTTTTTTATGGTAATGATTATGTATATTGGAAAGCTAGGATGAGAATTTTTATTCAAGTTATGGATTATGATTTATGGAATGTTATTGAAAATGGTCTATTCATAGCGGTCAAAATTGAGAATGGTGTTAGTATTCCCAAAACATCAAATGAACTAAGTGATTTAGATAAGAAGAATTTGAATTTGAATGCTAAGGCAATTAACACCCTATATTGTGCACTGAACAGAGACGAGTTTAACAGAGTTCAAGGGTGTGATAGTGCACAAGAAATATGGCGTTTATTGGAAGTTACACGCGAGAGGACTAACCAAGTAAAAGAAAGTAAAATGAGCATATTAGTCCATGAATATGAATTATTTTGGAAAAAGAAGAATCCATTAGTTCAATATTTACTAGATTTACTAACATGACTAATGGTTTAAAAGTGTTTGGTAAGTTATATTCTAGTGAAGAACTAGTAAGGAAGATCTTGAGGTGTCTACCAAGAGGATGATAACCGAAAGTAACGGTCATTCAAGAAGCAAGAGATCTCAAGGCTCTCAAACTTGAAGAGCTCATTGGTTCTCTCATGACACATGAGATAACAATGAGAGCAAATGAAAAGAATGACCTCAAAGAAAAGGAAGTCTCCAAGAGAAAAGACATAACTTTTAAATCCTCCTCAAGTAAGAAAGAAGAATCTAAGGAAGAAGAAGATGAGGAGGACATATCCCTCATTACTAGAAGATTCAGCAAGTTCCTCAAATGTAAAAAGATGTATGGGAGGAATTTCTCAAAGGTAGAGAAGCCTCAAAAGGAGAAAGAAATCACATGCTTTGAGTGTTGGAAGCCTGGTCACATCAAGGCAGAGTGTCCACAAGCAAAGAAGAATCCCAAGAAATTCAAGAAGAGAGCCATGAAGGCCACTTGGGATGATAGTGAGAGCAACACTTCTTCAGAAGATGAGGAAGTCGCCAACCTTTGCTTCATGGCACACGAAAATGAGGTTAGCCTTTCCTCTAGTGATAGTGAAACTGATGATGGTGAGTTAATTGATGCATTTAATGATTTAGTAAAGTAATTTGGCATACTAAAGACTAAATACAACCTGTTGAAAAAGGAAAATGCAAGTTTAATTGAAAAACATGCTAAGGAGACTAACTTGCATGAAACGAAAATTAGTGAACTTAAGAGTATAAATGAGAAGTCTAATGACATTGTTCTTAAGTTTACTAATGGAAGCAAGAATCTGAATATGTTGCTAGGACGCCAAAGAGTGACATTTGACAAAGTGAGATTAGGTTATGAACAATCTAATAAAAAGAAATCCTATAAAATTTTCTTTGTTAGATCATCCACTTGTCATGCTTATAATGAAGTAGGACATAAATCTTATGAATGTCCACTAAAATTAGAAAAGATGAAATCTGGCAGAAGATTACAATGGGTTTCTAAAGGAATCAAACCTAACACTAGGACCCAAAAGATTTGGGTACCTAAAAAGACAACTTGATTACTATTTTGTAGGTTGTTTGCTCTCCCAGAAAAAATCAATGGTACCTCGATAGTGGATGCTCGAGGTATATGACGGGAGACTCAACTAAGTTTGTCTTTGTCAACAAGAAGAAAGAGAATGTTACTTTTGGTGGAAATCAAAAGGGCAAAATCGTTGGCATCGGCAACATAGGTAATCCTATCAATCTGATTATAGAAAATGTATTATTAGTTGAAGGGATGAAACACAACTTGCTCAACATCAGTCAACTATGTGATAAGGGGTATAAAGTAATATTTAAATCTGATGCTTGTGTGATTAAAGATAGAAAAGATAGTCTGAATAGCAAGATATTATTTACAGGTTATAGGAAAGAGAATGTATATATTATTAACTTGGATGGTTTTGATTGTGTGAATGAGAAGTGTTTTGTTGTGAATTCTTTGAATGATAATTGGTCTTGGCATAGAAGATTATATCATGTAGGTATGGATACCTTAGCTAAGATCTCCAAGAATAATCTAGTTAGAGGACTTCCAAAACTATCATTTTACAAGGATAGAGTTTGTGATGCTTGTCAAATGGGCAAGCAAACCAAAAGCTCTTTTGCCTCAAAGAATACTGTCATATCGTCCAAACCTCTACAACTACTTCATATGGACCTTTTCAGTCCTTCTAATGTGGCTAGTCTAGGAGGAAAATTCTATGCATTTTTTATAGTAGATAACTTCTCTAGGTTCACATGAGTGTTCTTCCTAAAGTCAAATGATGAAACTTTTGATACCTTCTCTAGCTTTAGGAAGAGAGTTCAAAATGAAAAGAAGCTCACCATTGTTGCTATTCGTAGTGATTATGGTGGAGAATTTGAGAATGAAAAATTTGAACTCTTGTGTCTCAAATATGGAATTGAGCACAATTTCTCATCCCCTAGAACCCCTCAACAAAATAGAGTTGTTGAGAGGAAAAATAGGTCTCTTCAAGAGCTAGCTCGGACCATACTCAACGAGAACTCTCTTCCAAAATACTTTTGGGCAGAAGCTGTTTCCACAGCTTGTTATGTTCTAAACCGTGTCTCTATAAGACCGATTCTAAAGAAAATCCCCTATGAGCTATGGAACGACAAGTCTCCTAGTGTTAAGTATTTTAGAGTCTTTAGTTGTAAATGTTTCATTCTTAACACCAAGGATAATTTGGAAAAATTCGATTCTAAGACAGATCTTGGAATATTCTTTGGATATTCATTAACAAGTAAAGCATATAGGGTGTTTAACAAAAGAACACTAGTTGTACAGGAATCTGTTAATGTCAATTTTGATGAGAATATCCAAACTGCAATCAATGTGGAAGAAGATGTCAATTTGGAAAAGAATATGGATTCTCTATCCTTAGAAAAACCAGCTGAAATCATTCAAGGAGAAAATTCCCTAGATCCTTCTGCAAAATCTATAGAAATTGTACCTGTCAAGGATGAAAATAATGCTATTCCCAGATATTGGAAATTTGTCAAAAATCATCCTTTACATGAAGTTCTAGGTGATCCTTTTTTAGGAGTCAAAACTAGAGCCTCCCTTAGAAATCTCTGTGCAAATTTAGCCTTTATTTCTCAAATTGAACCCAAGAAATTTGAGGAAGCTGAATTGGACAAAAATTGGATAGTTACCATGCAAGAAGAGCTAAATCAATTCGAGAGGAACAATGTATGGGAACTTGTTCCAAAACCCGATAATCATCCATTTATTGGAACCAAATGGGTATTTAAGAATAAGATGGATGAAAATGGGATTGTGGTTCGGAACAAAGCTAAGTTAGTTGCCAAAGGGTGTAATCAAGAAGAAGAAATTGACTTTGAGGAAACCTTTTCTCCAGTAGCTCGTTTAGAGTCAATTAAGATACTCTTAGCATTTGCTTGTCACAAAGATTTCACACTTTTTCAAATGGATGTAAAAAGTGATTTTCTTAATGGATATATTCGAGAAGAAGTCTATGTGGAACAACCTCAAAGTTTCGAAGCTTTTAATAGACCTGATCATGTGTGCAAGCTTAGGAAAGTCTTGTATGGACTTAAGCAAGCTCCTAGAGCTTGGTACGATAGGTTGAAAATTTTTTTTGTGAAAATGAAGTTTAAGAAGGAAAATATCGATTCAACCCTATTTATCATGCAAAAGGACAAATACATACTCATTGTATAGATCTATGTCGATGACATTATATTTGGTTCAACTAATGTCTCCCTATGTGATGAATTCTCCTCCCTAATACAAAGTGAATTTGAGATGAGTATGATGGGGGAGTTAAAATTCTTCTTAGGATTTCAGATTAGTCAAACTCCAGATGACATTTTTTTTTGTCAAGAAAAATACATTAAAGAACTTCTAAAGAAATTCAGATTGAATTCTTGAAAGCCATCTAGAACCCAAATGAGTACCACTACTAACTTGGACAAAGATGAAAATGGGATAAGTGTGGATATTAAGAAGTATAGAGGTATGATTGGTTCTCTATTATACCTAACAGCGAGTAGGCCAGATATCCTATTTAGTGTGTGCTTGTGTGCTAGGTTTCAAGCTTCTCCTAAGGAATTCCATCTAAGTGCAGTCAAAAGAATATTCAAATACTTAAGTGGCACTTCTATTTAGGCTTATGGTATCCAAAGGGTACTTCATTTGATCTAATAGGATATTGTGATTCTGATTATGTTGGAAGCCTTGTAGATAGAAAGAGTACCAGTGAAACATATCAATTTCTAGGTGAGTCTCTTGTATCCTAGTACTCTAAGAAGCAGAACTCAGTAGCACTTTCAACTACCGAAAGTGAATATATTACTGCCGGTAGCTGTTGTGCTCAAATGCTTTTGATGAAACAAACTTTAGAGGACTACAATCTATTATATGATAGGATACCGATTAGATGTGATAATACTAGTGCAATTAATATTTCAAAGAACCCTATCCAACATTCTAGAACCAAACACATCGAGGTTAGATATCACTTCATTAGAGATCATATTAAAAAATGTGATATCACCTTAGAATTTGTCAATTCTTCCTACCAATTAGCAGATATCTTTACAAAACCTTTAGATGAGAAGACCTTCAATGATATTCGAATTGGTTTAGGTCTCATCAGGAGTGAAAGGTCCTAAACGGTCGACGTTGTGTGCTAAGCAATAAGGTTATATCTCTCTGGAATGAGGAATTCTGAAATTCATCGACCGCGCCATTTTATGAAGTGGACGATATGGAAAACCATTGGACGATGTCTGTTCGTAAATCCTATAAATTAGCTTTCGGATTACAAAAACCCTACTTTTCATCCAGAGCGCGAAAAACCTTCAAAAACCTTTCATCTTCTCTCGACTCTCCGCCGCCTAATCTCTCGTCTCCAGTCATTTTCCGACTTTCAAATCTGATAAATGACATCATCCTCTAGCGCTTGGTTAACCTTTTCTAGGAAGAAGCAGAAGAATGCACAACCCGTGGTGTCTGAACTATCGTACAACCACCGCCTCTTCAATGGTCTTCTCATCAATTTGTCAATGAGGATACGCTACACAGGTACTATAAAGATTTTGAAGAAAAGCCTATCATTAGAAGTAGAGGAGTTGTTTTTAAAGACCTTCATGGTTTATCACTAGAAAAGTCCCTTCAAGATATGGGATTATAAGGACTCTTTGAACTCGGCACATCCTATTGTGAAACTTCGATTAGGATGTTTTATACTAACCTAGACCACTCTGTCTCTCCTCTTGCTCTCCGCAGCTATGTGTATGGAAGGCACATAGAGCTGTCTCAGGAAAAAATCCATGAAATTCTCAATTGGGAGTTTCTGATTGACAGGCCTAAATTTTTGAAACTTTCAAGGATCCTCCCTTCATTGGAACATCAGAGGGACAGGCTTTAGCAAAAGAGATTTCAAAGGATCCACAAAATACTTCCCTAAGGCTCAAGGGCAAGAATTTGAACATAAGGGCTAGAGTCTTCCATCTCATGATCAACTACAACATCCTCCCCAGAGATGGACATCGTGATCACATCAGTGGAATGGATCTTTTCATTCTTTCTAGGATCTTCCGTAAAGAACCATTTCACCTTGGTTACATAATTCTGAGAAGGATGCTCCAAGTTGTCAAAACTGCATCCAAATCTCTTCCATACAATCTTCTATTAATGAAGATTTTCCACCGTTTTTGTAACGACCCTTAAACCTAACCCTTAATTTCCCGTATAAATTTTTCTTTTCAAACCTCTAATTGAAATTAAAACGTCCATAAAACCATTTAAAGAAAATACCTTAAAATAAAGGTTGGAATTGTTTTGGAAAAGAAAATAAATAAAAGGAAAACATTAAAGAAATATATTAGAACATCAGCCAGAGGAACTAGATGGCAAAAAGGGCATTTGCCCATGAAAATTCATGGCTGATTGATCGGCCATTTCAGTCGATCGATCGGCAGTGGCCAAAATAGAGGGGGCGATCGATCGCCCCACACATCAGGCGATTAATCACCCTTGATCGATCGGCACACTCTCTGGATTTTCCAGAGAGTGCCGATCCATCATGTCAATCGATCGCCTCCTTAGGCGATCGAACGGCATGCTCTCTGGAATCCAAAAATTCCAGAGAGCATCCTCACTTCATTCCCTCTTTTTCTTCTTCTACTTCATCCATCGATTCCCCTGTACAATTCACATAACACTTCACCTTTTTTCCCTCATCAAATCACCACTAACATTTCATAACAACCTTCTACACAATAACACTACCACCCACATATATTTCACTCTCTACCCATCACCCGTTTACCGACTCAAAACTCATTTAAACATAATCAAATTTTATAAAACGAACTGTGTGGTTCCGTTTAAAAGTTTAACATTTTACCTTGTTTGAAAACATCCAAAACACTACAAAATACTATCAATCTCCCAAAAACACTATACATTATCTATCAAGTCACCAAACATCCTAAAATGAGTTATCTATACAATTTTTCATACGTTTCTATTTATCA
This sequence comes from Begonia masoniana, assembly GCA_022432975.1. Taxonomy (NCBI): domain Eukaryota; kingdom Viridiplantae; phylum Streptophyta; class Magnoliopsida; order Cucurbitales; family Begoniaceae; genus Begonia; species Begonia masoniana. Next base: position 27,016,126 of record CM039515.1, on the reverse strand, counting down.
AAATCCCAAGAAACTTACTTACGTCCCCACGGGTCAAAATAAGCTCTGACTGCCAGTGCACTCCCACGGGTCATCCTCCTTCAACGTGCTCATACTTCAGGCGGAGGGACTTCTTCCTCACCTGTCTCAAAATCACCTACACCATAGAAATAAAAATGTGAGCTAGAGGCTTAGTAAATCTACGTGAATGTGAATGCTAATGCTATGTATGTACAGTTTATAAATCATGCGTCCTACCTTTTCGCTAATCATTTCATTTATGTCACCGGGGCTTCACTCTCGCTAGATAGGAGCGGCACATCCGTCGATTGGATAGCCCCTCGTATCTAACCGGGGAGAAAACATGTTTCACCTGACAGCCATGTCTGAACCACCGCCATCGACGTGACCTTTATTACATTCGTTTACCTTTTCGTTTTGTAAAAACATGCATAGAAATTCCTTTTCATGCTCTTTTCGAAAACAATGATGCGTGAACAAATATTATACCATGAACGAAATAGAAACATACAAACAATAAACTAAACAATTAACAACCTAACCAAACCTAAAACTAACTACCCGTTCTAGTTACCCAAACGCAGTATATCTCCAATTCCTCAATTTAACGTACATTCTTATGGTGTAGGCCAAGATGACCAAACAAATCACGAAGACTTACCTCGCGTCCGTTGAAATTCGAGCTCCGTCCACGAGGTTTGTTCACCTAAGGCAATTCACAACATTTGTCATTTAAATCAATTCTAAACTATTGAGTTTCCAAAATTACAAACTCCTAGCTAAAGAAAATCTCCTAAACTCTAAAACACCTCATTGAGGCATTTTATCGAGCAACTCGTGCTCGTGAATTTCCAAACCTCCATTAATGGAGTTTTTAAAACTTCCAACCACTCAAAACCTTAATAACCCTCATTAATTCAACTAACTCCTACCAACAACCATAAATACGCTCCTTAGAGCCATAAATACAGTTAACCTATCGATTTCAAACTCCATTTCACGTTTTCAACGAAAACCCTAACGAACCCTAACCGTTTTCAACCCTAGAAATCAAAATCTAAAGCTCCAAAACTATAGATTCATACCTAGAGTCGAGGAAGGAGAAGGAAATGTGAAGAATTGAGTTGCCGGAGAAGGAGAATCGTCGCCAGAGGGAGATCGTCGCCGGAGGAAGAAAATCGCCGAGGGAGAGGGGAGAAAAATGGATTCCTGCGCAAGTGTGAGGGAGAAAGAGGGAGTTTGATGTTTTTATTAAAATTTGGCTTGTGAATTTACCATAACGCCCTTCCATTGATTTTCCATTTATTCCTCCACAAATTTCGTTATTTAACTAACGATCCAATTTCTCCAAATTTTCATATTTCACCATAAATTCTAATTTATTATTGGGGCTCCGTTAAAACTTTTCGTTCGCAAAACGGACTTAGTTTGACGTATTTACAAAAATGCCATTTATATTGGAATAAATCAAATCCCGTAAAACTGGGTGTTACATTTCATCCACCTTATTTAAATTTTGTTCTCAAAATTTGACTATACAAACAGTTCAGGATACTTCAACATCATATCCTGCTGCCTCTCCCAAGTAGCCTCCTCTACATCATGGTTCCTCCACAAAACCTTTACCAGAGGAATCTCCTTATTTCGCAATAACTTGATATAAGACTCTAGGATTCGTACCGGCTTTTCCTCGTAGGTCAGCGTTGGTTGTACTTCGATCTCTCTTGTTTCAATGACGTGTGATGGATCACGCACACATTTTCTGAACATGGACACGTGGAACACATCGTGAATACCTTCCATAGATACCGGGAGTTATAACATGTATGCCATAGTCCCAATCCTATTCAAAATAGAAAAGGGCCCCACAAAACGAGGGTTCAACTTGCCTCACCTTCCAAATCTCATAACGCCTTTAAACGGAGAAATCTTCAAATACACTTCATCACCTTCCTTAAACTGTAATTCTCTCCGTCTGGTGTCAGCATAGCTCTTTTGGCGGCTCTGTGCTATCTCTATACAATGTCTAATAACAGCGATCTTCTCCGCTGCTTGCTGCAAAATATCTGGGCTATGCTAGCCTCGCCTACCTCATCCCAATATAGCGGAGACCTAGATTTTTGACCATATAATGCCTCATACGGAGCCATGCCAATAGTAGACTGGAAGCTGTTGTTGTATGAAAACTCAATCAATGGTAAATATCGACTCCACGAGCCTTGAAACTCTAGCACGCAAGCTCTGAGCATATCCTCGAAAATCTGATTTGTTCTTTCTGTCTATCCATCAGTCTGAGGATGAAATGCCGAGCTAAAATTCAGCTGAGTTCCCATAGCCTTATGTAAACTCTTCTAGAACTTCGACGTAAATCTGGCATCTCTATCAGAAACAATAAAGATGGGCACTCCATGTAGTCTAACGATCTCCTGCACATACAGCTCAGCTAGCTGATCCATAGAATAGGTCATTTTCACTGGCAGGAAGTGGGCCGTCTTTGTCAAACGGTCCACTATCACCCAAATACCATCGTGCGCCTTTGTCGTTCTCGGGAGTCCAACAATGAAATCCGTGAAGATCTGCTCCCATTTCCACTCTAGAATAGGTAGTGGCTATAAGGTTCCAGCTGGCCTTTGATGCTCTGCCTTAACCTGTTGGCAAATCAGGCAGGTTTCTACGTACCTGGCAATCTCTCTCTTCATGTTCGGCCACCAGAAGTGTTGCCTCAAATCTCTATACATTTTCGTACTTCCTGGATGCACAGAATAAGCGTAAGAATGTGCCTCGGCCAATATCTCCTTCTTTAGCTCCTCATCGTTAGGCATGTACCACCTATGCCTGAACTTTAGAATACCATCTTCCGACAAATTAAAATCAGACAAGTCTCCAGATGTCATGCTCAATCGAAGCTCCTCACACTCCACATCTTTCTGCTGAGCTTCACATATCATATCCAGAATAGTCGGCCTGAGAGAAATGTTGGTGAACATACTGGACAACTCTGCCACAATCTCCACATCGAACTTCTCAATCTCAGACCTCAGCATTACCGATATCGATGCAAGCGAAGGCTGACTCGCAATAGGCATTCTGCTCAAGGCATCAGCGACTTTGTTTGCCTTCCCCGGGTCGTATTTAATTTCAAAATCATAATCTTTAACGAACTCCAACCACCTTCGCTGTCGCATATTAAGTTCTTTCTGCGTAAACAAATACTTTAAGCTTCTGTGATCAAAGAACACCTCGCACTGCTGCCCATACAGCTAATGTCTCCAGATTTTTAAAGCAAAGACAACCGCTGCAAGCTCAAGGTCGTGTGTCGGATAGTTTTGCTCATATGGTTTCAACTGTCTAGAAGCATAAGCAATGACTCTGCCTTCCTGCATTAATACACATCCCAGTCCGATTCTCGAGGCGTCACAGTAAATACTGAACTTATCACTCTCAATTGGCAGTGTCAGAACTAGAGCAGTAGTCAATCTCTGTTTCAGTTCCACAAAACTCCTTTCACAAGCAGGCGACCATACAAACTTCTCATTCTTTCTCGTCAAGCGGGATAGAGGGACTGCTATCTTTCAAAACCCCTATATAAACTTCCTATAATATCCAGCCAAACCAAGAAATCCACATACCTCTCGCACGTTTTTAGGTTGTGGCCAATCTCTAACAACTTCAATCTTTGTTGAATCCACTGAAATTCCCTCCTGAGATATAATATGGCCGAGAAAACTGATTCGATCCAGCCAAAACTCACACTTAGAGAACTTCGGATATAATTGATGTTGGCATAGAATCTTCAGAACAATTTGCAAATGCTCCTTGTGCTCTTCCTTTGTCTTCGAATAGATCAAGATATCATCAATGAAGACGACGACAAACTTGTCTAAATACTCCTTAAAAACACGGTTCATCAAATTCATAAAAGCTACAGGAGCATTCGTAAGTCCAAAGGACATCACAAGAAATTCGTAATACCCGTACATTGTTCAGAAGGCCGTTTTCTGAACATTTTCCCTCCGGACCTTCAACTGATAATAATCCGAGCGTAGATCTATCCTCAAAAATACTCGGGCACCCTGCAGTTGATCAAACAGGTCGTCAATCCGGGGCAGTGGATACTTATTCTTCACCGTTAGCTTATTCAACTCTCTGTAATCAACGCACATTCTGAGAGTTCCGTCCTTTTTCTTCACGAACAGCACTGGCGCACCCTAAGGAGAAAAGCTGGGTCGAATAAACCCCTTGTCTAACAACTCCTCTAACTGAGACTTCAGCTCTTTTAATTCAGCAAGTGCCAGTCTGTAAGGATTCTTTGATACCGGCGCAGAGCCTGGATACATATCAATCACAAACTCAATCTCTCTGTCCGGCGGTAATCCGGAAAGATAGTCAAGAAAGATCTTAGAGAAATCTCTAACTACTGGAAGGTCCTGTAGTTTTACCTCGCTGAGTAACCGAGTATCAATCACGGTAGCCATAAAAACAGAGCATTCACCCTTAAACTGCTCTTGAACCTTCATAGAATAAGAAATAGGCAACCCACTCGACCTATTTAGCGCCTGATATGAGAACTCGTCCTTATCCGGAGGCCGAAAAGTTACCAACCCGGATCGACAGTCAATGGTGACGAAGTGACGTGAAAGCCAATCCATCCCCAGAATTAGATCGTACCGCTCTATGCTCATAACTATCAAGCAAGCATAGAGGGTATTAATCCCACCGAGACAACGTTGCCTTGGAAGATACGATCAAACTGTATAAGAGCTCCCGAAGGCAGCATCACTCTATACTCATACTCAGCCAACTCAGATACTAGCCCCAATCTAATCATGCAAGCAGTTGAAATGAAGGAGTGCGTAGCTCCCGTATCTATCAGAGAAAATATTGGTACACCCATGACTAAAATAGTACCTGCTATGACAGATGGCTATGCCTCGTCGTCGACATCTCCAGGCTCAATAAATGAGAAGATCCTCGGCATAACTCTTCGCTGATCTCTGCCCTGTTGATTTCTGGCTGGTTGATTTCGGTCAAATAACGGGCAGTTCATGATATAATGGCCAACCTCTCCGCATCTATAACAGCTGTTGGTACCCAACCGACACTAGCCAAAATGTTCCTTCTGGCACTTAGAACAAACAGGCTTCTGAGTAGCCCCTTGAACTTGCTTCCCTTTGCCCTGATCATTTCCTCTTTCATGAGGCCTTTTACCGCCTCTTTGCTGTTGTTGTTGTGGCTGTTGCCCCCTAGGTTGCCAACCCCGATTCCGTACCTGAGGCTGGATCTCCCGAAAGAAGCCCTTAGTAGGCTCCCTCGGCTTAATGCAGGTCAACTCTGTAGCCTCGAATTCCAGGGCTCTCGCGGCGATATCCTCATAGGGCACATCTAGAATGTCGGATACTATAAGGTTCTTCCGAATCTCCCGATTTAGTCCATCCATAAATTGTTGCACTTTGTCCTCATTATCGTTGACTAGGCGCGGTGCGAATCGGGATAAAGCTTCAAACTTCCTGATGTACTCCGCAACTGTACTGGTCTGCTTTAGCTGCATGAACTCAGCCCTCTTTGCCGCCCTCACTGTACGACTGAAATACTTATCAAAGAACACGGTCTTAAACCGTTCCCACCTCATCAGTGCCACATCCGTCATTGCCTTAACAGAATCCCACCAAGACCGGGCATCCAATGCTAGGTGGAATGTGACGCACGCGACCTTCTCAGCATTGTCCACTTTGCCATACGCCAACATGTCCTCCATCGTTCGAACCCACTCCTCAGCAATAGAGGGGTCCGTAGTGTAACGACCCCAGCAGGTCCGAGACCAAACCATGACTCTTTTAGACTTATCCATATATCCTTACTAATTTTAATTAAGTTATACTCCTTTATATTATTATTTTTTTTAAAACATAACTTGGCTCAAGACATCGTTCAGCAATGAAATACATTACACATCTGTCGGCAAGCAGTGCAAAATGCTTCAGCCGATGAGCAGAGACTTCAACCCTTAAACTGCATCTACCGATAGAGAAATAAACTCGCATCTGCCGATCATAAAACGACAGAACTCATTACACATTCACTTGCTCCTGCCGATCGCTAAACGACAAGCATAGAGTTCGCTTCTGCCGGTAGTGAAAATCTACATCATCCGGTATTGAACACACTACATTTGCCAATCGCTAGACATGACAAAACAACACTTATATAGTCCGGTATTTGAAACACACTACATCTACCGATCGCTAGACATGACAAAACAACACTTATATCGTCCGGTATTTGAAACACACTACATCTACCGATCGCTAGACAACAAAACAACACTTATATCATCCGGTATTTGAAACGCACTACATCTACTGATCGCTAGACGACAAAACAACACTTATATCATCCGATATTTGAAATACCTTACATCTACCGATCGCTAGACGACAAAACAACACTTATATCATCCGATATTTGAAATACTTTACATCTACCGATCGCTAGACGACAAAACAACACTTATATCATCCGATATTTGAAATACTTTACATCTACCGATCGCTAGACGACAAAACAACACTTATATCATCCGATATTTGAAATACTTTACATCTACCGATCGCTAGACGACAAAACAACACTTATATCATCCGATATTTGAAATACTTTACATCTACCGATCGCTAGACGACAAAACAACACTTATATCATCCGATATTTGAAATACTTTACATCTACCGATCGCTAGACGACAAAACAACACTTATATCATCCGATATTTGAAATACTTTACATCTACCGATCGCTAGACGACAAAACAACACTTATATCATCCGATATTTGAAATACTTTACATCTACCTGCCAGCCACAAATCTCCACCCTGAGCACCTTCCAGCAACCGAGCTTAAACATCCTCATTAACTTTGAGATCCTCACCTGAAAACTCGTCACCTACATCATGAGGTTTAAACTATAAGTCTAATGCTTAGTAAGGAATGCAAACTAACATGTATTCATGAATGTACAGTTGAGAAAAAAAAAACATGTTCTTGATCATTATTCATTCTTCTTTCTGTTCATCGTTTTCATCATATGGATTAAGGGAGGATTTGTGCCGTAAAAGGGGGGTTGACAGTGATTTTGGTAATATTCCCTTTCGGGTTGTATTCATGGTCCCTCTTTGGACTGTGGCAAACGTCAACCTGCCCCCAACCCTCACTTAATCATGTTGTATGGGATAGTTTTCATATTCATTCTCATATCTTGTTCATGGAGAAAACATGCTCATAAATCATTTTCATATGCTTGAGCAGTAAATCATGATGCATGACATGAATGCTCTTAAATCATCAGACTATGGAAATTATCATACTAGACAGTAACTCATAGACTCTAACAGAACATCACATAACATAGTTCTCAAACATCCGTAAATCATCCAAATACAAACCATCTTACTAACTTAAAACAAACACCAACATAAGTAACAGACAATAGCTTAAATAACTTCTAATCATCGTATCAGTTTCTACCTAGCATCCTTATGATGTAGGGCCCTAATGGCCGGGAATCCTACACATTCACTTACCTGGTTTCCTTAGCAACTTGAGCTCCTTTCCTTCAGACTTCTTCACCTAAAACATTACATTGTAGTAGATAAAATAAAAATCCTAATAATCTAAACTCAAAACTAGTAAAGTCCTAACCAAGGAAGATTCCTAAAGATCTAACTTATCTCATTCAGACATTTTATTGAACACCTTGTACGCTTAGAAATCCTAGTTTATCAGTAAGGGAAAACGGATTCTCTAACTACCCGAGCTCAGCCAACATTCATAATTCCTACTTATTATCATCAAAATCATAAATACTATGTTAATAGCTAATAATACCCCGATTCTATTCATTATTAGGCAAACCTGAATCTCAACCTCTAACTCAAACCAACACCTAAATGGATACTCAACCACTGCATTGTCGAAGCCTTACCTAGTAAGCTGAATATCGGCGAGAAGGTTGAAGAGTCGGTCGTAGATGAAAGGGCTACTGGCTGAGAGAGAGCTCTGGAAGGACGAGAATCGCAGAGGAGAGTGTCGGCTACTGTGAGGTTTTAGTGAGGTTTAAGGTTTCCATTTTCTATTTATATTAATAAGATCCTTCCTAATTACCATTTTCCAACCCCAAAATTAGAAATCAAATAAACTTTGGCATTAAAATTAAATTCAAGTATTAATAATAAAGGTGACAGTTAATTCCGTTAAGAAAATCACCTGGCAGAGATTGTCGGGTGTTACACGTAGATTGTCCGTTGAATATTGGAGGCCTTAGCTTTTGAAATCTTTCCATGCTGTGGTTGTCCGGAATTACTATATCTCGGGCTCTTTGGTTTTCGTGGTTTACTAGACTTTCAATTTGTTGTGCTTGCCTGTCCATATGCTGAACCTGACGGTCCAGCAAATCAGTCAGCCTATCTAAGGCATCGTCTCTAGCGTCTCTACCTCGAACCATTTTCTATATCTCCTATAAAAGTTAAAACAAATAATCCTACAAAATTGAATTTAAATAAAGCAATTAAACTTACTTACAGTTGATGAAGGATGTCCGCGTAGTGGCTGCGCAGTCGTGCAGTCTACAGAACCGTTTTTAAAACTCGGGGGCTCTGATACCATAACTGTAACGACCCTTAAACATAACCCTTAATTTCCCGTATAAATTTTTCTTTTCAAACCTCTAATTGAAATTAAAACGTCCATAAAATCATTTAAAGAAAATACCTTAAAATAAAGGTTGGAATTGCTTTGGAAAAGAAAATAAATAAAAGGAAAACATTAAAGAAATATATTAGAACATCGGCCAGAGGAACCAGAGGGCAGAAAGGGCATTTGCCCATGAAAATTCATGGCCGATCGATCGGTCATTTCAGCCGATCGATCGGCAGTGGCCAAAATAGAGGGGGCGATCAATCGACCCACACATCAGGCGATCGATCGCCCTTGATCGATCACCCTTGATCAATCGCCGGCCGATCGATCGCCCATTTGGGCGATCGATCGGCACACTCTCTGGATTTTCCAGAGAGTGTCGATCCATCATGCCATTCGATCGCCTCCTTAGGCGATCGAATGGCATGCTCTCTAGAATCCGAAAATTCCAGAGAGCATCCTCACTTCATTCCCTCTTTTTCTTCTTCTACTTCATCCATCGATTCCCCTGTACAATTCACATAACACTTCACCCTTTTTCCCTCATCAAATCACCACTAACATTTCATAACAAACTTCTACACAATAACACTACCACCCACATACATTTCACTATCTACCAATAACCCGTTTACCGACTCAAAACTCATTTAAACATAATCAAATTTTATAAAACGAACCGCGTGGTTCCGTTTAAAAGTTTAACATTTTACCCTGTTTGAAAACATCCAAAACACTACAAAATACTATCAATCTACCAAAACACTACATTATCTATCCAGTCACCAAACATCCTAAAATGGGTTATCTATACAATTTTTCCTACGTTTCTATCTATCAAAATCCCAAGAAACTTACTTAAGTCCCCACGGGTCAAAATAAGCTCCGACTGCCAGCGCAGTCCCACGGGGCATCCTCCTTCAACGTGCTCATACTTCAGGCGGAGGGACGTCTTCCTCACCTGTCTCAAAATCACCTACACCATAGAAAATAAAAATGTGAGCTAGAGGCTCAATAAATCTATGTGAATGCACGTGAATGCTAATGCTATGCATGTATAGTTTATAAATCATGCGTCCTACCTTTTCGCTAATCATTTCATTTATGTCACCGGGGCTTCACTCTCGCTAGATAGGAGTGGCACATCCGTCGATTGGATAGCCCCTCGTATCTAACCGGGGGGAAAACATGCTTCACCTGACAGCCATGTCTGAACCACCGCCACCGACGTGACCTTCATTACATTCGTTTACCTTTTTGTTTTGTAAAAACATGCATAGAAATTCCTTTTCATGCTCTTTTCGAAAACAATGATGCGTGAACAAATATTATGTCATGAACGAAAAAGAAACATACAACCAATAAACTAAACAATTAACCATCTAACCAAACCTAAAACTAACTACTCATTCTAGTTACCCAAACGCAGTATATCTCCAATTCCTCAATTTAACGTACATTCTTATGGTGTAGGCCAAGACAGCCAAACAAATCACGAAGACTTACCTCGCGTCTGTTGAAATTTGAGCTCCGTCCACGAGCGTTGTTCACCTAAGGCAATTCACAACATTTGTCATTTAAATCAATTCTAAACTATTGAGTTTCCAAAATTACAAACTCCTAGCTAAAGAAAATCTCCTAAACTCTAAAACACCTCATTGAGGCATTTTATCGAGCAACTCGTGCTCGTGAATTTTCAAACATCTATTAATGGAGTATTTAAAATTTCCAACCACTCAAAACCTTAATAACCCTCACTAATTCAACTAACTCCTACCAACAACCATAAATACGCTCCTTAGAGCCATAAATACGGTTAACCTATCGATTTCAAACTCTATTTCACGTTTTCAACGAAAACCCTAACGAACCCTAACCGCTTTCAACCCTAGAAATCAAAATCTAAAGCTCTAAAACTATAGATTCATACCTAGAGTCGAGGAAGGAGAAGGAAACGTGAAGAGTTGAGTTGCCGGAGAAGGAGAATCGTCGCCGGAAGGGAGAACGTCAGAGGAGGAAGAAAATCGCCGAGGGAGAGGGAGAGAAAAATGGATTTCTGCGAAAGTGTGAGGGAGAAAGAGGGAGTTTGATGTTTTTATTAAAATTTGGCTTGCGAATTTAACATAACGCCCTTCCATTGAATTTCTATTTATTCCTCCACAAATTTTGTTATTTAACTAACGATCCGATTTCTCCAAATTTTCATATTTCACCATAAATTTCAATTTATTATTAGGGCTCCGTTAAAACTTTCCGTTCGCAAAACAGACTTAGTTTGATGTATTTACAAAAATACCATTTATATTGGAATAAATCAAATCTCGTAAAGCCGGGTGTTACAATTTTGGTGTTCAAATACCGGCTGAAGACGAGCCAATTTTATTGAAGAACACTAATCTCTTCTCTACTTCAACCTTGCTACGAATGGGCATTACAAGAAATAAGCAAGGTGTTCTGTGTGAAAAAGCAACCCGAGGCGGTGGTTCAAGAAGTCATGCCTCTCCCACTATTTCTGAACCTCGGAAGAGGAGAAGAGTGCTCTTGGAGGACGAAGAAGAAGAGGCTAATGCTCCAGAAGAGTCTGTTATTCCTTCTATTGATCCTCCTCAGATTCAAGGATCTCACTTTTTTACTCTTCCAACAGGCTCCGACTTTCTCCCATTAGTTTCTGAGGGATTTAATGATCAATATTTCCTACCCGATCCTCAGGAAGTTCACGCCCCTGTTCTCCCACATCCCTCCAGTCCAATTCCTCCTCCTTTGCCAACAGAGGCTCCTCATTTGTCAGCTTCTGTTCCTCCTCAATCTCCAGGTCATACCACTCCTTCTGCAAGGACATCTATTTCTGAGGAACACTATCATGAGCTCAGAGTGTGTATTGAAAGTCTCGGGACAGCCCTCGCATCCTTTCAGTCCCTTTCTATCGCTCGCCAAGATAATCTGGAAGCAACCACCCTCTCTCGGTTTGATCATTTTTCATCTACTATTCAAGGCCTTCACAATCGTATTGATCAAATGGAAAGAGCTATTGACGATGTCACCTCTTCCATTCGTTTCAATACCACTTTTTTGGCAGATCAAATGCGTGGGAGTCTGACAGGGTTGTCACTCAATTTGGATATCTTCACCCACATGTGGCTAGCAGTGACAATGAGCCCACTCCTAGGGCTGAGAATTGAGATGAAGGTGGTGAGGATAATGAGGACGTTCACCCAGCTTCTCCAGCTGCTCCTTCGGGTGATGAGCCTATGGCTCTCTCTCTAAGTGCTGTTGGAGATGTTGTTGCTTCAGCTGCGCTGTTTGTGAGGACGAGTCCCTCATTGATCCAGCTGATGATGGTTCCGCTGTTTCTGATGATCTTGTCATGATTGAGCCTGTCGATGAGCAAGAACCTCCTACTAATGTACCAATGGCAGAGGAAGGGATGCAGAGGATGCAGGGGATGCAGATACAGAGGATGCAGGGGATGCAGAGGCAGAGGATGCAGGGGATGCAATTGATGGACAAATTGTACCTCCTGCCTCTCCTGTTGTTGTTGTGTCCAATGACGATGAACCTCCTATGTTCCTTGCACGCCATTTCTACTCCCGCATGAACTAGGATGCTATCGAATTGATCATTTAGATTCTTAGGACTCTGTTAGGTTACTCTTTCTTTTCTCATTCTTTATCATTGACTTATTTCTCATTCTTTCTCATTCTTTATCCCTTGTGTTGTGTTGAATGACATTACCCTGCTTGTTTGTTTTTTTTTATAATGTCAAAGGGGAGATGGATATTTGTTGATGAAGTTGACTGATTGCATACAATATGGGGGAGTAGAGAGATTATTGTGGAGGAGAATATACTTAATCACTTTATATTTGTTATCATCAAAAAGGGGGAGATTGTTAACTTAAAATGTGTTTAAGTATAACTATATTTTTTATGATTGTGATTAATATCAAATATATACATATAAAATGAGTGTTAGAAATGAATGTTATTAATAGTTGTAGTATCTGTTTGGGAATGCCCTTTAAAAAGAGTATTATGTTTTTCTAACAATTTTGGTTAAGTATTGTTAGTTGAGTCTGGTCCATGCAAAATGTTAAAGGAACATCGACCGAATCAAAGTAGACCTGAGTCATCTCCCAGATATATCAATCGAACAGCAAAGTCGACCGATTGCGGAATCAATTACTTTATCGTCCAGACTTAGAAGTCATCCGAAATCAACGTCGTCCAGATTTTAGAGTCATCCGAAATAAACGTCGTCCAAATTTTAGAGTCATCCGAAATCAACGTCGTCCAGATTTTAGAGTCATCCGAAATCAACGTCGTCCAGATTTTAGAGTCATCCGAAATCAACGTCGTCCAGATTTTAGAGTCATCCGAAATCAACGTCGTCCAGATTTTAGAGTCATCCGAAATCAACGTCGTCCAGATTTTAGAGTCATCCGAAATCAACGTCGTCCAGATTTTAGAGTCATCCGAAATCAACGTCGTCCAGATTTTAGAGTCATCCGAAATCAACGTCGTCCAGATTTTAGAGTCATCCGAAATCAACGTCGTCCAGATTTTAGAGTCATCCGAAATCAACGTCGTCCAGATTTTAGAGTCATCCGAAATCAACGTCGTCCAGATTTTAGAGTCATCCGAAATCAACGTCGTCCAGATTTTAGAGTCATCCGAAATCAACGTCGTCCAGATTTTAGAGTCATCCGAAATCAACGTCGTCCAGATTTTAGAGTCATCCGAAATCAACGTCGTCCAGATTTTAGAGTCATCCGAAATCAACGTCGTCCAGATTTTAGAGTCATCCGAAATCAACGTCGTCCAGATTTTAGAGTCATCCGAAATCAACGTCGTCCAGATTTTAGAGTCATCCGAAATCAACGTCGTCCAGATTTTAGAGTCATCCGAAATCAACGTCGTCCAGATTTTAGAGTCATCCGAAATCAACGTCGTCCAGATTTTAGAGTCATCCGAAATCAACGTCGTCCAGATTTTAGAGTCATCCGAAATCAACGTCGTCCAGATTTTAGAGTCATCCGAAATCAACGTCGTCCAGATTTTAGAGTCATCCGAAATCAACGTCGTCCAGATTTTAGAGTCATCCGAAATCAACGTCGTCCAGATTTTAGAGTCATCCGAAATCAACGTCGTCCAGATTTTAGAGTCATCCGAAATCAACGTCGTCCAGATTTTAGAGTCATCCGAAATCAACGTCGTCCAGATTTTAGAGTCATCCGAAATCAACGTCGTCCAGATTTTAGAGTCATCCGAAATCAACGTCGTCCAGATTTTAGAGTCATCCGAAATCAACGTCGTCCAGATTTTAGAGTCATCCGAAATCAACGTCGTCCAGATTTTAGAGTCATCCGAAATCAACGTCGTCCAGATTTTAGAGTCATCCGAAATAAACGTCGTCCAGATTTTAGAGTCATCCGAAATCAACGTCGTCCAGATTTTAGAGTCATCCGAAATCAACGTCGTCCAGATTTTAGAGTCATCCGAAATCAACGTCGTCCAGATTTTAGAGTCATCCGAAATCAACGTCGTCCAGATTTTAGAGTCATCCGAAATCAACGTCGTCCAGATTTTAGAGTCATCCGAAATCAACGTCGTCCAGATTTTAGAGTCATCCGAAATCAACGTCGTCCAGATTTTAGAGTCATCCGAAATCAACGTCGTCCAGATTTTAGAGTCATCCGAAATCAACGTCGTCCAGATTTTAGAGTCATCCGAAATCAACGTCGTCCAGATTTTAGAGTCATCCGAAATCAACGTCGTCCAGATTTTAGAGTCATCCGAAATCAACGTCGTCCAGATTTTAGAGTCATCCGAAATCAACGTCGTCCAGATTTTAGAGTCATCCGAAATCAACGTCGTCCAGATTTTAGAGTCATCCGAAATCAACGTCGTCCAGATTTTAGAGTCATCCGAAATCAACGTCGTCCAGATTTTAGAGTCATCCGAAATCAACGTCGTCCAGATTTTAGAGTCATCCGAAATCAACGTCGTCCAGATTTTAGAGTCATCCGAAATCAACGTCGTCCAGATTTTAGAGTCATCCGAAATCAACGTCGTCCAGATTTTAGAGTCATCCGAAATCAACGTCGTCCAGATTTTAGAGTCATCCGAAATCAACGTCGTCCAGATTTTAGAGTCATCCGAAATCAACGTCGTCCAGATTTTAGAGTCATCCGAAATCAACGTCGTAAAATTATGGTTATTTTTTTTCTCTCTCTCTGTTTATTTTGAATCAGTAAACAATATTTTAAGAAATTTATATTGTATTAAGTAAACTTAATTAGGAAATAAAAGTCTAATTCACCCCCCTCTTAGACAATAACGGTCCTACAATTTTAAGACACACTGCTGAGATTGTTACTTTAATTCGAAGAAGGATCCTTGCAGCCCAAAGTAGACAGAAAAGCTATGCAGATCAAAGAATGAGGAAATTAGAATTTACCAAATATAATACCCGGCTGTACGGAATATTAATATTTTAATATAAATGACATTTTTGTTAATATGTCAAATCAAATCCATTTTACAAAAAAGAAAGCGTTATTATGATCCAAATGATTTATAAGGATTTTAAGAAAATTTTGGGAATTTTAGGAGTTTAACGCTAATTTAACGAGAATTACGTTTATCGTAATATAAAGGATACTTTAGTAAAAATAGTAAACGGAGTCCGAATTGCGAACGGACAGTTTTAATAGAACCCTGATAATATGTTGAAGTTATTGGTGAAATGAGGAAATTTGGAGAAAATAGCATCACGTATTTCAAAATAGCATGAAAACGGATTTCTGCACGTGTTTAAGAAAATGAAACTAATGAACGAAATGAAATTATGTAATCTGTTATCTGGTTATGTGAGGTGGGGCTCAGGCACGGCTGTTTACGGATGTGAGCGTGTACCCCCCACCGCCCCCCCCCCCCCCCCCCCCCTCCCCCCCCGTTAGGTGAAGAGGGCAGTCCGACCGCGGGATGTGTCCTCTCCATCTAATTTCGGAAACTCATACGCACAACATGCATTTACATTTACGAAACTTACTGAGCCTTTATCTCATAGTGTGTCTGTATGGTGTATGTGATATCGAGACAGGTGAGGACGACGTTCCTCCTCCTGATGCATGAGTTCAGTTGAAGAAGAATGATCGCGGGAGTGTGCTGGCACAGTCGAGGCGTTTCATGACCCATGGGGACGTATGTAGGTATTTTGGGATATTTTGGATAGGAAATGTTTAGGTAAAATATTTGTACAGATAGAACATTATAGGATGTTTGGATCTGGACTAGTTGATAGGTTATGTTTTAAAGTTTTTAAACGTTTTAGAAACTTGTTTTGTAAATGTTTTGCAATAGGGATATGTTTGGTTTTTAAACATATCCACGCAGTTTGTTTTTATAAAATTTTACCACATTTTAAAATGTGTTTTGAGTCCTTAAACGAGGGATTAGTGAAGTGTGAATTGTACGTAGGGGGAAAAGAGTTGTTATGGTGAAGTTGTTATGTAATGTATTGGGAATGAATGAAAAAAATGGTTAAGTGTGTTAGTGGATGTGTTTACAGGGAAAAGAATGAAAGAAGAAGAAGAAAAAAAAAAGAGGAGAAGGGGGGCAGAGAACTTGGCGACCAATCGCCAAGAGAGGCGATCAGTCACCAAGGTGGATCGCCACGCTCTAGAATTTTTCTAGAGAGTGTGGCGATCGCCTCCCCCCCCCCCCCCCCCCCCCCCCCGGATCGCCTGGTGAACGATCGCCTGAAATGGGCGATCGATCACCCTTGGCTTTAAAGGGACAAATGTCTCTTTTGCCCTCCTTTCCTCAGTCGTACAGTGAGGGTGGCAAAGAGAAACGAGTTTACGCAGCTGAAGCAGACAGGTTCGGTTGCTGAATATATTCAGAAATTTGAGGCTTTGTCACATTTTGCACAGCGTCTTGTAAGTGATAATGAAGACAAGGTGCATCAGTTTATGGAGGGGCTGAATCCCAAGATCAAGATGAACATTATTGTGTCGGGTAGTATAGACGTACCCTATTCTGACATTACAGCCAGAGCCCTGGACTTTGAAGCTGCCAGGGCAACTTGTGTTTGACTGAGGGAGCCAGCTAAGGACTTCTTCCGTGAGATCCGTCCTCAGTCACAGAACTGAGGATGGCAGCCTAGAGTACAACAGCCCCCGCAGCAACAAAGGGGTGTGAAGAGACCTTTAGAGGGAGGCAACGATCGAGGCAAGGGAAAACAAGTACAAGGGACTCCACAGATACCTTGGTGCCCCATATGTCAGCGAGAGCACAGTGGAGAGTGCCGAATTGGCACTAACAAATGTTACAGATATGGTGAAGTCGGCCATTTTGTCAGAGATTGCCCAAACCCGGGCCGAGATCAGTTTGGCGGAGACCAGAGGAGGGTTATGCCGAGGATCTTTGCGTTTATCGAGCCTGGCAATATCGATGATGAGGCTCAGCCTTCCGTGATAGCAGGTACCATTTTGATTATGGGCGTAGCGGTATTTTCGTTGATAGACACTGGAGCTACACATTCCTTTATTTCAACTGCTTGCATGGCTAGATTGGGGTTAGCGTCTGAGTTAGCAGAGGTTGAGTATAGAGTGATGCTGCCTTCGGGAGAGCATATACAGTCGGATCGTATTCTCCAGGGCACTGTCGTCTCAGTGGGGGATGCTACCCTTTATGCTTGTCTGATAGTTCTGAGCATAGAGCGGTACGATCTTATCTTAGGGATGGACTGTCTTTCACAGCACTTTGCCACCATCGATATTCAAACCGGGATTGTGACCTTTCGACCCCCGGGTAAAGCCGAGTTTTCTTATCAGGCGATGAACAGATGGAGCGGATCGCCTGTTTCCTATTCCATGAAGGTCAACGAGCAATTTAAAGGTGAGTGCTCTATTTATCTGGCCGCAGTATTTGATACTCAGTTACTCAGTGAATTAAAGCCGAGTGACCTTCCTATAGTCAGAGAATTCTCTGAGATTTTTCTTGATGATCTCCCTGGTTTACCACCAGACCAGGAGATTGAATTTGTGATTGATGTATATCCTAGTTCGGTGCCTGTGTCTAAGAATCCATATAGATTGGCGCCTGCTGAATTGAGGGAGTTGAAAACTCAGCTCGAGGAGTTGTTGGATAAGGGTTTCATCCGACCCAGTTTTTCACTCTGGGTGCTCCCGTTTTGTTTGTTAAGAAGAAAGACGGGACTCTCAGAATGTGCGTGGATTATAGAGAGCTGAATAAGCTTACAGTGAAGAATAAGTATCCATTACCGCGAATCGATGATTTGTTTGATCAACTACAGGGTGCCCGAGTATTTTTCAAGATTGACCTACGCTCGGGTTACTATCAATTGAAGGTCCGGAAGGAGGATATTTAGAAAACGGCATTTCGAACGAGGTACGGGCATTATGAATTCCTAGTTATGTCTTTTGGACTTACTAATGCCCCTGCAGCGTTTATGGATTTGATGAACCTAGTCTTCAAGGAGTATCTGGCCAAGTTCGTCGTAGTCTTTATCGACGACATATTGATTTATTCTAAGACGAAGGAGGAGCATGAAGAGCAATTGAGGATTGTTCTAAGGATTTTGCAACGACACCAGCTATATCCAAAGTTCTCCAAGTGTGAGTTTTGGCTAGATAGGGTCAGTTTTCTTGGCCACATTATATCAAAAGAAAGGGTATCTGTGGATCCGAGCAAAATCCAGGTGGTAGAGATTGGTCACAGCCTAAGAACGTGCGTGAAGTACGTGGATTCCTCGGGTTGGCTGGTTATTATCGGAAGTTCATAGAGGGATTTTCGAAGATTGCAGTTCCTCTCTCTTGTTTGACTCGGAAGAATGAGAAATTTATATGGTCGGCTGCTTGTGACAATAGTTTTATGGAGTTAAAGCAGAGATTGACTACAGCTCCAGTGTTGACATTGTCTGTTAAAGGTGATAAGTTCAGCATATATTGCGATGCGTCCGGAGTTGGGCTCGGATGCGTGCTTATGCAGGAGGGTAGGGTGATTGCTTATGCTTCTAGACAGCTGAAGCCGTATAAGCAGAATTATCCTACCATGATCTGGAGTTAGCAGCCGTGGTCTTCGCACTGAAGATTTGGAGACATTATTTATATGGGCAGCAGTGCGAGATATTTTCTGACCACAAAAGCTTGAAGTACTTATTTACACAGAAAGAACTTAATATGAGATAAAGAAGGTGGCTGAAGTTCGTGAAAGACTACGATTTCGATATCAAGTACCATCTAGGAAAGGCGAACAAGGTCGCTGATGCTTTAAGCCGAATGTCTTCTGCGAGTCAGCCTTCACTTGCAGCGATGTCGGTTACATTGCGGTCTGAGATTGAGAGGTTCGATGTGGAGATAGTGCCAGAGTTGTCCAGTATGCTCACTAATATTTCTCTCAAGCCGACTATTCTGGATAAAATACGTGAAGCTCAGCAGAAAGATATGGAGTGCGAGGAGTTTCGGTTGGGCTTGACATCCGAGGATTCGTTGGATTTCCATTTATCAGATGATGATATTCTAAAGTTCAGGCATAGGTGGTACGTGCCTAACGATGAGGAGCTAAAGAAGGAAATATTGGCTGAGGCGCATTCTTCAGCTTATTCTGTGCACCCGAGAAGTACCAAGATGTACCGGGATTTGAAACAACACTTCTGGTGGCCAAACATGAAGAGAGAGGTCGCCAAATATGTCGAAACCTGTTTAGTTTGTCAACAGGTGAAAGCAAAATACCAGAGGCCGGCTGGAACACTACAGCCACTGCCTATTCCTGAGTGGAAATGTGAGCAGATCTCCATGGATTTTATTGTGGGGCTCCCAAGGACGACGAAGGGTCACGACGGCATCTGGGTGATTATAATATCCGACTGTACGGAATACTAATATTTTAATGTAAATGGCATTTTTGTATATATGTCAAATCAAGTTGGTTTTGTAAAAGGAAAGTGTCATTACGATCCTAATAATTAATAAGGATTTTGGGAAAATTTCAGGAATTTTAGGAGTCGTAACGCTAATTTTACGAGAATTACGTTTATCGTAATATAAAGGATACTTCGGTAAAAATAGTAAACGAGGTCCGAATTTTGAACGTACAGTTTTAATAGAACCCTAGTAATAAGTTGGATTTATTGGCGAAATAAGGAGATTTGGAGAAACCGAATCGTTAGACAATTAACGAAACAAAGGACGAAACAAATAGAAAATCAAAGGAAGGGCGAAGTGGTAATTTGCCAAGTCAATTTTTATAAAATAACACAACTCTTTTCCTCCCTCATTCTTCTCTCTTCCTGCGCGAACTCCTCTCCTCCAGGCGATCCTCCATCGCCTCTCACGGTGATTTCCTCTTTCGACCTCCGTTCTTCCTCTATTCGTCCTCCGTCATTCACGTTTTCTCCTTCAATCAACGTTCTAGGTAAGATTTTATAGTTTTGGAAAGTTTATTCGAAGTTTTTGGGTCGTTTAACGGTTACGGTTTCGTTTAGGGTTTTGTTAAAAATGCGACTTAGTGTTCGAAATTGGTAAGTTTATTGTATTGATGGATATAAAGGACGTATAGAACGTTGTTGGGCAAAGTGGGATTGAATTGTGAGAAGTTTTAGAGTTTGTGGATTTTTGGAGATTTGAGAAACCTCCATTAATGGAGTTTTGAAAATTCACGGGCATGAATTGCTCAATAAAATGTCTCAAAGAGTTGAATTAGAGTTTTAAGGAATTTCCTTAGCTAAGGTTTCGTTAAATTTGGACGTTTGATAGTTTAAACTCGTATTAACGACAAAATTGTGAAATTTGCCTTAGGTGAACAACACTCGTGGACGGAGCTTGGATTTCAACAGACACGAGATAAGTTCTCATGACTTACTCTGGCCGATAGACCTACACCGTACGTCGATGTCGTCTCGAGGAGTTTTGGTGACGTGTTTTTATTTAAATTGCTTTGGTTGGGTAGTTAGGTTTAGTTGTTTATAGGTTATGTATTTAATTGCTTTTATTGTCTTGATGGTACATATGATGCATGTTTAAATTATGTTATAAATTGTTCACGTATCACGTATTTTAAAAGAGCATGAAAATGAATTTTCGCACTATGTTTTAAAAAAAATGGCGATGTGCCTGAAAATGGGCTATTGATCTATTGTGTGGATCGATTACGGGTCTGTCACAATATCACATCTAATATGGATCGATGTATGTTTATGGTCATACGAGGTGGGGCTCAGACACGGCTGTGCGTGTTGCAAGCATGTACCCCCTCCTCTAGGTGGAAAGGGTAGTCCAACCGCAGGATGTGCCCTCTCCATTTAGGGGGTTGAGATCTCGATGACAACCTATGTAAAGATAAGAAATGTTGCATGATTTACGAACTCATATACACAGCATGCATTTACATTTACGAAGCTTGCTGAGATTTTTATCTCATAGATTGTCTGTATGGTATAGGTGATCTTGACTTAGGTGAGGACGAGATCCCTCCACCCGAGGAGTGATGCAGTTGGCGGAGGATGGCTCGCGGGAGTGCGCTGCGCAGTTGATGCTTAAACCTGACCCGTGGGGATATATGTATGTGTTTTGAGGGTATTGGGATGTTTTGGGCTGATGATTGACTGAAATGAATAATTGTATAGTTAAAACATTTTAGGATGTTTGGTTCTGATTAGCTGATAGGTTACGTTTTGAGGTTTTTAAACGTTTTGGTACATTGAAATTATAAAATGTTTTGTTAAGATTTCTGTTGAGATTTTATGAACTGCTTGGTGGTTTTAGCAGGAGGAAATGTTTGGTTTTCAAACAGAACCACGCAGTTCGTTTTCATAAAAATGTATTTGGTTTTAATTGTGTTATGAGTCGTTTATTTGGTCGATGAAATGAAGTGATGTTGAAGTGTTTTTAGTTTGTGATTGAGTTTAAATAGGTGTTTATGTGTGTGCAAGAGAGAAGAGAAGAAAAGGAGTAGAATGAATGAAGTGAAGAGGGAAAGAAAGAAAGAAGAAAATGGGGGAGGCAGAGGGGTTGGCAACCGATCGCCAAGAGGGGTGATCGGTCACCAAGTGATCGCCACAGTCTGGAATTTTTCCAGAGCGTGTGGCAATCGATCGCCCCAATGGGGGCGATCGATCGCCTGGTGAACGATCGCGAGGCGATCGTTCACCACAACGAGGGGCGATCGTGATCGCCCCTCCATGTTATAGCTGGCGATCGATCACCTGAAATGGGCGATCGATCGCCCCTCATTTTTAGGGACAAACGTCCCATTTTGCCCTCTGTCGATTGTTGTTTAGTTTTTCATTGTTTTAAATTATTTTATAATTGTTTTAATTTTTGTTTTAATAGTTTATAAGCGTGGACTCCATCAATTTAAATTCCGATTTCGATTCCGACATTAAAAGTTTCATTTCCTCTAAAACGCTAGGTTAAAGTTTTAAGTATATAAAAAAAATAATACGGGAAAATTAGGAATAGTGTAAGGGTCGTCACAGTGATTGTGGATCGATTGACAAAGTCGGCTCACTTCTTATCAGTGAAGATGACATCTTCGATGGACCAGCTCGCCGAGCTTTATGTACAGGAGGTTGTGAGACTGCATGGAGTGCCAATTTCTATTATCTCAGATCGAGATCCGAGATTTTCATCGAAGTTCTGGAAGAGTCTGCACAAAGCTATGGGGACTCAACTGAATTTCAGCACGGCATTTCATCCTCAGACTGATGGTCAGACAGAGAGAACAAATCAGATTCTGGAGGATATGCTCAGAGCTTATGTGTTGGAATTTCAGGGATTGTGGAGCAGGTATTTGCCACTGATCGAGTTCTCTTACAACAACAGCTTCCAAGCTACCATTGGTATGGCTCCGTACGAAGCTCTATATGGTCGAAAGTGTAGATCTCCGCTGTATTGGGACGAGGTTGGTGAAGCCAGTATTGTTGGTCCCGAGATCCTACAGCAAACGGCAGAGAAGATTGCCATTATTAGACAGCGTATCGAGATAGCTCAGAGTCGACAGAAGAGCTATGCTGACACGAGACGGAGGGAACTGGAATTCGAAGAAGGTGATGAGGTTTACTTGAAAGTTTCTCCGTTTAAAGGTGTTATGAGATTCGAAAGGAAGGGCAAGCTGAACCCTCGGTATGTAGGGCCATTCCCTATTTTAAAAGAAGATTGGGAAGATGGCTTATCGACTACAGCTTCCGGCTTCAATGGAAGGCATCCACAACGTGTTTCATGTGTCTATGCTTCGGAAGTGTTTGCGCGATCCATCGCATATTGTGGAGGCGAGAGACATCGAGGTACAGCCTACCTTGACTTATGTGGAGAAGCCGGTGCGTATTTTAGAGACTTCCATCAAAGTATTGCGCAACAAAGAGATTCCGCTAGTTAAAGTCTTGTGGCGGAACCATGAGGTTGAAGAAGCGACTTGGGAACGACAGCAAAATATGATGGCTAAGTATCCCGAGTTGTTTGTGTAATCAAATTTTGAGGACAAATTTTAAATAAGGTGGATGGAATGTAATACCCGGCTGTACGGAATATTAATATTTTAATGTAAATGGTATTTTTGTTAATATGTCAAATCAAGTCATTTCACAAAAAGAAAGCGTTATTATGATCCTAATGATTTATAAGGATTTAAGAAATTTCGGGAATTTTAGGAGTTAACGCTAATTTAACGAGAATTACGTTTATCGTAATATAAAGGATACTTTAGTAAAAATAGTAAACGGAGTCCGAATTGCGAACGGACAGTTTTAATAGAACCCTGATAATAGGTTGAAGTTATTGGTGAAATGAGGAAATTTGTAGAAATCGAATCGTTAGACGATTAACGAATCAAGTGACGAAACAAATAGAAAATCAAAGGAAGGGCGAAATAATAATTTACAAAGTCAAATTTTATTAAATTACAATACCTTCTTTTCTCTTCTTCCTCCTTCACGATTTCTCTCTGTTTGTTTTTCCCCCTCCCGCGGCGACTTTTCTTCCTCCGGCGATTTCTCACGCCGACGCCGATTTCTCTT
The DNA here is from genome assembly GCA_022432975.1 of Begonia masoniana. Taxonomy (NCBI): domain Eukaryota; kingdom Viridiplantae; phylum Streptophyta; class Magnoliopsida; order Cucurbitales; family Begoniaceae; genus Begonia; species Begonia masoniana. The sequence continues at coordinate 26,992,398 of CM039515.1, read as the reverse complement.
CCGTTCGTTTTCCGTTCTTCGCGATTTCCTCTCCTCTTGCAACCCTAGGTATGAATCTACAGTTTTCCAGGCTTTAGTTTTAGGTTTTTGTAGAGTTATACGTTTAGGGTTTTGTTAGGGTTTTATGAAAAAACGTGATTTAAGATTTGAAATCGATAGGTTTACCGTAGTTGTGAATATAATGGACGTATTGAACGTTATTGGACGAAGATAAGCCGATTTCTGAGAACGTTAAAATTTGAGAATTTTAGGGGTTTTTGGAAAAACTCGTTAATGGAAGTTTTGAGGTGTCGAACGTGAATTGCTCGGTGAAATGCCTCATTGAGCTAAGTTAGAATTTTAGAAAAATTTCCTTAGTTAAGGTTCGATAATTTGGACATTTAACGGTTTTAACTCGTATTAATGACGATTGTTGTGTTTTGCCTCAGACGAACAACGCTCGTGGACGGAGGCTCGAAGTCCAGTGCGCACAAGGTAAGTTCTCGTGACTTACTTGGCCGAGAGGCCTACACCGTACGTCAATGTCGCGTCGAGGATCTTTTGAGAATCGTTGTTAAATGTTTAGGTTTGGTAGTTAGGATTAGTTCTTTTATAAGATATGTTTTTTAATTGCTTTTATTGTCTTGATGGTACTTAATATGTTTGTTTACTTATGTCTGTAACTGTTCATGCATCACGTATTTCAAAATAGCATGAAAACAGATTTCTGCACGGGTTTAAGAAAATGAAACTAATGAACGAAATGAAATTATGTAATCTGTTATCTGGTTACGCTAGGTGGGGCTCAGGCACGGCTGTTTACAGATGTGAGCGTGTACCCCCCCCCCCCCCCCCCCCCCCGATTTAGGTGAAGAGGGCAGTCCGACCGCGGGATGTGTCCTCTCCATCTAATAGGCTGAGACCTCAGTGACATTCTATCTGCGACGTAATGATAAGAAAATGTTGCATGATTTCTAAAACTCATACGCACAGCATGCATTTACATTTACGAAACTTACTGAGCCTTTAGCTCATAGTGTGTCTGTATGGTGTAGTGATATCGAGACAGGTGAGGACGACGTTCCTCCTCTTGATGCATGAGTTCAGTTGAAGAAGAATGATCGCGGGAGTGTGCTGGCGCAGTCGAGGCGTTTCATGACCCGTGGGGACGTATGTAGGGATTTTGGGATATTTTGGATAGGAAATGTTTAGGTAAAATATTTGTACAGATAGAACATTATAGGAGTTTGGATCTGGACTAGTTGATAGGTTATGTTTTTAAAGTTTTTAAACGTTTTAGAACTTGTTTGTAAATGTTTGGTAATAGGGATATGTTCGGTTTTTAAACATATCCACGCAGTTGTGTTTTTATAAAATCTTACCACATTTTAAAAGGCGTTTTGAGTACCTTAAACGAGGGATTAGTGAAGTGTGAATTGTACGTAGGGGGAAAAGAGTTGTATGTTGAAGTTGTTATGAAATGTATTGGGAATGAATGAAAAAAATGGTTAAGTGTGTTAATGATGTATTTACCGGGAAAGAATGAAAGAAGAAGAAGAAGAAGAAAAAAAAAAAGGGGGGGGGGGGGGGGGGGGGGGCGGGGGGGCGGGGCGGCGAACTTGGCGACCAATCGCCAAGAGAGGCGATCAATCACCAAGGTGGATCGCACTGCTCTGGATTTTTCTAGAGCGTGTGGCGATCGATCGCCCCAAACGAGGGCGATCGATCGCCTGGCGAACGATCGCGAGGCAATCGTTCACCACAGCAAGGGGCGATCAAGATCGCCCCTCCCTTTTTTGACTGGCGATCGATCGCCCTTGGCTTTAAAGGGACAAATGTCCATTTTGCCCACCTTTTCTCAGTCGATTGCTTTTCCTTGTTTTTAAATGTTTTAATATATTGTTTTAAGTTTTATTTAAATTGTATTTAAGTTTGTTAAATGGTTTAAAAGTATAAACTTAAACGATTTCAAATTTTTAAAGTATTATTTCCGCTCGAACGTTAGGTTTAAAGTTTTAAGTATTAAAAAAAATATATACAGGAAAATTGGGTACAGTATTAGGGTCGTTACACTAAAGGTGATCAAGAATTTTTGAAAGTTTCTCCAAAAAAAATGTGTAATGCGGTTTGGAAAGAAGAGAAAACTAAGCCCAAGATATATATGCCCATTTGCAATTTCAACAAGAATTGGAAAAGTTGCTTACCAACTGAATTTGTCTGAGTCACTCAAGCAGGTTCACAACGTGTTCACATCTCGATGTTGAGAAAATACGTACCAGATCCCTCACATATTTGCTGATGAGACCCGAAGAAATTATGTTCAACCCTAACTTAACCTACGAAGAGAGACCGATTCAGATTCTAGAATCAGAAGAAAGAGAGCTGCGGAATAAGAAAGTCTAACTTATAGAGTTCTATGGCAGAATCAAAACGTTGAGGAAGCAACCTGTGAAAGGGAAGAAGAAATGAGAAGGATCTATCCAGAGTTTTTCAGGTAATTGTTTAAATTTCAAGGACAAAATTCTTTAAGAAGGGTAGATTGTAACATACCAAAAATTTATCCCCAATTTATGCATCAAACCCTAATTTAGTTAATAAAAAAATCTCAAATTCTAATTCTTAGCCCTAAATTAAGGAAAATTTTCTTCTTCAACGTAAGAAATTATGGAAATCGATTAAGACAAAATCTCAAATCCCTAACATAAGGAAATCAACACTTAATTAAGGATTTATTTCTAATCTAGGAAAAGGAAAGATTTTCCTTTTCCTTTTGTTACTAAATCCGCCATTTGGAAAGGGCAAACTCCTGGAAAGATTCGGCTCCTCCTTCTATGGAAAGAATTGGAGGAGCTTCCCTACAACCTTAGGAGCTTGGTGAGGAAGAATCACAACAAAAAAATCTCTTTCTCGTTCTGTAAACTAGTGAGAACCAGAAAACATCCTACCTTGCATAATCGCCGTACTCGACCTTCGACCACCTTAAGTTACCTCAGACCCGGTCGGAATCCTCTGAGGAAGAAGAATCGCAGCTTCAACTCCGAGCAACCTCATCGACGAACTTCCTCTCTTCGATCGAAACCATCTTTGCGTGGACAGACTCTTCTCGGCGTCCGTTGGTAACCACCAGCGGCGTAAGTTCCTCCCTCTCCCTCGATCTTCAGCTCTCTTGTCGATCTCTTGCGCTCTCGGTTTCTCACACACTCTCTCTGTTTCGCTAACTCTCCCTCTTTCTGTATCTCATATCGTCCTCTGGCAGAAAGAAGCGTGATCGAAGTGAGAAGAAAAGTAGAGGTTTGGTTCAAAATTTTTATTCTGAACCGAACCAGACCACCCAACATATTTTTAAGGTTAACCGGACCAGTGATCGAACTAGCCCAATGTCCAGGACCGGTCTAAACCCAAATCATTCAACCAAATATTTGGATCGTTAAGGACGCCCAACTCAATCTGAAAATCCAATGCTAGGATTTATTGATAAAGAATTTCTACCCTAATTGTCTTTTTAAAAGGATTATTTTAGGGATAACGAAGAAGTTTAAATAACTCTAATTTTTTTTAGCAAAGAAGATTTATCAACGACTTAGAAAAACAATAAATTCCTATGCCTTAATCGCTCGGAATCCAGGTAAGTGAAAATATCACATTTTTAACGTCGGCGATGGACTAAAAAAATCTCTATTATTCTTACAGTTTTATTTTATATTTCTGATATTGAGCTACGCAGTTTAGACATGTCACTAATTGTTTACAAGATCAAGTGATAGGAATTTGGATATGTTAAAAATGATGTGAAATGACGGAAAGTACGTGATAGCCGAAACGACCATGAGATGGTGAGCTTGATCGAAGGTGGAACAAATTCTAAACCGTATGTGACATCTGAACGAAGGTTGAAAAAAGGTCTAACTGATTGGATATTGGCTGAAGGGGTGGAACAAGTTCTAACTAGATGTGGAGTCGACCGAAGGTTGGAACAATTCTAATAGATGTGATATTTGACCTAGGTTGGAAACAAGTGATAACCAGGAATATAACGGATAAAATACGGATTCGACAAAAAGTAAATGGTTGAAACTTGACAGATTTCTTACTGAGTTTTCTCATAGCTTCTTAATTTGTATATAGGTGAGTTTTCTCTGAGGGAAGAACAAGTGTGCGAGAATCTCCAGAAGGCAGGCGCGCAAAAGAGCTGATTGTGGTCACTCGGATTTTGAATAAAATTAAAGTTATGACTTTTTATTATATTTTAAAAAAAAAAAAATATTTTTTTATATTAGTTGTATTTAAAATTTATTTGTTTTAAGTTGGATAATTTTATTACATTACCGGTTGGATGTTTTTAATTCGCTATTGTTTTTAAAATAAAATTTTTAGAACAAATTTATATTTAATGAGCATTAGTCTTTAAATTTATTGATAGTAATTCAAGGTTTCTTATTAATAATTTTTGTATGTTTTTAATGATTTTGAATTAAGAAATTAGGGTTTTATAACGATCCACTGTAATTAATTTGCAAATCAATTTGGATACATTTTTTAAGGTTTTAAAATTAGAGAAAATCAAATTAATTTGGAGTCGTTACGGTAAGTTGCAAATAAATAAAACAACATTCAGGAAATGTGTAATAATCAAACCTTTCAAGTATGGGATTTAGATTAGAACCCCAGTTCCACTTGAGTAGTAACAAATACAACTACTTTGATCAAGTTGAAGCACAGGCATATATGTAGTTGTTTTGCAAATTACACAAAATGATTTCAATCATCAGTTGTCTTGTTGATCCCTGACTATAGACTAAATTGCATTTTACCTTTGAAATTATGAGTGCTGTTTTGTCAAGTCAGTGTTGGAACTTGGAGGTGTATCGTTACAATGCGCAAACATCGACACGAGTCCATTGTCCCACCAACTCTTCACCCAACCAAGAGGAAATAACTAAGCTAATTTTGCAGTTGTCAATTAAACAGTCTACAGCCAAGGAAAATGCCAAACTTCGCAATAATGAGCAAACTCACACAATGAGCATGCAGCATACACCAAAGCAGCCGTGATAATGCGAGATTAACAAAAGTTCATACAATGATATTCTTCCGCACGAGATATGCGGGGGAGTTTAAGCCGCAACCGAATCATATTTGTTTTCAAAGAAGGCCTGAATCGGAGAGCTGACACACTGCTCGCAGCGTTCCCTGCCGTTTACTAGCAAGGCGATATGGTACATCGGCCCAGTAATATCGTGATTGGTTAGCTAGACTTTGAAACGAAAATTTCCCCTACAACAGATTCGCGGCACGAGAGGCATCTGGCACCAAACAGCGATTCATTGGGTAAAGAAATTATGGATTCCCAATCAGGAATTTATCGGATACTACATAAAATTAGTATAGATGGAAAGTTTCGAGAGGGGAACGATTTTCCAAACCAACACCTTAGATGCCATTAGAGATTCATCTGCACATTAACTCCGTTGGTCTCGCAGACGTGAAAGGCCTGCATCACATATTCCACGTCTAGAAATCAATGATGTTAAACCAAATCATTTGTAACTGTGTTATCGTTAATATGCTTAGAATGATCCATACAAAAACTTTTATAATTTAAATATGCAAACTATTGACGCTCATCCTAGCTCTTCTAAAAAGATTTCTAAAGAAAAACAAAGTGGAGAAGAACACCTTTTCCAGTATCAGTGATGACCTATGAACATTTCCAATCAGAAGATATTATCGATCTAGATGAAGTAGATTCACAACAGCAATTTTATCGAGTTCTTCTATGAGATGGTTAGTTCTGCAGAACATAAGTATTAATGTAGTTGGACAAATTAAAAGGGTTAAGAGTACATAATATTTTCTTGAGAAGGACTGCTATTTCTCTATTCAACCATGAGACCAGTAGAGAGCCTTACCTGCTGATATCAGTTCTCTGCTCCAAACCTTGGACGGAATCCAAAGCAAGATATACGACTCACTCGTAGCCCAACATCTACTGAATACCAAATATTCAAAGATAGCAAACACTACACATAAAAAGGGCTATTCAAGCTATCATTCTCTTTATTATAAAGAAATATAATATAAATTGTCTTGTCCTTGGTCATCAGTCATCACCTTGGCAAGAAGCGAAACTGACCAAGCATGCGGGGACTAAAATATAGACCCGAAGGGTTACATTCCTTGTCAGGACGCGGCTTGTTAGTACGATGAATATCAAATCATCAAATTATTATAAGACACTGTATAGATAGGTGTGTTTTTTTTGGTATTACCAAAACGGAGTTTACAATACCTTGTAATCTATACCTGTCGGGTGATAAGAGTCTGGAGATTAGTGTTGTAGAATTTTTAACCCGCAACAGAAGATCAGCTCTCAGCTGGCCTCATGACTGTGGGTGGCAGACCTACAATAGGACTAAAGTCAATGAAATAACATGGACTAATATTTGTATTTGCCAACAATTCTTCGTTAATTCACAGTTCGAAAGATTCAAGGCGATATTTAAAAAACCATAGGGGATGGTTAAATAAGTCGATATCCATTCTTAAGAGGCTAGAACTACATCAAAGGTAGAAATCAAACAAAATTATGCCACAAGACTTAATAGCATTTTAATAGCCGCGATACCACTACAAAAATATCAAAAGCTACGTCCTAAACATGGCAAAGACGCTTGATTCGGCTATATTAAGAGCCTCAAAGCAACTTCGTTTTTTCTTTTGTAAAGGGTGCAGTCAAGCCAAATGATCAGCCACTTATTGGCACGACATGGCTATCAGCGTATATAAAAAATTGACTTTGGCCCATTGCTATCAGACAATAAGCAACAGTTAGGCGTTTTTACCTGTGCACCTGTAAATGCTAACAAATATAGACGGAGCACAAAATAGCAAAGTCAGCGGCCTCATCCAACATGTCAAATAGGGAAACCGGCTGCGCTATTCGGAATATATTAGGCATCACACATGGTCAAACACAATTGACGTCATGTCCCACCTGTAAATATTTAAAGAATTTAAATTTTAAATTATAACTAAACTATAGCTTCACGAGTCTGGTATTCATCCCATTTTTCTCATCCATAGGGAGTCCATAGATCGTACAAAGCTTGTAAATATAGAAAAATAATACTATAAGTTAGATATACGTTATCTAAACATCGGGTTGTTTTTCCACATTGTTTTTCCATCCTCTATTCATAGTCCATTAGTGCTTAATGTATGGCACATATAGTCCTGATTATTCTTACATACTAAAGAAGGAAAATTGGCTGAGCGCATTCTTCAGCTTATTCTGTGCACCCGAGAAGTACCAAGATGTACCGGGGATTTGAAACAACACTTCTGGTGGCCAAACATGAAGAGAGAGGTCGCCAAATATGTCGAAACCTGTTTAGTTTGTCAACAGGTGAAAGCAAAATACCAGAGGCCGGCTGGAACACTACAGCCACTGCCTATTCCTGAGTGGAAATGTGAGCAGATCTCCATGGATTTTATTGTGGGGCTCCCAAGGACGACGAAGGGTCACGACGGCATCTGGGTGATTATAATATCCGACTGTACGGAATACTAATATTTTAATGTAATGGCATTTTTGTATATATGTCAAATCAAGTTGGTTTTGTAAAGGAAAGTGTCATTACGATCCTAATAATTAATAAGGATTTTGGGAAAATTTCAGGAATTTTAGGAGTCGTAACGCTAATTTTACGAGAATTACGTTTATCGTAATATAAAGGATACTTCGGTAAAAATAGTAAACGAGGTCCGAATTTTGAACGTACAGTTTTAATAGAACCCTAGTAATAAGTTGGATTTATTGGCGAAATAAGGAGATTTGGAGAAACCGAATCGTTAGACAATTAACGAAACAAAGGACGAAACAAATAGAAAATCAAAGGAAGGGCGACAGTGGTAATTTGCCAAGTCAATTTTTATAAAATAACACAACTCTTTTCCTCCCTCATTCTTCTCTCTTCCTGCGCGAACTCCTCTCCTCCAGGCGATCCTCCATCGCCTCTCACGGTGATTTCCTCTTTCGACCTCCGTTCTTCCTCTATTCGTCCTCCGTCATTCACGTTTTCTCCTTCAATCAACGTTCTAGGTAAGATTTTATAGTTTTGGAAAGTTTATTCGAAGTTTTTGGGTCGTTTAACGGTTACGGTTTCGTTTAGGGTTTTGTTAAAAATGCGACTTAGTGTTCGAAATTGGTAAGTTTATTGTATTGATGGATATAAAGGACGTATAGAACGTGTTGGGCAAAGTGGGATTGAATTGTGAGAAGTTTTAGAGTTTGTGGATTTTTGGAGATTTGAGAAACCTCCATTAATGGAGTTTTGAAAATTCACGGGCATGAATTGCTCAATAAAATGTCTCAAAGAGTTGAATTAGAGTTTTAAGGAATTTCCTTAGCTAAGGTTTCGTTAAATTTGGACGTTTGATAGTTTAAACTCGTATTAACGACAAAATTGTGAAATTTGCCTTAGGTGAACAACACTCGTGGACGGAGCTTGGATTTCAACAGACACGAGATAAGTTCTCATGACTTACTCTGGCCGATAGACCTACACCGTACGTCGATGTCGTCTCGAGGAGTTTTGGTGACGTGTTTTTATTTAAATTGCTTTGGTTGGGTAGTTAGGTTTAGTTGTTTATAGGTTATGTATTTAATTGCTTTTATTGTCTTGATGGTACATATGATGCATGTTTAAATTATGTTATAAATTGTTCACGTATCACGTATTTTAAAAGAGCATGAAAATGAATTTTCGCACTATGTTTTAAAAAAAATGGCGATGTGGCCTGAAAATGGGCTATTGATCTATTGTGTGGATCGATTACGGGTCTGTCACAATATCACATCTAATATGGATCGATGTATGTTTATGGTCATACGAGGTGGGGCTCAGACACGGCTGTGCGTGTTGCAAGCATGTACCCCCTCCTCTAGGTGGAAAGGGTAGTCCAACCGCAGGATGTGCCCTCTCCATTTAGGGGGTTGAGATCTCGATGACAACCTATGTAAAGATAAGAAATGTTGCATGATTTACGAACTCATATACACAGCATGCATTTACATTTACGAAGCTTGCTGAGATTTTTATCTCATAGATTGTCTGTATGGTATAGGTGATCTTGACTTAGGTGAGGACGAGATCCCTCCACCCGAGGAGTGATGCAGTTGGCGGAGGATGGCTCGCGGGAGTGCGCTGCGCAGTTGATGCTTAAACCTGACCCGTGGGGATATATGTATGTGTTTTGAGGGTATTGGGATGTTTTGGGCTGATGATTGACTGAAATGAATAATTGTATAGTTAAAACATTTTAGGATGTTTGGTTCTGATTAGCTGATAGGTTACGTTTTGAGGTTTTTAAACGTTTTGGTACATTGAAATTATAAAATGTTTTGTTAAGATTTCTGTTGAGATTTTATGAACTGCTTGGTGGTTTTAGCAGGAGGAAATGTTTGGTTTTCAAACAGAACCACGCAGTTCGTTTTCATAAAAATGTATTTGGTTTTAATTGTGTTATGAGTCGTTTATTTGGTCGATGAAATGAAGTGATGTTGAAGTGTTTTTAGTTTGTGATTTGAGTTTAAATAGGTGTTTATGTTGTGTGCAAGAGAGAAGAGAAGAAAAGGAGTAGAATGAATGAAGTGAAGAGGGAAAGAAAGAAAGAAGAAAATGGGGGAGGCAGAGGGGTTGGCAACCGATCGCCAAGAGGGGTGATCGGTCACCAAGTGATCGCCACAGTCTGGAATTTTTCCAGAGCGTGTGGCAATCGATCGCCCCAATGGGGGCGATCGATCGCCTGGTGAACGATCGCGAGGCGATCGTTCACCACAACGAGGGGCGATCGTGATCGCCCCTCCATGTTATAGCTGGCGATCGATCACCTGAAATGGGCGATCGATCGCCCCTCATTTTTAGGGACAAACGTCCCATTTTGCCCTCTGTCGATTGTTGTTTAGTTTTTCATTGTTTTAAATTATTTTATAATTGTTTTAATTTTTGTTTTAAATAGTTTATAAGCGTGGACTCCATCAATTTAAATTCCGATTTCGATTCCGACATTAAAAGTTTCATTTCCTCTAAAACGCTAGGTTAAAGTTTTAAGTATATAAAAAAAATAATACGGGAAAATTAGGAATAGTGTAAGGGTCGTCACAGTGATTGTGGATCGATTGACAAAGTCGGCTCACTTCTTATCAGTGAAGATGACATCTTCGATGGACCAGCTCGCCGAGCTTTATGTACAGGAGGTTGTGAGACTGCATGGAGTGCCAATTTCTATTATCTCAGATCGAGATCCGAGATTTTCATCGAAGTTCTGGAAGAGTCTGCACAAAGCTATGGGGACTCAACTGAATTTCAGCACGGCATTTCATCCTCAGACTGATGGTCAGACAGAGAGAACAAATCAGATTCTGGAGGATATGCTCAGAGCTTATGTGTTGGAATTTCAGGGATTGTGGAGCAGGTATTTGCCACTGATCGAGTTCTCTTACAACAACAGCTTCCAAGCTACCATTGGTATGGCTCCGTACGAAGCTCTATATGGTCGAAAGTGTAGATCTCCGCTGTATTGGGACGAGGTTGGTGAAGCCAGTATTGTTGGTCCCGAGATCCTACAGCAAACGGCAGAGAAGATTGCCATTATTAGACAGCGTATCGAGATAGCTCAGAGTCGACAGAAGAGCTATGCTGACACGAGACGGAGGGAACTGGAATTCGAAGAAGGTGATGAGGTTTACTTGAAAGTTTCTCCGTTTAAAGGTGTTATGAGATTCGAAAGGAAGGGCAAGCTGAACCCTCGGTATGTAGGGCCATTCCCTATTTTAAAGAAGATTGGGAAGATGGCTTATCGACTACAGCTTCTGGCTTCAATGGAAGGCATCCACGACGTGTTTCATGTGTCTATGCTTCAGAAGTGTTTGCGCGATCCATCGCATATTGTGGAGGCGAGAGACATCGAGGTACAGCCTACCTTGACTTATGTGGAGAAGCCGGTGCGTATTTTAGAGACTTCCATCAAAGTATTGCGCAACAAAGAGATTCCGCTAGTTAAAGTCTTGTGGCGGAACCATGAGGTTGAAGAAGCGACTTGGGAGCGACAGCAGGATATGATGGCTAAGTATCCCGAGTTATTTGTGTAATCAAATTTTGAGGACAAAATTTTAAATAAGGTGGATGGAATGTAATACCCGGCTGTACGGAATATTAATATTTTAATGTAAATGGTATTTTTGTTAATATGTCAAATCAAGTCCATTTCACAAAAAGAAAGCGTTATTATGATCCTAATGATTTATAAGGATTTTAAGAAAATTTCGGGAATTTTAGGAGTTTAACGCTAATTTAACGAGAATTACGTTTATCGTAATATAAAGGATACTTTAGTAAAAATAGTAAACGGAGTCCGAATTGCGAACGGACAGTTTTAATAGAACCCTGATAATAGGTTGAAGTTATTGGTGAAATGAGGAAATTTGTAGAAATCGAATCGTTAGACGATTAACGAATCAAGTGACGAAACAAATAGAAAATCAAAGGAAGGGCGAAATAATAATTTACAAAGTCAAATTTTATTAAATTACAAATACCTTCTTTTCTCTTCTTCCTCCTTCACGATTTCTCTCTGTTTTGTTTTCCCCTCCCGCGGCGACTTTTCTTCCTCCGGCGATTTCTCACGCCGACGTCCGATTTCTCTTCCGTTCGTTTTCCGTTCTTCGCGATTTCCTCTCCTCTTGCAACCCTAGGTATGAATCTACAGTTTTCAGGCTTTAGTTTTAGGTTTTTGTAGAGTTATACGTTTAGGGTTTTGTTAGGGTTTTATGAAAAACGTGATTTAAGATTTGAAATCGATAGGTTTACCGTAGTTGTGAATATAATGGACGTATTGAACGTTATTGGACGAAGATAAGCCGATTTCTGAGAAACGTTAAAATTTGAGAATTTTAGGGGTTTTTGGAAAAACTCGTTAATGGAAGTTTTGAGGTGTCGAACGTGAATTGCTCGGTGAAATGCCTCATTGAGCTAAGTTAGAATTTTAGAAAAATTTCCTTAGTTAAGGTTTCGATAATTTGGACATTTAACGGTTTTAACTCGTATTAATGACGATTGTTGTGTTTTGCCTCAGACGAACAACGCTCGTGGACGGAGCTCGAAGTCCAGTGCGCACAAGGTAAGTTCTCGTGACTTACTTGGCCGAGAGGCCTACACCGTACGTCAATGTCGCGTCGAGGATCTTTGGAGAATCGTTTGTTAAATGTTTAGGTTTGGTAGTTAGGATTAGTTCTTTTATAAGATATGTTTTTAATTGCTTTTATTGTCTTGATGGTACTTAATATGTTTGTTTACTTTATGTCTGTAACTGTTCATGCATCACGTATTTCAAAATAGCATGAAAACGGATTTCTGCACGTGTTTAAGAAAATGAAACTAATGAACGAAATGAAATTATGTAATCTGTTATCTGGTTACGCGAGGTGGGGCTCAGGCACGGCTGTTTACAGATGTGAGCGTGTACCCCCCCCCCCCCCCCCCCCCCCCCCCCCCCCCCCCCCGATTTAGGTGAAGAGGGCAGTCCGACCGCGGGATGTGTCCTCTCCATCTAATAGGCTGAGACCTCAGTGACATTCTATCTGCGACGTAATGATAAGAAAATGTTGCATGATTTCTAAAACTCATACGCACAGCATGCATTTACATTTACGAAACTTACTGAGCCTTTAGCTCATAGTGTGTCTGTATGGTGTAGGTGATATCGAGACAGGTGAGGACGACGTTCCTCCTCTTGATGCATGAGTTCAGTTGAAGAAGAATGATCGCGGGAGTGTGCTGGCGCAGTCGAGGCGTTTCATGACCCGTGGGGACGTATGTAGGTATTTTGGGATATTTTGGATAGGAAATGTTTAGGTAAAATATTTGTACAGATAGAACATTATAGGATGTTTGGATCTGGACTAGTTGATAGGTTATGTTTTAAAGTTTTTAAACGTTTTAGAAACTTGTTTTGTAAATGTTTGGTAATAGGGATATGTTCGGTTTTTAAACATATCCACGCAGTTTGTTTTTATAAAATCTTACCACATTTTAAAATGCGTTTTGAGTCCTTAAACGAGGGATTAGTGAAGTGTGAATTGTACGTAGGGGGAAAAGAGTTGTTATGTTGAAGTTGTTATGAAATGTATTGGGAATGAATGAAAAAAATGGTTTAAGTGTGTTAATGGATGTATTTACCGGGAAAAGAATGAAAGAAGAAGAAGAAGAAGAAAAAAAAAAGGGGGGGGGGGGGGGGGGGGGGGCGGGGGGGCGGGGCGGCGAACTTGGCGACCAATCGCCAAGAGAGGCGATCAATCACCAAGGTGGATCGCACTGCTCTGGAATTTTTCTAGAGCGTGTGGCGATCGATCGCCCCAAACGAGGGCGATCGATCGCCTGGCGAACGATCGCGAGGCAATCGTTCACCACAGCAAGGGGCGATCAAGATCGCCCCTCCCTTTTTTGACTGGCGATCGATCGCCCTTGGCTTTAAAGGGACAAATGTCCATTTTGCCCACCTTTTCTCAGTCGATTGCTTTTCCTTGTTTTTAAATGTTTTAATATATTGGTTTAAGTTTTATTTAAATTGTATTTAAGTTTGTTAAATGGTTTAAAAGTATAAACTTAAACGATTTCAAATTTTTAAAGTATTATTTCCGCTCGAACGTTAGGTTTAAAGTTTTAAGTATTAAAAAAAATATATACAGGAAAATTGGGTACAGTATTAGGGTCGTTACACTAAAGGTGATCAAGAATTTTTGAAAGTTTCTCCAAAAAAAATGTGTAATGCGGTTTGGAAAGAAGAGAAAACTAAGCCCAAGATATATATGCCCATTTGCAATTTCAACAAGAATTGGAAAAGTTGCTTACCAACTGAATTTGTCTGAGTCACTCAAGCAGGTTCACAACGTGTTTCACATCTCGATGTTGAGAAAATACGTACCAGATCCCTCACATATTTTGCTGATGAGACCCGAAGAAATTATGTTCAACCCTAACTTAACCTACGAAGAGAGACCGATTCAGATTCTAGAATCAGAAGAAAGAGAGCTGCGGAATAAGAAAGTCTAACTTATAAGAGTTCTATGGCAGAATCAAAACGTTGAGGAAGCAACCTGTGAAAGGGAAGAAGAAATGAGAAGGATCTATCCAGAGTTTTTCAGGTAATTGTTTAAATTTCAAGGACAAAATTTCTTTTAAGAAGGGTAGATTGTAACATACCAAAAATTTATCCCCAATTTATGCATCAAACCCTAATTTTAGTTAATAAAAAAATCTCAAATTCTAATTCTTAGCCCTAAAATTTAAGGAAAATTTTCTTCTTCAACGTAAGAAATTATGGAAATCGATTAAGACAAAATCTCAAATCCCTAACATAAGGAAATCAACACTTAATTAAGGATTTATTTCTAATCTAGGAAAAGGAAAGATTTTCCTTTTCCTTTTGTTACTAAATCCGCCATTTGGAAAGGGCAAACTCCTGGAAAGATTCGGCTCCTCCTTCTATGGAAAGAATTGGAGGAGCTTCCCTACAAACTTAGGAGCTTGGTGAGGAAGAATCACAACAAAAAAATCTCTTTCTCGTTCTGTAAACTAGTGAGAAACCAGAAAACATCCCTACCTTGCATAATCGCCGTACTCGACCTTCGACCACCTTAAGTTACTCAGACCCGGTCGGAATCCTCTGAGGAAGAAGAATCGCAGCTTCAACTCCGAGCAACCTCATCGACGAACTTCCTCTCTCGATCGAAACCATCTTTGCGTGGACAGACTCTTCTCGGCGTCCGTTGGTAACCACCAGCGGCGTAAGTTCCTCCCTCTCCCTCGATCTTCATCTCTCTTGTTCGATCTCTTGCTCTCTCGGTTTCTCACACACTCTCTCTGTTTCGCTAACTCTCCCTCTTTCTGTATCTCATATACTCTCTCGGCAGAAAGAAGCGTGATCGAAGGAGAAGAAAAGTAGAGGTTTGGTTCAAAATTTTTATTCTGAACCGAACCAGACCACCCAACATATTTTTAAGGTTGAACCGGACCAGTGATCGAACTAGCCCAATTGTCCAGGACCGGTCTAAACCCAAAATCATTCAACCAAATATTTTGGATCGTTAAGGACGCCCAAATCAATCTGAAAATCCAATGCTAGGATTTTATTGATAAAGAATTTCTACCCTAATTGTCTTTTTAAAAGGATTATTTTAGGGATAAACGAAGAAGTTTAAATAACTCTAATTTTTTTAGGCAAAGAAGATTTATTCAACGCTTAGGAAAAACAATTAAAATCCTATTCCTTAATCGCTCGGAATCCAGGTAAGTGAAAATATCACATTTTTTAACGTTTCGGCTATGGCCCTACATCACAAAATCTATATTATTTTATTACAGTTTTATTTTATATTTCTGATATTTGAGCACGCATGTTTAGACATTGTCACATAATTGTTTAAAAGATAAAATTGATAGGACATTTGTATATGTATAAAAATGATGAAATTGACGGAAAGTACGTGATAGCCTAAACGACAATGAGATGGTGAGCTTGATCGAAGGTTGGAACAAATTCTAACCAGTATGTGACATCTGAACGAAGGTTGGAACAAGTTCTAACTAGATGTGATATTTGACTGAAGGTTGGAACAAGTTCTAACTAGATGTGGTATTTGACCGAAGGTTGGAACAAGTTCTAACTAGATGTGATATTTGACCTAAGGTTGGAACAAGTTATAACCAGAATATAACTGATAAAATAGGATTCGAAAAAAAAGTAAATGTTGACACTTGCACATATTTTCGCTTACTGAGTTTTCTCATAGTTTTTAATTTTGTAATATAGGTGAGTTTTTATCTGAGGAAGAACCAGCTGTGATCGAGAATCCTCCAGAGGCAGGCGAGCATACAGAGAATGATGTGGTCATCGGATTTGAATAAAATTTAAAGTTATGCTTTTATATTATTTTAAAAAATATTTTTATATTTAGTTGTATTTAAAATTTATTTTGTTTTAAGTTGGAATAATTTATTACATTAACGGTTGGATTTTTATTAATTACGCTATTGTTTTTAAAATAAAATTTTATGAACAAAGTTATATTTAATGAGCATTTAGTCTTCTAAATATTTATTGATATTAATTTCAAGGTTTCCATTTATTAAATAATTTTTGTATTTTTAATGATTTTGAATTAAGAAAATTAGGGTTTTATAACGATCCAATTTAATTTAATTTGCAAATCAATTTGGAAAATTTTTTTAAGGTTTTCAAATTAGAGAAAAATCCAAATTAAATTTTGGAGTCGTTACGGTAATTTTGCAAATAAATAAAACAACATTCAGGAAATGTGTAATAATCAAAACTTTCAATTATGGGATTTAGATTAGAAACCAAGTTTCCACTTTAGTTATTAACAAATACAACTACTTTGATTAATTGTTGAAGCACAAGGCATATTATGTAGTATGTTTTGCAAATTACACAAAATGATTTCAATCATCAGTTGTCTTTGATCCCTGACTATAGACTAAATTGCATTTTACCTTTGAAATTATGCGTGCTGTTTGTCCAGTCAGGTTGGAACTTGGAGGCTGCTATCGTTACAATTGCGCAAACATTCGCCGAGCTCCATTGTCCACAAATCTTCACCCAACAAGATGAAATACACTAATCTAATTTTGCATTGTCAATTTAACATTCTACAGCCAAGGAAATGCAAACTTCGAAGATATGAGCAACTCACACAACTTATCATTCAGCATACACAAAGCAGCCGTGATAATGGAGATATAACAAACAGATTCATACAATGATATTCTTCCGCAAGAGATATGCCGGGTGAGTTTAAGCCGCAACCGAATCACTATTTGTTTCAAAGAAGGCTGAATGGAGAGCTCTGACACACTGCTCGGCTTCACTGTCGTTTACTAGCAAGGAGATATTGACCTGGCCAGTAATATCGTGATTTGTTAGCTAGACTTTGAAACGAAAAATTTCCTCCTACAACAGAATTCGGGCCTCGAGAGGCATCTGGCACAAACAAGCGATTCATTGGGTAACAGAAATTTATGGATTCCCAATCAGAATTTATCGGATACCTACATAAAATTAGTCTATGATGGAAGTTTCGAGAGGGGAACGATTTTCCAAACACACCTTAGATGCACCTTGAGAGATCATCTGCACATTAACTCCGTTGGTTCGCATGACGTGAAATGCCTGCATTTCACATTTACACGTTAGAAATCAATGATGTTTTAACCAAATCATTTGTAAACTTGTGTTATAGTTAATATGCTTAGAATGATTCATACAAAAACTTTTATCATTTAAATATGCACAAATAATTGACGCTCATCCTAGATATTCTAAAAAGATTTCTAAAGAAAACAAAGTGGAGAAGAACACCTTTTCCAGTATCAGTGATGACCTCTGAACATTTCCAATCAGAGATATTATCGATCTATGATGAAGTAGATTCACAACAGCAATTTTCTCGAGTTCTTCTATGAGATGGTCTAGTTCCTGCAGAACATAATGTATTAATGTAGTTTGGACAAAATTAAAATGGTTAATGAGTACATAATCTTGTTCTTGAGAAGACTGCTATTTCCTATTCAACCATGAGACAGTAGAGAGCATTACCTGCTGAATCAGTTCTCTGCTCCAAACCTTGGACGGATCCAAAGTCAAGGATATACTGACTTCACTCGTAGCCACAACATCTACTGATATTCCCAAATCTTCAAAGATAGCAAACACCTACACCAAAAAAGGATATTCAAGCTATAATTCTCTTTATTATAAAGAAATATATATATATAAATTGTCTTGCTTCCTTGGTCATCAGTCATCACCTTGGCAAGAAAGCCGAACTGACCAAGCATGCGGGTACTAACTATATCCAGCATGGTTACATTCCTTTTCAGGACGATGCTTGTTAGTACCGCCTGAATATCAAATCATCAAATTATTATAAGACACTTGTATATATATGTGTGTTTTTTTTTGTGTATTACCAAAACAGGAGTTTTACAAACCTTGCTAATATCCCTTGTCCGGGTGATAAGAGTACCTGGAGCTTTAGGGTTGTAAGAATTTTTAACCCGAACAGGAATATCAGCCTCTCTAGCTGGCCTCATTGACTGTGGGTGCAAGACCTACAATAGGACTAAAGTCAATGAAATAACATGAATAATATTTGTTTTGCCAACAATTCTTCGTTTAATTCACAGTTCGAAATATTCAAGGCGATATTTTAAACAACCATAGGGATGGTACATAAGTCGATATCCATTCTTAAGAGGCTAGAAATACATCAAAAGAGTAGAATAAAAATTATGCACAAGACTAATTAGTCATTTAATAGCCGATACCACTACAAAAAATATCAAAAGCTACGTCTAAACATGGCAAAGACGCTTGATCTGATATTATTAAGAGCATCAAAGCAACTTCTTTTTTTCTTTTAAAGGGCATTCAAGCCAAATGATCAGCAAATTATTGGCAAGACAGGCTATCATCTTATATAAAAAATTGAATTTGGCCCATTGATATCATGACAATAAAGCAACAGTTAGGCGTTTTTACATTGCACTGTAAATGCTAACAAATATCGTTACCTGAGCACCAAAATAAGCAAGCTCAGCTGCCTCATCAAATGTCAAATAGGGAACAGGCTGCGCATTCGCACATATATTAGGATCACATGTCAAAACACCATCGACGTCTTTCCACACCTGTAAATATTTAAAGAATAATATTATAACTCAAATATAGCATTCCGAGTCTGTTATTCATCCACTTTTTTCTCATCCATTAGGTAGTCCATAGATCGTACAAAGCTTGTAAATTATAGAAAAAATAATACTATAAGTAGATTATAACGTTATCTATCAAACATCGGAGTTTGTTTTCCACATTGTTTTTCCATCCTCTATTCATAGTCCATTATGTGCTTAATTATGCACATATAAGTCATGATTAATTCTTACATACATAAAAAATTCTAGAACAATTACATGAAATGACATTCAAAAACAAACCAATACCTGAATCTCTTGCATCCCTAATGCTCTGCCAATAGTAGTAGCTGTTAAGTCACTTCCACCTCTGCCCAATGTAGTCACGGCGCAAGATCTCCATCCCTAAACCCAAAGGACAGAAAGTCAGGTTTCACAAGATCAAATGCTAAACAATAAAATGCAGTATGCCCAGCACAAAGACCTTTCCAAGGAAACCAGTAACAACTGGAATTGCAGGGTCACAAACCCAGTCACTGTGCAATCTTTTTGCAACGGCTGGATAAGTTGCTTCTAAAATGTCAGCATTTGTGAAGTCATCGGTGGTGATAATACCTATCTCAAAGGCATCATACTGCAAAAATGTTTGCCAAAGAAAGTTCAAACATTAAAAATAAAAGATACAAGTCTTTCTAGCATTAAATAAAATTTCTTATATACGACCCTTAACCAAAGGGAGTTATGCCTGTGCATCGTTCTAAAATTATCTTTGTATAGGCAGCTCAATTGATCACTCAATTCTCTTATCCATAATACACTAATTGTCCAATACATAAATAAGTAGTCACACATGGTTTTTAGGCTCCACTTCACATAATATCAACCTACTTTCTATTGCATCATCAAATCACCAAATTAAAATGGAACAAGGATGAGAAATTAGATATTTCGTAAAGTTAAGTCAACTAATAACTTGAGAATATATGCATGTAAACCTAGAAAAGAGATCCACTTTATACCAGCAGAAACAAATATATGAAAGAAAAAGGTATTTTGCCAACTCTATGGATACCCGGGCATAAAGCCAACCTTGGGAGTTTGCAGGCTTTTGGTATTTAGACATTTAAAACATCTAGCTAATCTCCAAACTCATTAAAGGTACACAGATTTACATTGAGATATCATAAATTACTCGAAGAAGAAAAGGCGAAAAAAATTCCCATCATACACATTCTGAATAATCATTACATAGAAGAAAAAGCATACTTGGCGGGCCTTAACACCAATATTATTCAAATATGCAGCAAAAATCCTGGTGGACATGCACTCTCCAAATGAAACTAAGTAATCTTTTGTTCGTAGGGTCATTTCTTTCATCATAGCAATCCCTTTAAGAAGTTGCTCTAGATCTTCAAGAAGAACTGCAGAACATTTTTTAAGGGAAGAGAAAGGTAAACACAGAAATGAGAGAGAGAATAATCATCATCACTAAGGAAAGAAACGAGCTAAAAGTGTATAGATGTACAAAAAAGTTTTTCAATATCAATGTTTAAAATGAGTTTTGCAAGATTGAGCTTAACTACTCTATCCCCAATTCATTAAAGCTGGATGGATGATGTAACACTGCAGTTTAGTTCAATATATTTACATCATTGTGCCATACCAAGCTTGATGTACATAAACTTAAGCTGTAATCTCCAAAAATTTAATTAAGATTTAATTAATAGAAAGAATTTCAACTAGATTGGGAGGTTATTAGATACAAAAAAAAATCCAGTAAACAAAGGTGTTTGAATGGTTTATTTTCACAAGAAAATCTACTTTAATCCTGTTAAGACCCCGCACCAAATGCTGATATGGAATAACAATTTTTTAGGAAATTTGACATGCTAACAGTGTTACATGGAAGCAATCAATGCAAATACAAGATTGTAGAGCAAACTAAAACTCACTCGATATAATAGATCTATCTACCCCGAGCTCATCCATGGTCCTGCCAAAAGTAATTGTTTAAGTGAGTATAAATAGATGAAAAGTTGAGGGGTGAGGAGGGGTGATAGGAATAATTTCAAGGGTCTTTTTCTCAACATTGAAGAAGGCAATAAAGTGATATTGAAGAATGTGTCGCGAGGAGTTACATGCTGGAGCAATTGCCCAAATAATCACCAATAATTGACCCGCAGGTAAAAACGGATGTGATGGAACTTGCATTGAGTGGAATTTTAGATTACAAGACACATGAGGATTCATTAGTGAGTTTCTTGGCTTTCTGGCTACGTATGGATTATTTCTTCATTCCAGAAAGATAATTTTTAAAGTTTTTGAGGTTGTAGTGCTGCATAAACAGGCTCCACAATTATTGTTAAATTAAACTGAGAAGACTACGTGCTGATTGAATGTCGTTCACTTGCAGACAATGCCTCGACGATCCTCCCTCTCTTTTCTCTCTTCTTGTGGTGTGGGGTTTCTTTTCCTGTGCTTCTACTCATTTCCTATTGTGTGTGGCGTTGGGTGGCTTCTTCTCCTCTCTTCTCAATGTCGTAGGTTCATTCTTTGACTTTCCTCTTTCAGGTTGTTCTCTCGCTCAGTGTTATAGTTGTTCCGTCGTGAGGGTTTAGCTAATCTTTCTCTGTCAAACCCATAAACTTTGATTTATTCACAGGCGTACATTCCAGGGCTGGAATTTTTTTTTACCAGAGTGGGTTTTGACAAGTCCTATACGATTTTTCTCTACTTGAGGTTATGATGAATGTATTTTTAATTTTCGTATACTATGGAAAGGTAATATCAATATTTTCGTACTTTTCTAACATTTGCACGATTTATTATATTTACCTCTAATAATTTAGTTTATTGTAAGTACACAATTTAATCAACACTAAGGGCAGACTAGCAGGAGGTGCATCATGCGTCGAGTCCGACACGTGTTTTGTCTATCCAAGTCGTCCACTCTGTTTTATCTCTTTATAAGACTCATTGATATAATGCTGATCAGAGATCAGTTGCTCCATTTCTTGTTGCTGGATTTGCTCGATTCCAGCAATTGCTGCATCTACTGATTGTGTGTTCGCTGTCATCTCATATATTTTGTTGTTGCGGTACGTTGCTGGGTAGTGCTTCGTGCATCTCATAAACTGCTGCTAGTATGCTGGTACGTTGCTGCTGCATATCATCACTGCTTTTGATGCGTCTCTTGGCATATGATTATAGCTCTTGGCATACCGCCTAGTTATCCCCGCTGTTCTCTCATCCTCTTGGGGGGCATTTGGTGGCGATGTAGTCTCATCCAGCGGCACTGCCCGAGAGGTGGATGCCCCCTGATTTCTCCTCAGCACCCCTCGCCATCGACTTCGACCAACCCCATCCGTATCACGGGTCGTGTCAAATAGTCGGTCGATCTACGGGGCTTACTGCTCTCCACCGGTATGCGAATATTAGCTCGCATGATGAGCTTCATAATCAATGCCCCGTATGAGAGATTAGTGGTGGGTGACCCTCCCGATATCACGCAGTGATTAAATCATGAACGGGGTTCAAAAAGCTTCCCGTTGAATAGCTTCTCCTGGACATAGAGGTCAATGCAAGTGACGTTGATTTGAGAACTATCGCTGGCAGGAGAAGAGTGGGGCGAGCAAGTTTCGGAGAACCCGACCTCTAACATCAGCTCGTGCGCTCTTGGCTTCACGAACACCCCAATATTGGGGTTGCTGTGAATTTGGCGAAGGAATTCTACTCCCCGGGCAAATGTAAAAAATGGGCAGTCTCGGGAAGCATGGAATATTGCTCCGCCCTTCTATGTTAAATCCCAGGAGGTAATTCACCTGACTGTGCCGTATAATAAAAATCAAAACCAGAATGAAGTACCAAACTGTTTTAAAACTCATGGTCCCGATCGTTCTCAGGTTGGCGTCGAATAAGGACCTTCTACTCGCATGTATCGACTGGTCAATGCAATTCGATCCGTTTAGGCCAAGTTCTTCCCCCCCCCCCCCAACATTTGTTTATTCCAACGACTCCCAACCGCTAAAGTCTACATGCATGCAAAAGTTAAGTGATCGTTTTCGTAGATCTTGCTCAAACTTTTTTTGGCAATCTTGGGACAAAATTCCATGGTAAGATCCTGTTAAATTCACGCAAAAAATAAAATTTAGTATTTAAAATTAAACGTGCAGATACGATAAAACGAGGAATAATAACGATAATTGAAAAATAATATTACAAATTTTTATTATTTTAATAAATAAACAATTGAAATATTTAAAACTATTACATTATTCGATTATTTAAATAAATAATCCTAAATTAAAAATTTACAATTTCACATTATGCTAATTAACAAAAAATATAATGATATACTTTGACATTCTAATTAATAATTGAATCTCTTATAAATAATTATAAAAAATATTGTATATACTGGAAGGAGAAAAATAATATTGGAAGGTGGGAAGGGGAAAGAAAATATTAATGGAGGGAGGGAGATCTGCTAGTGCTTGATTGAAAATGGGTAGATTGAGAGGGAGGTTTGATTTGAACTGGGGGGGTGGGTTAGCTTTATATATTCGGCCCGAGTTACCCAACCCGTGACGTTTTGTCACGGTTTGTTTTGCACCCGAGTACGTACGTCCATATGGACCGTACTATACTCCACACTAAGGACAAAAAAAAAACCCCCGGACAATTGTTCACGGTTTTTAAGTGGCGAGGTTACGGCCGTACCCTATGGACCCGGCCCGTACGCGGCGCTATCGGGACAAAAAACCCGTTACATGTCCACTTTTTTTTAAGGTGATAGTAACGTCCGGTCAAGTTGGGACCGCCTTCCTGCGCTCTACGGACAAAAAAAAACCCGTGACAATTGTCACGGGTTTTTTACTGGCAGAAAGTTACGGCCGGTCCATTTGGTGCCCGGCCGTCTCGGCACTACAGGACAACAACCCGTGACTTTTTTTGGGGGGTTTTTTTCTTGTCACGGGTTTTAAAACCCATCGTTAGGAGTGACGGCTGGTCCTCCTATGGGGGGGCGTACTCGGAGGAGGGTCCGAGTACTGCGTCCATCTGACCGGGCGTACCGAACTCGAATATTTGCAAAAAAATGTGGGCAAAAAGAGTCGAGTTACGGCGGGGGGGGGGGGGGGGGTTCCATCCTGACCGGTCCGTATCGAGTCCGAGTACTTACTCTCGACCCCCCCTGCCAGGTTTAAGTTAATGTTTTAATACTCGATGTTTTATTACTGTAGGAACAGTACTTTGAATGTTTTTTGTGTTGACCGTTTAGTTTCAGGTTTTTTTTGAAAAAAACCCGAGATATGTTTTATTTTTTCCACAGCAATCCTCCTATACTTTGCATTTGATTTTGGCAAAGCGTGAAGCTTTTAACCAATAGACAATAGACCCCTTCGTTAGGGTCATTTTTTCCATTGAATTTTGAAACAAATAAAAAGTTGTGATTTTATCGAAGTGAGGCGATTTGCGGGATAAATTTTGGGCGGTTGTCTACAAATTGTGCGTTTTAGTCTACTTGTTCTCCAGATGAAATTTCATAGTTTGCCACGAGTTTCAAATGCGGAGTCTATTTGACTAAACCAACTGCCTGCCTGCTTCAAGTTCAAACAAGGCGGTCGCCTAACACACCATCTAGCAACATTAAAACTCCTCACAGATCCCAACACCCTCATCAAATCGCCTCCTCCCTACGCTTATGTACATCAAATTAGGCAATCACCAAATCATCTACATCGCTCCATGGCAGCCTGCACCGAATTCCACAGAACCCGTTTTATCCTCCGGCAACGCATCCCGTCTTCCCCGCTTGCTGCTCGACAGCACGAAACAAAATCAAATTAAGCATCGACCCGATCGGCCATGTCCTAACAATTCAATCCATAGGTGTGGCTTTCTAAAAGGAAAAAAGATATAATCGATAATGAAGTAAGCGGAAGTGTAACTCGGCTCGAACACGTCTAAAGCGAACGCCGTTGAAACAGCTTATCACAGCCTGCTGGATTTACAAACCTAGCTGTCTAATCTCTCATGGTGGAGAGTAACTCCGGGTCTGCATCCAAAAAACATGTGGATTTTTACTACATCACTTCCTCCGTATCACGCTAACCGTCAATCTGCGATTTCCGAAGAATGTTATTCAGCTCATCCGAACAAACATAAACAATTAGAGAAATCAAAATACTTCTTGTTTTCTGGCTCTAATGAATTCTAAGTTAAAAACTATAAAGAACTGCTGACAACGCTTAAATCAACATTCATTATGGCCAGTATTCACTATGTCAGTACATAATCTCTTGATGTCACGCCAGTGGTGGCCATTTTGAGTTTTCCGAAATTGTGCAGATGATCAATCTCCCAACGGCACAACTGCAGGGACCGTCTGATGTGCCAACAGAATATTCCGTGGCGCATCAACCGTCCAACTTCGAACCTATATGCTGCTACTATTTTCTCCGAAGTTCACTATTTGCATGTTGTTTACATCCAACTGATCTAACTCGCCCATATACGCCCCTACTAAGTAAAGAAGGCTAGAAGTCCGATGGAAAAAACACAAAAGAGCTATTCTTCATGGTGACTACTATATATAAAACGAAGGAATAAACTTGAAGAATAAATTGACATTCGCGGGGGCTGGGCTTTTATGTTTAGGTCCGAAAAAGAGCTTGCAAAGCTCTTTCCTTTGATAAGCCGTAAATGGCGACCGAGTAATGGTTCTAATGTGCAGCTTGCAGAAGGCTGGCGCACAGATCCAGGTGGAATAGTTTCCAGTTCATTAGAAATCACCAACGGTTTGCTTTGCAGGAGCTCCTTCAAGGTAGTCTATTGCGGCTCCCGAGTGCGAAGCTCTATCCCTCTGAATGGCTCAAACTTTTTTTGGCAATCTTGGGACAAAAATTCCATGGTAAGATCCTGTTAAATTCACGCAAAAATAAAATTTAGTATTTAAAATTAAACCGTGCAGAATACGATAAACGAGAAAATAATTAACGATAATTGAAAAATAATATTACAAATTTTTATTATTTTAATAAATAAACAATTGAAATATTTAAAACTATTAACATTATTCGAAATTATTTAAATAAATAATCCTAAATTAAAATATTTACAATTTCACATTTATGATATATATAACAAAAATATAATGCATATACTTTGACATTCGTAATATAAATAATTAAAATACTCTTATAAATAATATAAAAATATTGTATATACCTGGAAGGAGAAAAATAATATTGGAAGAGGTGGAAGGGGAAAGAAATATTAATGGAGGGAGGGAGATATGCGAGATGCTTGATTGAAAATGGGAGAGGGAGAGGGAGGTGTGATTTGAAATGGGGGGGGGGGGGTTAGATTTATATAGGAGGCCGAGTAACCCAACCCGTGACTTTTGTCACGGGTGTTTTGCACTCCGAGTACGTACGGTCCATATGGACCGTACGTACTCCACACTAAAGGACAAAAAACCCGTGACAATTGTCACGGGTTTTTAAGGGGCGAGTACGGCCGGTCCATATGGACCGGCCGTACTCGGCGCTAGCGGACAAAAAACCCGTGACAATTGTCACGGGTTTTTAAGGTGAGAGTACGGCCGGTCAATTTGGACCGGCCGTACTCGGCGCTAGCGGACAAAAAACCCGTGACAATTGTCACGGGTTTTTACTGGCAGAGTACGGCCGGTCCATTTGGACCGGCCGTACTCGGCACTACAGGACAAAACCCGTGACTTTTGTCACGGGTTTTACCCATAGGAGGACGGCTGGTCCTCCTATGGGGGCCGTACTCGGAGTCCGAGTACGGTCGGTCCAGCTGGACCGGCCGTACTCGGACTCGAATATTTGCAAAAAATTGCAAAAAGAGTCGAGTACGGCCGGTCCAGCTGGACCGGCCGTACTCGGAGTCCGAGTACGTACTCTCGACCCCCCCTGCCAGGTTTAAGTTGAATGTTTTAAATACTTCGAGGTTTTATACGAGGAACAGTAACTTTGAAGGGTTTTTTTGTGGTTGACCGTTAGTTCAGGGTTTTTTTTGAAAAAAACCCGAGATATTTTTTATTTTTCCACGCAATCCATCCAATATACTTTGAATTTGATTGACAAAGCGTGAAGCTTTTAACCAAATAGACAAATAGACCCCTTCGTTAGGGTCATTTTTTTCCATTGAAGATTTTGAAAAAGAAAAAGTTGTGATTTTAGCGAAGAGGCGATTTGCGGGATAAATTTTGGCTTTGTCTACAATTGTGCGTTTTAGTCGTAATTGTTCTCCAAGATGAAATTTCATAGTTTGCCACGAGTTTCAAATGCAGGAGTCTATTTGACTAAACCAACATGCCTGCCTGCTTCAAGTTCAAACAAGGCGGCGCCATAACATCACCATCTAGCAACATTCAAAACTCACTACACAGACCCAACACCCTACAGCAAATCGCCTCCTCCCTACGCTTATGGACATCAAATTAGTGCAATCACCAAATCATCTACATCGCTCCATGGCAGCCTGCAACCGAATCCACAAGAACCCGTTTTATTTCCTCCGGCAACGCATCCCCGTCGTCCCCGCATTGCTGCTCGACAGCACAAACAAGAATCCAAATTAAGCCATCGACCCGATCGGCCATGTCTAACAATTCAATCCATTAGGTGTGATTTCTAAAAGGAAAAAAGATATAAAATCGATAATGAAGTAAGCTGAAAAGTGTAACCTCGGCTCGAAACACGTCTAAAGCGAAGCCGTTGAAACAGCTTATCACAGCCTGCTGGATTTCCAAACCTAGGCTGTCTAGAGCTCTCATGGTGGAGAGTAAGACTCCGGGTCTGCAGCCACAAAACATGTGGATGTTTACACATCCTTCCTCGTTCACGCTAACCTCAATCTGCGATTTCCGAAGACATGTTATTCAGCTCATCCGACAAACTAACAAGTAGGATGAAATCAAAATTACTTCTTGGTTTCTGGCTCTAAAATGAGATTACTAAAGTAAAAAACTATAAAGAACTGCTGACAACGCTTAAATCAACAGTTGCATTATGGGCCATATGTCACTATGTCAGTACATAATCTCTTGAATGTCTACCCAGTGTGCCTATTTTTGAGTTTTCCGAAATTGTGAAGATGAATCAATCTTCCAACGGCAAAACTGCAGGTGACCGTCTGATGTGCCACCAGAAGATTCCGTGGCGCATCACCGTCCAACTTCGAAACCTATATGCTGCTACTATTTTCTCCGAAGTTCAACTTATTTGCATGTTGTTATCTCAAACCTTATCAGTAACTCAGCCATATAAGCCCCTACTAAGTAAAGAAGGCTAGAAGTCCGATGGAAGAAAACAACAAGAAGAAGCTATTCTTCATGGTGAGCTAATATATATAAAACGAAGGAAGAAACTTGAAGAATAAAATTGACATTTACGCGGGCAGGCTGGCTTTTAGTTTTAGGTCCTGAAAAAGAGCTTGAGCAAAGCTCTTCCTTGATAAGGCCGGAAATGGTCGACCGAGTAGGTGCTAAATGGTGCAGGCTTGCAGAAGGTGGCAGCAAAGATCCAGGTGGAATAGTTTCCAGTTCATTATGAAGATCACCAATTCTTTGCAGGAGCTCCTTCAAGTAGTCTATGGCGTCCCCGAGTATCGAAGCTCTATCCATCTGAAATGGCAGACTCAATTGTGTCAAACATTTAGGGCCAGTGAATTGAGAATGATTTTCCGAATAATCCATAGACCAACGAAGAAAGAACAGATCTCGGAAGTACGCAACTAAGAAAAATTCATGGGGACACCAACGAAACCATAAGAATCTATGCAGGAAATTGTGGGCATCAAATGTTTCTTTCCAATGCGAAATGAAATATGTACCTTACTGATCTTTGGAACTACAGACCTAAGCACGTAGAGCCTATCGTTGAGCTTCTTTCTCCGACGTCTTTCCGCCATTAAATTTTTAGCTGGTAGGCCCTTCTTCTTGCCCTTCTGATCTCTATTATTACTATGGTCATTAGAGATGCTTCCTGCAATATTTACATCTTCCTCAACCGTGTTATCTTCACTGTGTTCATCGGAATCGAAATTCAAATTCGAAACATCATGGCTACCGTCTTCAATTACAGCGTCCTTATCATTATTTCTTCCACTTCCGTTATTGACTATCCCCATCAATCCGTCTCCAAATCGAAAACCCGAGACGGGTAAATTTTCAAATGTATGGACTCCTTGCGAACTTTGCTGATGCGCAGCTCGCTTCTGAAAGAATGTCGGCTCCGTACCTTGCGATGGGAAAACTTCAAGAGGCCTCAAAACCTTGGAGCGATTCATTGACAGAGAATTAACGGAACTACCCAAATAATCGAAGTTCTCCAAGTTAAGGCCAGAACCGATGGTTGTATCATACGTCGGAAGCAGCCTATGATTCATTTCTTGAATATTCACTTGAGATCGAGGATTTGTAACGGAAAAATCCATCAAATAGGGGAAGTAGCGGCTTGATTTCCCGCAAATAACCCTCTTTCGCAGTCGAAATCTAACCCGTTTTCCATCGGATTACTACAAACAACGTGGAGGAGGGAAGAGAAGGCAGATTTTTTAGGAAAAAAGGGCTGTGAAGATGAAGAATCGATTGGGTATAAAAGAAGATTATCTGGGTTTGAAAAGAAACCAAGTTCTTTCGCATCTCCTTGGTTGGGGTGGCCTTGAAGGTCTTGGGCAGATGTGTTTGTTGCAGAGTTGGAGTACCATTCACCTTCGAGCATTGCTTTGAAGGAAGTAAGAGAAGTAATCATGGACGTGTTCTCATCCTTGTCGCTAGGAGCTTCACGGTTTCTGGTCCAAGACGCAGCGTCTTCCTCCATCACAACGACACCATCAACAGTCCATAGCTCCACTGATTTCAGAATTTTCTGAAGAGAGAGACGGGAACAAAGACAACACAGGAGATGATAGGTAAAAATGGTGCAGCTTTTCCACAGAATCAGGCCAACATTTCTGAGGAGAATCGAGAAAGAGAGACAGAATAAAACAAGTAAAACTAACAGTCCTTAAAATAAAAAATGGCATAACGTAACAGATAGTGTGCTTATCGACGATGTACAACACAGAGTATTGGCAAGATTTGCTAAAGTTCGAACCCGGAACCCGGCTCGGACTCGGACTTGAACTCGTCGGACTCGAAATTGGAGTGGGTAGAAGGGTCAAATTCAAAGTAGATGAACGTGGGCTTTAATGAAATCACACAATTGACGCACGTATCTTTAAGGGAAGATCATTCAAATTCAGGACAAGTTTCTTTTTTTGTGGAGGAGGCAAGAGCAACCCCAAGCTTCTCGTGAACCTCCCCACTGTCTAATTCCCTCTTCCCCAATCCAAGCCGCAGTTCCTCCATCAAATTTCAAACTAAAATTGACTTCTAACATGGGGTTTATTTTAATTATTGTGCTTTTTTAACGTTTTTCTAAAATAATTTTAAGTATTTAGAAAATTCTTATACTAAATTGATATTGTAGTAGGTGTCATTTGGGCATGGTAGCAACGTCTCGGGCAGTTTAGCCATTTGTTGGTCACCTTAGCACTGGCAAGGGGTGTAACGTCCTGTGAAAGTGACGTGCCTACTAGCTCTACCCATCGAATACGAATTGAGGTACGTAATTTATCTATTTTTGTAACGCCCCGAGTTATCTGAACCCGGCTCGTTACTCAAAAGCCCGTACGTGACTAAGAAATTTCATCCGTATTTTAAAAGATTCTCTCAACAATCGACTCTTGACATAAGTTAGAATCCAAAAATAAATAAACTTTTAAAACTTGCAGCGGAAATCATTTGGACAATAATAGAGATAAGCAAAACTGTGAAAAACATTGCTTGGATAATCGTTCGGAACGTTAAAAGTTAATCGGCCAAAAAGAAATAGAGGTTTAAATCGTGAAATACTTAAGAAGTCACAGAAGTCAAATTCATCTGTCGATGAATAAAGTCAACAGAAAGAATGAAACAGGAAATAGAAGGCTTCTTCCGGTGACTAAACGACAAAGTCCTCCTACATCTACCGATGACGTCAGCACGCATCTGCCGATGAGTTTGCTGAGACATCATCCAATGGACTTAAACCTACACCTTCCGATTGAGTAAACTGCATACGCCGATCACTAAACGACAAACTCTCTACTTATATCTTCCGATAGACAACTTAACTATAACCCGACATCTTCCGATAGACTTCATCTACCGATAGTGAATAGAACGACGACTCGACATCCGCCGGTAGACTTCATCTACCGATAGTGAACAAAACAACATCTTCCGATCAAGTAAGCTACATATACCAATCACTAAACGACAAATTTCGTTCTGTAACATCCGATGGCTTCCACTGAAGACATCTTCCGATAACTTTATTGAAGACATCTTCCGATAGACGACATAACTATAACTCGACAGCTACCGATAGACATCATCTACCGATATAGAACAGAGCGACATGCCCACAACTCCTTGCTATACAACACGACTCTAGCTACAGAAAAGAATCTGCTTACATTACTGAAATCATTCAAATACCATTCTAAACAATGCATTACTCAAAACAATTCAGCAAGTGCTAACATCAAATCTCAGCAGAATACTATTATCAGAAAAGACAACTCAAAACGTTTTCAAAACATTGAAACAACTACTGTCATGAGAACTCAACCTATTCAAATCGAGACATTGTCAACTACACCTTCACTCCAACAGATATCAGTTAAACCGCCTCATCAAGTACCAGGTTCGTGGCATGGGTATGCACCCCCAACCAATCTATCCCTCAATGAACTCAGAGGATTCACCTGCTGTCACTTCTTCACCTACATCACAAAACTCATCTATTAGCCTAATGCTAAGCAAGTAAAGCAGTAATGAAATGATATGCTGAAACATAAATTCCTAAACATGCAAATTTCTACTTTCTCATCTCAGTTGCATTCACATACGTTCATAAGCTGATCTGATCCCTCG
The DNA here is from genome assembly GCA_022432975.1 of Begonia masoniana. Lineage (NCBI taxonomy): Eukaryota > Viridiplantae > Streptophyta > Magnoliopsida > Cucurbitales > Begoniaceae > Begonia > Begonia masoniana. Next base: position 26,960,658 of record CM039515.1, on the reverse strand, counting down.
GTTCCCTTGGGAAGTGGATCAATTTTCCCAATGTTATACATCCTCTACTCGATTAAGGGGCGGATGAATTCCCTTAATAGCTGATCTGATCCCTCTGTTCCCTTGGGAGTGGGATCAATTCTCCCATTGTTATAAATCCCTTCATAAGTTAAGGGGTGGATTAGTTCTCTTAATAGTTTGTCTGTCACATTCAGTTCTTACCTTATCGTTCTTACATGGAAATTCATTTTCGTAATCTTTCAAAAACATGATGCATGACATACAAAATCATTTCCCAAATACATAACCCTACTGTTTTGTGATGTAGGCCCGAAGGCACATGCATACTTTACTTACCTGGTCTTCTGGATGGTTTGGTTGAAATCTCCTCCGGGAATTAGCTCGAACTTAAATCCACAAACCGATCATTAATTAAACATTCACTAAACTTCATCCTATTCAACCAGAGGTCTAAGGAAACTAATTGAGAACTCTGGTCATAATGCATTCCCGATACTGCACTAAACTAAAACTGACACTCATCTATAGCATCCTCGAAACCCTCGCATTGGACTCCCTCGGCTATCTAACTGCTAAAATATAAGAAATGGGGAAAACTTACTTAGATAGGAGAAGAGTCTGGTGGAAGATTCGTCGAGAGCTCCGCTGAGCTTGAGCTGGACACCGAAAAGGATAAATAATAAAACAGTGGCGGCTACAGTGCATAAATCTCTAAACCCCTTCCCTTAAATAGGTCATCTACTTTTAAATTGTCATATTTACATAAATGCCCTCTCTTAGTCACTCATTAACCTAACCAATAACTCTCTTAATTCTTCCATGAAATTGCACATCATTAATTGATAAGTTAAATTCAGTTTAATTGAAACCGGGTGCTACAATTTTTCATCTAACCGGTTTGTGAGTTTTATAGGTAAAAAGTCTTCTTAAAACTTAGAATGGATTCGTTAAAGAGGGAATTTGTCTTCCCTTATCAAATTATGTAACTAAGCTCTCTTATATGTTTAGGTTTAAAAAAATTTAGTTTTTACTTAAACTTTATTTGTTGACATACTTGTAACTATTTTATTGTTTAGGATATTTACATTATCTTTGAGAAAATTTGAGTGATCTAGGATTGGCTCACAAGAGGAGATGTTAATCAAGTGATGGGCGCACGCAGCAAGAAACCAAGCAACAACAGTAGCAGCTAGGCGCGCAACACGAGAGATTGGCATGCACAATCAAGGAATGGATCGAAGGCGCGTGTGCGAGAAGCAACCAGTAGCACACGTGACCGAGTCGTACACTCCAACGGCTAGTTTTCGAGCGAAGCCTCCAAAGGCTATTTTTGAGCTTCTCTCCTCCTCTTCTTCTATCGATAGTACTTCTTATATTTAAGCTTCCACCATAGCTTTGAATTAGAGTGAAGTTTTCTTCATTTTGTCGAAGAATTAGTGTTCTTCGTGGTTCCCTCCTCAGTGGGTGATATTCAATGGAGCTCCACCAAATTGCCTTCCAAGTTTTTGGTTTTCTTGGTTGGTTCTCTGTCATTTTTCTCTTTAAATCTTTTGGAGGCTGGCAAATAGAAGAAGGTTGAGAAAACTTTTCCCTTACGCCGTGAATCCTTCACCCGTGAAGGAATTCTCACCCAAAACATCGAGTTGTTTTTTGGCCAACCTCGTGTATTCCCTCACATTCCATTCACCTCGTCGGCCTCTTCTGAGGGAGAAGCAGCGAGTGCAAGGGCTTTTTATCCTATTGTTGAAACTCACTTCGTCCGCGAAGTGATTTTCTTTCGAATGGTGCTTTGGACGCCTAATGGACCAGCAATGGGTCCCTTCCATCCAATGACGTCCTCTAAGGTATTTACAAGTAATTCTACCAGGTAATACCTATTAGAGTATTCATGTTGTTACTATTCAATTATAGTTTAGTTAGATTAAACATTGTTTGTGGTTTTTAGTTTATTTCTCTCTCGGGTATATACATTGTAAGATTTTATTGGAAATTATACTACTGAATTCAAATCAATTACTCTGCCGCCACTTTCTTCTTCTTCCTTCTCCACTCCTCTAGTTTTTCCGATCTATATCCGACAGTAGCTTAATCCAGCAACCTCCATTTCTCAACGTGGTATCAGAGCTCGATTGCGTCCCCCACCTCAACAGATCCATCTCCCAGCTCAACTATTCCTTCCTCTCCTTCTATTCCCCCTTCTTCTCTTCTCCCACCCTTCCCAGCAGTAAACCAGACAATCACTATCAAACTAAACTCCACAAATTACCTCGTCTGGAAAACCCAAATCTTGCACGTTGTCACTGCCAACGGTATGGTCCATATGCTTGATGGTTCTTGCCCACCCCCTCCACCCTTTCTGGATAATCTTTCCTCCCAACCGAATCCTGAATACACAACTTGGCAGAGGTATAATAGCCTCCTTCTCAGTTGGATTTTCTCTTCCATGACCGAGGACCTCCTTCCCCAATTTGTTACCTTTACGACTGCCAGCGCTGTCTGAACCGCTCTTGCCGGTCGGTTTGCGTCTTCTTCCTTAGCGCGCATCACCGAACTTCGCAATCAACTCCATTGCCTCTCCAAAGACGGCATTTCCGCCTCGGCTTACATCCACAAGCTCACCTCCCTCTGCAACACCCTTGCTCCTATCGGGCAACCCGTCTCCTATGAAGATCAACTCCTCTATTTTCTCGGCGGATTAGGCAGCGAGTACAACCCCTTTGTAACGTCTGTCTCTAATCACGCCGACCAGCCGTCGCTCGAAGAAGTTTACAGCCTCCTTCAAAGCTACGATTTCCGCCTCGAAAAACAGAATGCTGTGCTCCACCTTCCGACGCCGACTCAACTTCAGGCGAATGTCGCGTATCACCCGTCGGCTCTCTCTTCTTGGAGCCCTCGACCAAGTGTTCCTCTACGGTCCAGCTCCTCACCCGGTTTTCTTTCTCCCAGCTCCGGTCCGCAGCAACAACTCGGCCCGTGGCGTTCTGCTCGGTCCAATCAGCAACACCGGCCTCGGCCAGATCTACAACAAGGTAGGCCACTCAGCCCTTAAGTGCTTCCATCTCGCCTATGCAGCCCAATGCACCAGCCCACATTTCTTTCCCTCCCCAGCCCAAGCCCAAGCTAACCTCACTTATACCCCAACCCAAACCCATTTTACCTCAACCCATACCCAACCCTCTTTTACCCGACCCGAACCCTCACCCTTTTGACCCATCTCCTGCCCTTTTTCAGACCCGCGCCCCTGTCTCCTCCCTCGACTCCTCCGGCCTCCTGCCCACTCCCGTCACACCGTCGCCGGCCACCCCCTGGGTTCTAGATTCCGGCGCCACTCACCACTTCACGCCGGAACCCGATCTTCTTCATCAACCTCAACTTCTCCCTGCTCCGTCTCACGTTACCACGGCTCAAGGTACATCTCTCCCTCTCTTAAACTCTGGTTCCTCTGTTATTTCGGCTCATGGCCGATCACTTCACTTGCCAACCGTTTATCACACTCCTCTTTTGTCACATAATCTGCTCAGTGTTTCGAAGTTGTGTCATGACAATTCTGTTTTCGTTGAATTTCACCCCACGTATTTTTTTGTCAAGGATCGGACTACTCACCGAATCCTCCTCCGTGGGTTGCTCAGTGATGGCCTCTATCGCATTCCACCGGCCGCCACGGTTCTGTCTTTTGCTGCTCAACTCAACGAGCCTCCCCCTGTTTTAGATGCTCTCTAGCATAGAAGACTTGGCCACCCATCTCCACTTGTGTTAAAACAAGTGTTAGACTTTTGTAATCTCCGTTCCAAACATTTTTTGTATCAAAATTGTATTCCTTGCCAAATGAGTAAAAGTCATCAATTACCGTTTCCAATTTCACAATCACATGTTCAATTTCCTTTTGATATTATTCATACTGATGTGTGGGGTCCTTCTCCAATTACTTCTGTTACTGGCGCACGTTATTTTCTTCTCTTAGTTGATGATTGTACTAGATTCACTTGGCTTTTTCCATTGAAATTAAAAAGTGAAGTGTTCACTACTTTTGTGCACTTCAATCAATTTGTTAATACTCAATTCGGTGTTACAATCAAAACTATCCAATCTGACTAGGGTGGTGAATTGCAATCTCTCACTCCTCTTTTTAAATCTCTTGGCATTCACCATCGCATTTCATGTCCGTATACCCCAAATCAAAATGGTCGCGTGGAACGCAAAAATCGGCATGTGGTTGAAACCGGTCTTGCCTTACTTTTCCATTCTTCAGTTCCTCATCATTTTTGGCCTTTTGCTTTCCTCACTGCTACATCCTTAATCAATTTACTCCCCACTGTTGCGAAAAATCGTATACGCAAGTGCACGTGTCGCAAAAGTAATAAAGTGTGTATAAGTACGAGTGTCGATCCCACGAGGAATAATTATGTTAAATATTGAATATCTAATTTTCAGTTTAATTTGAAAAGAAATAATAATTTGTTTTTGGATTTTAAACTAAAATAATTCAAATAAAAATCAAACAACAATTTAAATAAAAGATTTGAATGTAAAAGAGTAAGATTATATGATGAGAAAATCCAGGGTTCCGATTTCACTTAACTAATCTTATTTATTAAACCTAATTCAAGTAATCAATTCCTATTCCTTTGTGTTGATGGCAATTTCACGAAAATATTCATCAATCTCTCTCGAGCAAAGACAAACTTATTCAATTAACGAATTATCACCTCTCGGTCTCTAATCCTGAGAATTAATTGAATACATTAAGAACAAGAAATTATATTACCACTCAAACGCCCTAACTATCTCTAGCCTAGGATCCTTTTTAAGGCAATTGATTCAGTGCACGGTTAAATTCTCCGCTCTCGCATCCCGAATTAACCCTAAAGTACTTAGTTTTGGTGATCAAGCAAACCTAAGTATTACGTTCAGAATAAATTACTCAACACAGAAAAGGAACATAAAATTAAATACTTGAATCAAGAAAAATAAATAATCATAGAAAAGTTACGTCGAAACCCTAGAACAGGAAGCTTAGTTCATGATAAAAGATAAATAAACAATAGAATTAGAATATTGCATAATCAAATAATAGAAAATAAAAAGAAAATAAAAACTAATATATAAAAAAATTGCTTCTCTTTGTTGCTGCTCGCCAAATTGCAGAAGACTCTCTCGCCAGAATTCGCCCAACGCCGAAGACCGAAAGCCGATCGCTCCTTGCCAGAATCGCCGGAAGTCGCTTCTCCAGAATCGCCGAATCCGTAGAATCTCCAGTCGCTGCTCGCTCTTGGTCTCCCTCTTTCGCTGTTCTGTAGTTCGCCGCCAGCCAAAGTCGCCCAACGCTGAAGTCTTCACCTCTGTCGCCGCCTGCCCAGAACGCCCTCCAGGCTCTCGCTGCTCTGTAGATCGCCGCCCCAGAATCGCTGAAGGCTTCTCGCAGCTCAATCGCTGTTCTCAAAATCGCAGCCTCTCTATTTATCAATTTTCCAATCCTCTGCTGCTTTCTTACTTTTGGTTTAATTCTTCATCTCTCCTCAATGGTTTAGATTCTTTCTTTTTTTCAGATTAATGGTTGATATTAGATAATATAAACCTTCCAAATTTGTAGCCGAATCTCCACCTTGGCCGAAGCTCTCCGAATCACAGACTGCCCAGGTTTTTATTTCTTTTTTTTTTCCTTTAATCAAACAATGGATGAGATGCAAGGATTTCTGGAATTAACGGTTTAGATCAGAATAGGATTACTTTCCAAAAGTGCTGGCCATCGATCACTGAAATTAAGCGCTCATTCGCTGCTTCTTTCCAAAATCGCTCGCCTGAATCTCGCTCCCCAATCGCCGAATCTGCTGGGTTTTATTTCTCTTCTTTTTTAGTCGATCCATGGTTGAGATTCACTGATTCTTACATTGACGTTCCAGCAGCAAACTTTCTAAAATTGAATTAATGTAACGATTGGTCGCTAGTAAAGTGGCGATTGCTCGCCATCTCTTCCGTGTAAATTTACCAATTTCTGTTGCTTTTGTGGTGATCGATTCCTGTTTAAAATAATTTCTCTGTACAATTACACAAAATTCATCAAATTCTTTCAAACACTTGAGAAAAACTTATCAATTCAAGTGTAAAAAAGTATAAATAAATGTGTAAAATACACACTCATCACCCACTCCTGTCTTAAATCACAAATCTCCCTCTGAATGTTTGTTCACTAACATTCCCGATTATTCTTCTGTAACGCCCCGAGTTATCTGAACCCGGTTCGTTACACAAAAGTTCGTACATGACTAAGAAATCTCAACTCTATTATTTTTTTTTTAAACTTTGCTAAACATTCAACATTTGACATAAGCTAAAATCTCAGAACATTTAAAACTTGCAGCGAAAATCATTTGGACAACAATAGAGTTAAACAAAACTATGAACATTGTTTGAAATGTAAGAAATAATCGGCTAAAAAGAAATAGAGGTTTAAATCGTGAAATACTTGGGAAGTCGCAGAAGTCAAATGCATCTACCGATGGATAAAGTCAACGGAAGAAGTAGAAACAGCAAATAGAAGGCTTCTATCGATGACGTGGACCAGGAGAGTTGGAAACAAAAGACATCTCTCGGTGGACTGCATCTACCGATGATGTAACGTCCCTAAGACTGTACCCATTTTCCCATACATATATTTTTTTTTTATACTTAATTGAACTTAAGCGGAACTGAAGTCTACCTTTTAAACCACTTAAAACAAAACCATTTATAAACTTAAATCTATTTAAAACAATTAATAAAACAATTAAAACATTTATTAAATCGGTCAAGAGCAAAACCGGAAGGCAGAGGAAAAGAGAAGCAGCGACTGGTCGCTGCAATCGTTGCATATTGCAGTGACTAATCCTATCTCTGGAATCCGAGATTCCAGAGAGCTAAACTTCACATCCCCTGCACAATTCTTTACTTAAACATGCACTCTAATTCTTCATTTCATATATCCTGAAACATACATAATTCACCAATTATCAGTTCAACTATTCGGCTTAAACGAACTTCAAACTTTTGTAAAAACAAACGGCATGGGTATGTTTGAAAGTGTATCTTTCCTCCTGATTTAAAACGTCCAAGCAGTTTATAAAAAAACAGGTTTTCAAAACATTTAAACCTCAACACATGAACCTAACTTCTAGCCAGAACCAAGCATCCTAAAATGTCTATACAATTATCAGTCCAAAAACCCTCAAAATCTATACATACATCCCCACGGGTCGGTTAAGCATCGACTGCGCAACACACCACCGCAATCCACCTTCTGCCAACTGCCTCACACATCAGGAGGAGGAACGTCGTCCTCACCTGGCTCGATGTCACCTACACCAAACAGACACACTATGAGCTAAAGGCTCAGTAAATTCTATGTAAATGCAGATGCGTGCAGTGCATATGGAGTTCGGAAATCATGCTTAACATACAAAGCGTCGCAGACAGTATATCACCGAGATCTCATCCCCTTAACCGAAGGGGGCCCATCCAGCGGTCGGACTACCCCGTGCGGTTAGAGGAGGGGGGGTACACGCTTATAACACGTACAGCCGTGCCTGAGCCCCACCTCGCGTGACCAGATAACAGATTACGTTCATTAATTACAGTACATGAGATGTGGTATCGGCCAGACCCTTAATCGGCCCGCACGATAGATCAATAGCCCCCAATTTCTAGGCCACAACGGTTTTATGAAAACATCGTGCGGAAATTCATTTTCATGCTTAGTTTAAAATACGTGATGCATGAACAATTCAATCTAAATGTAAACAAACAAGCATGCGTACCATCAAGACTGTAAAGGAAATAACCTACAAAACGTTTAAACCTAACTACCCAACCAAAGTAATTTAAAACAAACAATCCACTAAGATCCTTGACGCTACATCGAAGTACGGTGTAGGCCAATCGGCCAGAGTAAGTCACGAGAACTTACCTTGAGCGCGCTGAACTTCGAGCTCTGTCCACGAGAGTCGTTTGTCTGAAGCAAAGCACAACATTTACGTTAAAACTAATTTAAGCTATCGACCGTCCAAATTTACAAAACCTTAACTAAGGAAACTTCCTAAAGCTCTAATCCAATTCATTAAGCTATTTATTCGAGCAATTTACGCTCGGCACCTCAATTCCTAATTTACGAGTTTTTCCCTAAATCTCGAAATTTCTCAAAATCGAACATTTTCACAAATTAATCTAGTTTTGTCCAATAACGTCCAATACGTTCTATACATTCATAAACTTAGCAAACCTATCGATTTTAAACCCTAACTCGCGTTTTCAACATAAACCCTAATGAAACCCTAACATCCTAACTTCGTTAAAACTGAAAACTAACGTCCGAAAGCTGTAGAACCTTACATAGAGCGTTGATCGGAGGAGAAAACGTGAAGAGCAGAGATCGATCGGAGGAGAAACGGGCGTCGGCCGAGCTCGTGCGTGAGAGAGAAGTCGCCTGGAGGGTTCTCTGGTTCGTGGAGCAGAGAGGAAATGAGGGAGGAGAGAAAATGTTTGTTATTTTATAATTTGATTTGGCAGATTACCATTTTGCCCTTCTTTTGATTTTCTATTTGTTTCGTCCTTCGTTTCGTTAATCGGCTAACTATTCGGTTTTACCAAAATTCCTTATTTCGCCAATGAGTCCAACTTATTACTAGGGTTCTAACAGAACTGTCCGTTTGTAAATCGGACCTCGTTTACTATTTTTACTAAAGCGTCCTCTATATTACGAGAAGCATAATTACTCGGAATTAAGCGTTACTGCACCGGAAATTCTCGTAAATTTCTTAAAATTCATATTAATAATTAGGATCCCAACGAAACCTTCTGTTTGTAAAACGGGCCTGATTTGACATTTTTACAAAATGCCATTATATATTAAAATAATAATATCCAGAAAAACTGGGTATTACAGATGACGTCAGCCGGATAAATCAATTATCCAACATCAACCGATCGCAAAACTACAAGTTTTGCGACTCGTATCTACCGACGGCAAAACGACAAAAATCTCTCACTCCCTTCTTCCGATAGAATAAACTGCATATACCGATCACTAAACGACAAAGCATAATACTCACTCATGCCGATAGTGCAAAATCTACATCTTCCGATAAAATTAAACTATATCATCCGATGGCTTTTCTGAAGACATCTTCCGATAGAGAACAGAGCGACATTTCAACTATTTCTTGCTATACAAGCACAACTTTAAGTACATAAAAGAATTTACTTATTTCACTACAACCATTCAAAAACAATTCAAATCATTGCATTACTCAAGTCCAGTATAATCCAGTGTTAAAAACCAACGGAATACTATTATCAGAAAAGTCTCAAAGTACTTTTGAAAACATCAAAGCAACTTCTATCATCAGAAAGTTTAACATACTCAATTGAAATCATTGTCCACTAAACCTTCACAACAACCGACACCAGTTAAACCGCCCCATCAAATGCCAGATTGATGCCTGATTGCACCCCTCCAACCTGCCTAGTCCTCAACCAACTCAGAGAATTCACCTGCAGTATCCTCAACACCTACATCACAAAACTCATTTATTAGCCTAATGCTAAGTAAGTAAAGCAGTAATGAAATAAAATGATGAAACATAAATTCCTACACATGCAATTTCTACTTTCTCATCTCAGTTGCATTCACATTCATTCATAAGTTGATATGATCCCTCGGTTCCCTTGGGAAGTGGATCAATTTTCCCAATGTTATACATCCTCTACTCGATTAAGGGGCGGATGAATTCCCTTAATAGCTGATCTGATCACTCGGTTCCCTTGGGAGTGGGATCAATTCTCCCAATGTTATAAATCCCTTCATAAGTTAAGGGGTGGATTAGTTCCCTTAATAGTTTGTCTGTCACATTCAGTTCATGCCTTACCTTCCTTACATGGAAATTCATTTTCGTAATCTTTCAAAAACATGATGCATGACATATAAAAATCATTCACAAGATACATAACCCTACTGTTTTGTGATGTAGGCCCGAAGGCACATGCATACTTTACTTACCTGGCTTCTGGAAATTGTCTGGTCGCTAGCTACTTCGGAAATCTGCTCACCTAAGTTCATAACAGAATATAAATCAAAACTTCACTAAACCTCACCAAGAATCAAACAGTGATTTGAGGAATCCAGTTAGAAACTCTACTACTCGAGCATTCCCCCTTTATCACTAAAACCCGAATCTACGCTCAATCTCAGCATCCTCAAAATCCTCACATTGTACTCCTTCAGGTATTTAACCACTATATCATAAGAGAAATGAGGAAAACTTACCTAAGTCGAAGGAGAATCGGGCGAGAAAAATCGCCTAGAGAGCTCGGCTGCTTGAGCTGAAAACCCAAAGAGAAAAGTATGAAATGGTGGCGGCTACAGTGCATTAAACCCAATCTCTCTTTCCTTAAATACATTATCCACTTTTAAAAATGTAATTTACTCTAATGCCCTTGTCTAGTCTAGTCATTCAATAACCCTACTTAAATTATTGACTAATAAAGTGTATACCATTAATAATAAATGAGCTGGTTCGATAGAACCGGGTGTTACAATCTACCCTCCTTAAAAGAATTTTGTCCTCAAAATTCAGTACCTGAATAACTCTGGATGTTGGTCCATCATGTCTTGCTGGCATTCCCAAGTTGTTTCCTCAATATTCTGGTTGTGCCACAAGACTTTCACTAGTGGAACCTCTTTGTTGCGCAATACCTTCACTGCATAATTTAAGATCTTTACTGGTTTCTCTTCATAGGCAATGGTAGGATGAATCTCAAGGTCTTGCTATTTCACGATTTGATATGGATCCTTTATGCATTTCTTCAACATAGAAACATGGAACACACTGTGTATCTCATCCATAGACGCCGGTAGCTGCAACTAATAGGTTGTTCTCCCAACTCTCTTCAGAATAGTGAATGGTCCAATAAATCTGGTATTCAACTTTCCTCTCTTTCCAAATCTCACCACTCCTTTGAAAGGTGACACCTTAAGGAAAACTTCGTTACCTACTTCAAATTCTAGTTCTCTTCGCCTTTTGTCTGCATAGCTTTTCTGCCGGCTTTGAGCTGTCAAGATTCTTTGTCGAATAAGAGCAATTTTCTCCACTGTTTGCTGTACAATGTCAGGACCAATCAATTGTGCTTCTCCAACTTCATCCCAATACAATGGAGATCTACACTTTCGTCCATACAATGCTTCGTATGGTGTCATGCCTATTGTTGCCTGAAAACTGTTGTTATAAGAAAATTCAATCAAGGACAAGTACTTGCTCCATGAACCTTGAAAGTCTAAGACACATGCACGGAGCATATCCTTTAATGTTTGAATAGTCCTTTCGGATTGTCTATCTATTTGAGGGTGGAAAGCTAAGCTAAAACTAAGCTATGTTTCCATAGCCTTGTGCAAACTTTTCAAAAACTTAGATGTAAATCTAGAGTCTCGGTCTGAAACTATAGTGCTTGGAACTCCATGCAGTCTAACAACTTCGTGCACATACAACTCAGCCAATTGATCCATCGAGTATGTTATCTTCATTGGCAGAAAGTGAGCAGATTTGGTTAAACGATCAACTATTACCCAAATTGCATCGTGACCCTGTGTTGTTCTAGGTAATCCTATAACAAAATCCATCGTTATTTGTTCCCATTTCCATTCGGGAACTGGTAAGGGTTGTAATGTTCCAGCAGGCCTCTGATGTTCAGCTTTGACTTGCTGGCAGATCAGACAGGACTCCACATACTCCGCCACACTTCTTTTCATTCCTGGCCACCAATAAAGTTGTTTGAGATCTCTGTACATTTTCGTACTCCCAGGATGAACAGAGAGTCTAGAAGAATGCGCCTCAGATAGGATTCCCTTTCTAAGTTCAGTATCAGCCGGAACAAACCATGTAACGACCCCGTTTTCCAGCAAGATATTGTCCGCTCTGGGGATTGGGTCGTAACCCAAGATCCTCCCCTCACGGCTTTGTTTGGCGAGAACTTCCCGAAAGGTCACCCAACCTGGAATTGCTCTCGCCAAAGCACTTTTAACTTCGGAGTTCTTATGGGATCCGTTGCCAATCGTGCTCCAAAACGCGTCTTGCTATGTTGGAAGGGTCTCTTTACATATGTTTCATTTCCACATACTTCCCCAAGCGATGTGGGATTGTGACTACCCCCTTTTTACGACCTGTCACCTTCCGGTTCTCCCGCGCGGACGTACCGCCATCCGGGTTCCGGTTCGTGCAGCCATCGTACCATAAATGCACATTCGGGTCATCACAATCACCCCCTCTCAGGGGCCCAACGTCCTCGTTGGCCACATTTCTGGTTGGGTACAGGCTCTGATACCATTTGTAACGACCCCGTTTTCCAGCAAGATATTGTCCGCTCTGGGGATTGGGCCGTAACCCAAGATCCTCCCCTTACGGCTTTGTTTGGCGAGAACTTCCCAGAAGGTCACCCAACCTGGAATTGCTCTCGCCGAAGCACTTTTAACTTCGGAGTTCTTATGGGATCCGTTGCCAATCGTGCTCCAAAACACGTCTTGCTATGTTGGAAGGATCTCTTTACATATGTTTCATTTTCACATACTTCCCCAAGCAATGTGGGATTGTGACTACCCCTTTTTTACGACCTGTCACCTTCCAGTTCGCCCGCGCAGACGTACCGCCATCCGGGTTCCGGTTCGTGCAGCCATCGTACCATAAGTGCACATTCGGGTCATCACAAACCATCTATTTCGAAACTTGAGAATTCCATCAACTGAGCAGTTGAAATCCGACTTGTCAGGAGAATCCATGCACAACTTATACTTATTGCATTCAATGTCATTCTTTTGAACTTCCTTTATTCTCTCCAAAATAGTAGGCCTCAAAGATATGGCCGAAAGCATGGCTGCCACACTAGACACAGCTTCCAGGTTAAATCTTTGGAATTCTTTTTTTAAAGCTATCGGTATGTCTAGAATCAATGTAGAGACTGAGGGAGTCACTCTACTCAAAGCATCAGCCACTACATTCGCCTTGCCAGGGTGGTACTTAATCTCAAAATCATAATCTTTGACAAACTCTAACCACCTACGTTGCCTCATATTCAGTTCCTTTTGCGTGAAAATGTATTTTAGACTTTTATGATCCGAAAATATCTCACAAGTTTGTCCATACAGGTAGTGCCTCCAAATCTTTAATGCGAAGACCACAACAGCTAATTCTAAGTCATGTGTAGGGTAATTCTTTTCATGTAATTTTAACTGCCTAGAAGCATAAGCTATAACCTTTCCATTTTGCATCAACACACAACCTAGTCCAATTTTGGAAGCATCACAATAAATACTAAATTTACCATCTTCAACTGGAAGGGTTAAGATTGGAGCATTGGTCAGTTTCTGTTTCAAGGTCTGAAAGCTACGTTCACATTCTTCAGTCCACATATACTTCACATTTTTCCTTGTTAACCTATTAAGGGGTGTTGCAATCTTTGAAAATCCCTCAATAAATTTTCTATAATATCCTGCTAATCTAAGGAAACTTCGAATATCAGTAGTATTCCTTGGTTGGGGCCACTCCTTGACTGCTTGAACCTTGGCTGGATCGACAGATATTCCATCTCCAGAAATCACGTGACCAAGAAAGTGAACTCTGTTCAACCAAAACTCATACTTGGAAAACTTAGCATACAATTGCTGCTGTCTTAGTAATCCTAACACCAAACTCAAATGTCTTGCATGCTCATCCTTAGTTCTAGAATGGATTAGAATGTCATCAATGAATACAATGACAAACTTGTCCAAATACTCGTGAAACACCATATTCATAAGATCCATGAAGGCTGCTGGTGCATTTGTCAACCCGAAAGACATAACCAAAAACTCATAATGTCCATACCTTGTGCGAAAGGCAGTCTTTGGGATATCTTCAGATTTAACCTTCAGCTGGTAATAACCGGATCTAAGGTCAATCTTAGAGAAAACTCTTGCACCCTTAAGCTGGTCAAATAAGTCATCAATCCTCGGCAAAGGGTACTTGTTCTTGACAATTAACTTATTCAATTCTCTATAATCAATGCACATACGCATTGATCCATCTTTCTTTTTGACAAAAATGACAGGTGCACCCCACGGTGAAAAGCTAGGGCATATGAACCCTTTTTCCAATAAATCTTCTAACTGCTTCTTCAGTTCCTTAAGTTCTGTTGGTGCTAATCTATATGGATTCTTGGATACAGGCTTAGCGCCTGGGTAGACATCCACAACAAATTCAATTTTCCTATCTGGTGGCAAGCCAGGAAGGTTATCTAGGAATACTCCCGGAAAATCTTGGACAACTAAAACATCTTTGGGGCTTGATTTTTCTATTAGTTGTGTGTTTAAGACATTGGCCAAAAAGCACAGATATTCTTTGCATGGGGAGGGTCTAAAATCGACAGAAGTCATCACAGTCATTTCCTTACTCTTCTTCAGAGCTTGGAAGGTATGGTTTAAACCACCAGGAGATTAAAAACTAACAACTCCAGTCCTACAATCTATTGTGGCATAATGTTTAAATAACCAATCCATTCATAGGATTACATCAAATCCTATTATGTCCATAACAATGAGATCGGCAGGCAAATTCATGTTTCCTACTAATACAACACTATCAGGCATCATTTGGTTAGAGTGCATGCGTTCACCAGAGGGTAAGGCAACTTTGAACACATGTTCAAAAGAAGTAAACCGTACATCTAACTTATCAGCAAATGCAGAGGCTATAAAAGAATGTGTTGCACCCGAATCTATCAAAGTAAAAGCAGGTATAGAGTTAATCAATATAGTACCTGACACTACAGCAGGCTGGTCCTCATCACCTGACTCCATCATGGAGAATATTCTTGGCTTAATCTTGACAGGGCCACCCTTCAAAGCTGGGCAGTCTCTGTTGACATGGCCAACCTTGTTGCAATGGAAACATCGAATGACCCGGGGCTTTGGACAATCCTTGTACAAGTGTCCAACCTCTTCACAGTTGAAGCACTTACCCGTTCCAAATCTACACTCCCCCGAGTGATTCTTCGAACATTTCGGGCACTGAGGGAACTTCTGGGTATTCGGTACCTTCTTTCTAGATCCTTGGCCACTCTAGCCCTCAATAGGCCTCTTCATTCCCCTCTGATGGTGTGGCTGGATAAACTTTTGTGGAACCTTCTTTGGTCCAGCACACTTCTTTTCAGCTTCTTCCACTTCCAGAGCAGTGGACACAACTTCACTAAATGTCAAGCCTTTAATGCCACAGAATTTGACTCCTCGGTAAATCTCCGGCTTCAGTCCATGCACAAATTTGAACACCTTATCCTCGTCCTTATGAGCAAAATGTCCAGCAAACATGGACAGGGACTCGAATTGCCTACTGTAATCAGCCACAGACCCTGTCTGCTTCAAGTTCAGAAACTCCAACTTCTTCGCGGTCTGGACAGTGCTGTTAAAATACTTCCCATAGAAAAGGTCCTTGAATTGTAACCAGGGCATCACTAAAACATCTGTGGTGGTCTCTATTGTTTCCCACCAGAGTTGAGCTTCACCAGCTAAATGAAATGTTGCCAACGTGACCTTGTCTCCTTCTCCTACATTGGCACACCTAAACATACTCTCAATCTTTCTAAGCCATCCCTCAGCAATAACTGGATCAGATGACTGTCCATCAAACGTGGGTGGTCTTAGTCTCCGGAATCTATCTCCAGAATGTTCACTGCTAGAACCCGAGTTGGCACTTCCTTGTGTCTCCCGGCTCAACAGCACTCCGAATTGATCAGACTGTTGACGTACTATATCAGTCTGCCGACGCATCAATTCTGTCAGCTGCCTAATTACACTAGAGTGCTCCTCCCGCCTCAGACTTGGTATCTCTCTTGGTAATCTTGGTCTTCTTGGTCGTCTAGACATTTGCTATATTCCTGTACAAGGTTAATTACACTCTTAAATATCTAATAGCTAAGGTTAAGATAAACACTTACAGTTGTTGGAGTACTTCCATGCAACGATTGGCACTGATGAGTAATCTTTTGAACGGTTTAACTGAATGTCTCTAATACCATACTGTAACGCCCCGAGTTATCTAAACCCGGTTCGTTACACAAAAGTTTGTACATGACTAAGAAATCTCAACTGTATTATTTTTTTTTTAAACTTTGCTCAACATTCAACATTTGACATAAGCTAAAATCTAAGAACATTTAAAACTTGCAGCGGAAATTATTTGGACAACAATAGAGTTAAACAAAACTATGAACATTGTTTGAAATGTAAGAAATAATCGACTAAAAAGAAATAGAGGTTTAAATCGTGAAATACTTGGGAAGTCGCAGAAGTCAAACACATCTGCCGATGGATAAAGTCAACGGAAGAAGCAGAAACAACAAATAGAAGGCTTCTACCGATGACGTGGACCAGGAGAGTTGGAAACAAAAGACATCTCTCGGTGGACTGCATCTACCGATGACGTCAGCCGGATAAATCAATTATCCAACATCAACCGATCGCAAAATGACAAGTTTTGCGACTCGTATCTACCGACGGCAAAACGACAAAAATCTCTCATTCCCTTCTTCCGATAGAATAAACTGCATATACCGATCACTAAATGACAAAGCATAATACTCACTCATGCCGGTAGTGCAAAATCTACATCTTCCGATAAAATTAAACCTACATCATCTGATGGCTTTTCTGAAGACATCTTCCGATAGAGAACAGAGCGACATTTCGACTATTTCTTGCTATGCAAGCACAACTCTAAGTACATAAAAGAATTTACTTATTTCACCACAACCATTCAAAAACAATTCAAATCATTGCATTACTCAAGTCCAGTATAATCCAGTGTTAAAAACCAACGGAATACTATTATCAGAAAAGTCTCAAAGTACTTTTGAAAACATCAAAGCAACTTCTATCATCGAAAGTTTAACATACTCAATTGAAATCATTGTCCACTAAACCTTCACAACCACCGACACCAGTTAAACCGCCCTATCAGATGCCAGATCGATGCATGATTGCACCCCTCCAACCTGCCTAGTCCTCAACCAACTCAGAGAATTCACCTGCAGTATCCTCAACACCTACATCACAAAACTCATCTATTAGCCTAATGCTAAGTAAGTAAAGCAGTAATGAAATGAAATGCTGAAACATAAATTTCTACACATGCAATTTCTACTTTCTCATCTTAGTTGCATTCACATTCATTCATAAGCTGATCTGATCCCTCGGTTCCCTTGGGAAGTGGATCAATTTTTTCAATGTTATACATCCTCTACTCGATTAAGGGGCGGATGAATTCCCTTAATAGCTGATCTGATCACTCGGTTCCCTTGGGAGTGGGATCAATTCTCCCAATGTTATAAATCCCTTCATAAGTTAAGGGGTGGATTAGTTCCCTTAATAGTTTGTCTGTCACATTCAGTTCATGCCTTACCTTCCTTACATGGAAATTCATTTTCGTAATCTTTCAAAACATAATGCATGACATACAAAAATCATTCACAAGATACATAACCCTACTGTTTTGTGATGTAGGCCCGAAGGCACATGCATACTTTACTTACCTGGCTTCTGGAAATTGTCTGGTCGCTAGCTACTTCGGAAATCTGCTCACCTAAGTTCATAACAGAATATAAATCAAAACTTCACTAAACCTCACCAAGAATCAAACAGTGGTTCGAGGAATCCAGTTAGAAACTCTACTACTCGAGCATTCCCCCTTTATCACTAAAACCCGAATCTACGCTCAATCTCAGCATCCTCAAAATCTTCACATTATACTCCTTCAGGTATTTAACCACTATATCATAAGAGAAATGAGGAAAACTTACCTAAGTCGAAGGAGAATCGGGCGAGAAAAATCGCCTAGAGAGCTCGGCTGCTTGAGCTGAAAACCCGAAGAGAAAAGTATGAAATGGTGGCGGCTACAGTGCATTAAACTCAATCCCTCTTGCCTTAAATACGTTATCCACTTTTAAAAATATAATTTACTCTAATGCCATTGTCTAGTCTAGTCATTCAATAACCTTACTTAAATTATTGACTAATAAAGTGTATACCATTAATAATAAATGAGCTGGTTCGATAGAACCGGGTGTTACATCTTCCCTTCGTGTTTTCAGTTGTCTATGTTTTCCTCTTCTTCGCCCGTTTAATAAACACAAACTCCAACCCCGCTCTATTCCATGCGTCTTTTTAGGCTCTAGTCCAAATCACAAAGGATCCTTATGCCTCGATCCTACCAACAACAAAATCTACATCTCTCGTCATGTCACTTTCGTTGAGTCTCAATTTCCGTTTTCCTCCCTTTCACCACCTGCCTCTCCACAATCCTCTTTTACACTTAACATCCCTTGCCTACCACACCCTCCCACCTATACTAATTTCCCAACTCCGCCATCCTCATTACCACTTGCCCCTCTATCTTCTCCCATACCTATTCCTCCGAGTGGTTCTACCTCCTCCCCTATGTGTCCTTCCCCTATCACCTCTCCTTACTTGATCTCCCACCTCCCCCAGCTTCCCAATCGTCTGTCCGTAATGTCCACCCTATGACTACTCGAGCCAAATCCGGTATTTTCAAACCCAAAGCCTTTCTCACTGCCACTACCCTTGAACCCAAAACCTTTACCTAAGCCGCCAAAGACCCTCACTGGCTCACCGCCATGAAAGAGGAAATGTCCGCTCTTTCCCAAACCAACATCTGGTCCTTAGTTCCACTACCTCATGGTGCCACACTTATCGGCTGTAAGTGGGTCTTCAAGACTAAACTTAATTCTGATAGCACAGTTTCTCGATACAAAGCTCGTCTGGTAGCTAAAGGTTATGATCAGACTGAAGGTATTGATTATGATGAGACATTCAGTCCGGTTGTCAAACCCACGTCTGTTCGCACAGTGCTCTCTTTAGCTCTCTCTTCTCGCTGGATCATCCGTCAATTAGATATCAGCAATGCTTTCTTACACGGTGATCTGACTGAAAAGTTATACATGCAACAGCCTTCTAGTTTTATCGATCCTTCTCACCCATCGGCTGTTTGTCTCCTTCAGAAAGCTCTCTACGGTCTCAAGCAGTCTCCGAGAGCCTGGTATACCAAATTATACACCGCTTTGATAAATTGGGGTTTCGTGGCAACAAAATCGGACTCGTCCCTTTTCATACGCCGTACATCATCTTCCGTTCTTATTATGCTTGTCTATGTTGATGACATTATTTTGACAGGTGGCTCGTTATTCTTTTCGCTTAACAATTCAAAAACATGCATTATCAAGATCAGTAAGAACCAACATTAAAATCAACAAAATACTATTTCAGAAAGATCTCAAAAGGCGTATTCAAAAACAGTGACAAACCATACTGTCATGAAATCTCAAACCGTAAATTGGAAACATTGTCAACTAAACCTTCACACCAACAGACATCAGGTAAACGCCTATCAGGATACCAAAAACGTGGCATGAATGTGCTTCAACAACTTTGCCTATTCCTCTGAAAATTCGGAGAGCTCTCCAGTTGTTACATCAACACCTTACATCACAAAACTAATCTATTAGCCTATGCACGCAAGTAAAGAAATAATGAAATGATATGCTGAAACATTAAAACCGAAACATGCAGTTTACTTTCTCAGGCTCAGTTTGTCTTAGTTCGTTTACTGATCTGTCCTCAGTTACCTTGGAGGGGGATCAAATTCTTCAAATGTATAATACTATACGCGAATTTTTAAGTGGCAGAGAATACTTCATAGCTATTCTGAGCCCTCAGTTCCCTTGGGAGTGGGATCAGTTTCTCCCATGTTATACATCCTCTACTCGATAAGGGGCGGAATGAATTCCCTTAATAGTATCTAAATCCCTCAGTTCCCTTGGGAGGGAGAGCAGTTCTCCCATGTTATACACCTCTACTCGATAAGGGGCGGTGATTCCCTTAATAGCATTACATTTCAATCTGCTTGCCCTGTTCCGTGCAAACTACTTAAAATTCATTTTCGTATTTTTTTCCCCCCCCCC